>VZTN01029709.1:163750-186638 GCA_013400515.1 Erpornis zantholeuca | reverse complement strand
AAAACCAAACCAAAACAAAAAGTTGTTTCATTTCATACAAAACTTTTGTTCCACTATGATCCTTCCATATAGATGTGCATTCTTCCTAAGCAGCACTTCTTAAAAGGAAAAGCCATTGCTGAGACAGTGGTTTAAAAGTAATTTCTAATCAGAAACAGGGTTGCTCACCAGTCAGCAGGGCCTGGGCATAACACAATATTTTTTGTACATATTTAGTTTGCTTACTATATCAGAGTTCCCGCTGCTGTTAAAATCGTGCTTGATTGCTCTCTGTGGCCAGGCAGTTCTCATCTGTTCAGATTTTCCATCTTTGCTGGGTCGTGTTCGGTCAGAATTCCAAAGCTCAAAGCTTGAGGGTGGTAAGAAAGGTGGTATCACTGCTTTCAACTTATCACTGGGCAGCCTGGTAAATGGAGCACTACTCCTCAGCTGAGAGAGGGAAACAAAGAAAAGGTGGGGGAGGAAAGATTCACTTCTTAAGAAAGATTACTGGGAGCTGGTGATGTAGTTTCAAAATTTTAAGTTAAGCAAAAAGATGAAAACACAAGCTTTTTTAAACAGAAAGGAAATGAGACACCAAAGTACTATTTGAGGAGAAGTATAACATGTAACAGAAAGAAACCAATAAATATTGTGGCACCCCTCAGTATTATGCTTATTCATTTGATACAATGAATATAGTTCTTTAAGTGGCAGAAACTGTCTCTTCCTTTACCGGGCTAAAAAGATTTCTCGAGTTCACTTTAATGAGAATGTTAAAAATCAATCTCCAAAGAAGTAACAGTGTAGTTCTCTCTGTATTGCCAGATAGGATGCCTGGAAACAGTGAACAATTGTGTGTTCCTGGTGTATGTGTACTGCAGAATGAGACAAAACCACCAGAACTGATTTTGCTCCCTGGAGTTCTGTCAGTCAGTCATATGAAAAGTTCTTACAAAAGAACTCAAACTTCTTACAGAAGAACATAAAGATAATAACCAGGCAAATTAAATTACATCACCAAGAACTAAGCTGCGGGGAAATATAAAGCTACAGCATAACAAAAGAAGAAATGGAATAACACAAATACATGTCCCAAATGAAATATTTTGTAGTTGCCTCTACTAGTAATTTCACACCTCCATGGTGCCATGTTCCATCCATGTTTTCCTCACTTCATACTGCTTGTCAACAACTAAGCAGCTGTTGCATCAATTTTTCTATTTCATTGCTGATCAAACAAAGGTATAGGTAACTCTTGGAAGAAGTCAGTACAGCTTCCATACCACACTTCCCAGAATTAAGTTCTTTCTAAGAAATACTGGTGGGTGTACCAAAGCCTGTCAGTTACAGTCCAGTGACTGTAGAGGTGATTTGGACAGAATGTAAAAACTGTAAAAATTATAGGAGCTACAGGACCCTCTGAATTAGGCTTAAGACACCAAGAACACCGCAACATACCATGGTTGTCAATAGTTCATCATCCTTTCCTCCTTTCACAGTGTTTGCACCTGAAAAATACATAAATGATGTTTTATTGTTTACATGCTTCTACTTTTGTTTCCAAGGATAGCTCACTGCTTTTAAACAATCGACAGCTTTACCCTCACTAAGCAAACAGCATGAAGATTTCCAGTGACACTGTCACGCCACTCAATTAAAGTTAAGACAAGCCTTACTTTGCATCACAGACTGGAGGGGATTTTCAAGGAGAGCTGTACAATTTCAGTAGATGTGCTTTACAAGTTAGGCCTTTCCCATTTCTCTTTCTTCTCAGAATTATTTATTTATTTGTTTGTTTAAATAAATTGGTTTTTGTTACATAAATTAGTTTATGGAAGATACTAACACTTTTCAGTGACCTGTCCAGTTTAATGGTGTTTACTAAAGAACAGTAATATGGTTATGTTAGCATTTTCCTGCTTAAATGATGCTGCACTCAGCACCATCAACAGTGAGTACAAACATCTCTTTCTACAGACTACAAATACATTTTTCACTTATGTTAAGCTAAAGCAGAACTAAACCAATAAACAAGAAATAGTATCATCTTGAGTACCCCACAAGAGCTCATTTCCCGCAAGACAACTGCCTTTACCACCAGCTTTGTTATTTGTGTTCCAAGCTGTAGCAGCATCAAGGTTTCCAGAGGTGTCTGTATCACTCTGTGAGGTTACTTTTATGGTGGAATTTAATGATGGTTCGGGCTCATCTGGAAAAGGCGCAAACTGATTGGATGGAAATCCATGGCGCAATGTCTGAGTCAACTTCAGCTTGCGGAATCGATTGGACATCCTGCTCCACCAGGACTAGATTGATAAGAAGACAAAACAATTTAGTTCCTACTAAAAGAACAAAAAAAGAAGAAAAGAAATGTATAATTAAGTAATCTTTACAGCAGCAATAATTCTATCAAGGAATTTTTGAAATAAACTAAAAAGCACTGTGAAAGTGGTTTGCAGTTACTAGCAGAATCCTTCACCATGATTTTTATATGTCATATTAATCTCTTCCCTTATTTTTCACCTGGCAAACATATTAAAATGTTTTTCCACAGTATCTGGAAGGCCAAAGTACATAGAAGTATTAGGGCAATTTAAATAGGAAATGTTTGCAGCTACATAGCAAATATTTAATTTTCCCATTAACTTCCAATTTCACCATCAATTCTTACACTCTCTGGAATCAATGAGTGGCATCTCTATTTTCTGCTTCTTAAAGGTGCATATGAGCTTATCTGATCTGCATCAAAGCTTCTCCTCTAGATTTTCAAAATCAGTAGCAAACTGGAAGAGTTCTGATAACATTCCTGTCAAACTAAAGATCCACAATCCATACAGTGCTGCTACACAGATAATTTAAACCAGACTGGCAAGACTATAAACTGAAAAAGAGCAGGGTAAGGAAACAGCAGCTGTGAAAACAACACAAACCTTAGGGCTATGTACCTATAACCTCTGTCTATACAAATATCACATATGTGGAAACTGTTACACAAAAGGACTGTCTTTGCTGTACAATTTATTCAAATATTCAGACTTGCACGTTTTTGCAGGCAGGCAGTGCAAGTTGTTTCAAGTCTTCAGCAAGACATTTTTCTAGACTATACTAAACCTATGCCATTTGCACTAAAAATTATATGGCTTCTAGGTAAATCAGATTAAGTACCTTCTGATTATTTCTTAGTGAAATCTTCCCTTTCTGGAATACTTTTTATAAAAGTCATGTTAAAGTGACAACACTTCATCAAGGCAGCTTTAGGTGATAGCAAATCCAGGTAACAATCCCTTCTCACAATACATATGCTGCTCTCTTCTTGGCATTTAATATATTTCAACTACTCACTGATATATGTCTTTGCAACTGTCTTACAGTAGAAGTAATATAAACTGTAAACTTATCCTCTGCATATCAATCCTTGTAGCAGAAGACAATTAAAACCATTTCAAATCTGCACAGAGCATTAGTAATATGTAGAGTTCTCAGACTTCCATATTTTTTTGGTGTCACAACTAATAAAGATTTACATTACTTTCAGCAACAAAGATCTGATAAAAAAGGCAAGAGACAAATAGCTCTGAGAAAACAATAAAACACACAGTTCAGCATTTATTCACCTTCCAAAAGGAATTGGAAGTTCATCTGGTTTTAACATAGAGTACAATGAGCTTACAAAAGACAGTGATTGCATTTCCTGGTTTTGGTCACTGAAGCTACCTTGCTTCTGTAAGGAAGATCACTTCTAACTGCCCATCATCTTTGTTACTCCTCCTCACAGTGCTTCTGCTTCCTTAATATACACTCATACCACAAACTACCCCAAAATGCAGTAAGTACAGCCACTATATTGTGAGACGAAAAACTACTGCCCTCTGACAAGAAGACACTAGAGAGGTTCATCTTATCTTCTGGTGTTCACAGTATGATGGTCTGATGTCTGGCGTTTTTAGTTTGCTGTTACAGGTTGCAGCCTCTCTATATACCCCTACCACATCACACATGTACAGAAGCTGTAATGAAGGGCTTTAAATAGACTGAAGCAGTCAAGTAACAAAAATGCATTTCTGGTTAAAAACAGTGTCTATCAAAAGGCTGAAATCTAGCAGCAGTGGGAGAAAGCAACAGTATCAAAGAACTAGAAAAAAGGTGTTGCCATTTCAGAAACACCACAGACATTTTTAACAATGCTAGGAATTAAAGAGTAAGGTGGAGAACTGGAAATCTCTCCCCTCAAACAATTTTAATCTAAAATAGAAACTGAATGTGATAATTCACACTGCTCTAATACTGACATTGAGAGTGTAATGTGCTAAAAAACAGGCACGAAGTAAAAAGAGGAAATAAAATTTTTGCATATGGAGAAGGGCCAACTTTGGTTTCAAGGCTGTTGAGAGGAAAGAGTTAAAATCAAAGAGGAGGAGGGAAGGTTTTCTTCTCAAAGTGACCTTTCAGCTAGGAATGCTAAAAATGCAGGTGTGGAAAACTCCATTTATTATGCCTGCTGTTGTTCATCCTCTGCCTGTTTGGAGAAGTAGAATTTCTGTGTAAAGGTAACACACTCTCACAGACACTCAGGAAGCATTCTGTTATAGGATGAACTAAGCCTACTGGAGCCTGGGTCCCTGTGTGTCTCTGACACCAGCTTTGTTGTTGAGGTAACAAAATAAATCTACTCCTTGCATTTTAGCTGTGGCTTGGTGGTTGCCTTGGTTACCCATACGTGATGATTCAGACAGAGGCCATGAAATGGTGAGAAACAAAGCAGTTGTGTGATAGAGGTGAAGAATGACATCATGAATATCCACTACATTATCAGTAGGTAAAGGAACAAGGGCCCATATCGTGCATAAATTAAAAATAAAAGAAACACATCACAAAATAAAAAGTCTACTAGTTAACAACAAAAGTGATCAAACAGGTGAGACTGAAAAACGTTTACTTTTTTTAAACTTCAAAAACAGTCTACCTGTGATCAGGTATTTTAGTATGAATACCATTAACAGAAGGAAGGCAGGAATAGATGTGCATTTGCTTAACAGAGAAAGAGTATTCAAATGAGCTTATACAAATTAAAACCAGACAATATTGATTAAAATTACCCCAGATTAATTATAGGCAACATGATCTCTGAACAAATATTATCTTCAGTAAAAGCTGAGGAGTATGGAACAAGTTATAGAAATCAGGCAAATGGCAAATATACAATCACTGACAAAGGAAAATCTGAAAATTTACTGATCAAAATGCTAAAGATGAAAAGGCATAACTAAAAAAACTTCATATGTCATCACAGCTCATAAGACAGCTGGCACAGGCTTGTTGAAAATAAATTCTACTTAATAAATCTCTCTTTGACAGAGTAACCAGTCAAGTGAGCAGAAGGGAGGAAAAGCTGTAATGCAGCTTGACTTTAAGAAAGCTTTTATTGCTATTTCATGAAGCATTCACCAAACAATTGAGAAAAATATGGTTCAAGTAACATTAATAACGGGAGAAGACCACAGCCAAAAAATGAGACAAATTGCCAATGATTTGATCTCAAATTGGGAGAACATACTTTGTGCAAAAGGTTTGGGTATGTTCACTAACAACTGCAACAATGAAAGATAACATTTTTCAGTCTATGGAAGACATCCATGTAGACAGTTTCGTAAGCACCTTTAACACTCTAAGTTTAAACACTGCCAAATCGGTATTATTCAGTAGAGGTCAAACTGGCATGCAAGAAGGAATCAAACACACTAATACAAGAAAGGAAGTAAGTAGCCAAACAGGTATACTAAAGAAAAAAAACTCAGTCACAACATAGCAGAAACTAACTATAGAAGCACAGTGTTACTGCTGCTGCTGAAAAAAAAGTGAACTTCACTGACAACAGGAAAACACATCCGTGATGTAGTTTTTGTATGCTACTATGTGATACTAGTTAGAATCTCATCACTCATTTTAGAACCCTCATCTTGACAGATAACATATGAACTACAAATAGTAAAATGTTTAGGAAGCAAAACCTACAAACAAGGAAATTTGCATTGATCAATTTTGTTTAGACTGAAAAATATAGGATTGAATATTTTAGTTCTCTAAGTATTTATACAATTCTCATAAAAAAATGAAGGTGACCACTCAACAAGAATCAATCAATTTCGACAACAAAAGAAATATAGGTTAAATCAGGAGGAAAAAAATTCTGACCCCAAAAAGCAACAACCAGTGGAACTGGATGCTGATGGAGACCATAGAATGAGGGCATCTTCCTCACCACAGTGAAAGGAGAGAGAACCAAATGCCTGTCAAAGATGTTCTTGGCATGTTTATTCAGCCTCCTCATGTAAAGGCAAGTGAGCCTCATGAATTCCCTCTCACTGTCACATTTCCATGACCCTGCAGACCCCCCCATTCAGTCATTTGCACTGATCTAGACAGAAAAGTGCCGTACTGGCAGAGTCACCAGTGTCTTCTGTTTACAGTTCCAGCTCACCACAGAGCAGTTGCCCACATGGAAACATTGTAGCTACAAAACCCCAGAGAGGCCTTTCTCTCTAGACCTTTCTTCACATGCTGGCCCAAAGAGACATGGCTGTTACGACATTGCCCTCCACCCAAAAAATCTGAAAATATCATTTTTACCCTCTTTGAATTTTTGTAAGAAGAATAAGATATGTAACATATTCATGCTCAGACAACCTGATTAATAAAGCATTAAACAGTGATGGAAGAATGGATTATATTGGCTTCCAGGTTATATTTATGATAGAACTATACAGTACACAATTTCTGTTGAAAAAAAATGTTTGATTATGACTAGTCAGTACTGTAATATTTTGTAGTTTTGAGACTAAATACTTATACATTACAGAATATCAAATTTGTGTCAATACTCATGTGTATATCACTGACAAATCTTTTTTATTTCAATTCACAATCTTTTATGACCCTAATTCAAGCCTTTGTGTCATAACACTGCAAGGGTTGCAATCCAATCCACTGTTGATCAGTATTCCATAAAGCCAAAAGCTAATCTGAAAATTTCCCATCTAAATAAAATAGGTCCATCTAAATTGATAATGAAGTTGTATCATCTTGAATAATAGCATAATCATATGAAAACAACCACATGTTCCTTCATAGTTAAAACTGCAAAACCGATCTGGGCAGAACTTTAAATGCTCTTTAAAACTCATGTCAAAAATAGACTGGAAATTAACACGTCTGTTTTCAAGATCCTCCTAATATTTCTACATAAAAGACAACATCATGGACTCCAGGAAATTTTGAGGTACACCACTGTAGTGTGTTGGAACATAGTTGATGGACAGTCTTTTAGACCAATGGCTTATTGCAATTTTGCATATATAAAGGCAGCACAGGCACGGGAAATGCCTCTTCTTTGATCTGGTTTCCCGCAGAAAAAGAAGGCCGGGCCCCCTTCCCTGGCGAGGGCGAAGAGCCACTGGAAAAGCTGTCCCGGCTCTGGGGGGCATCTGGGATCAGCCTTAAACAACAGGCAGCTAAGACACAGCTGTGTGTTGCTGTGAGCTGAGTACCTGGCCTGGCTTCTGGGGACTGGTGGCTTCCCCTTCCTCCCCCCAGCCACGCGGCCCCGCACAGACCTGATAGGAGCCGGCAGAGCTCTCTGCAGCCAGCGCAGCTTATTTCAAACTGAAGACACCACGCAGCCAACAGCATAAAGGGCAAGAGGCTTTCTCCAACATAAAGCCCGAAGGAAATCAACTCCTTAACATGGTGGCTCCAAGGTCAGAGAGAAACAAAAAGTAGGTCATAAGGGACAGAGCTAAAGATGACGGCAGGAAAGGAGGGTGGAGATGCACCCAGTGCGAAGCTTAAAAATGCTTCTTGCAGGCTGTGGTAAAAACTGTGATGTCACAGACTGGTTTTGCCTCTTTAATCCATTTAGAAGACATGGGGGGATGAGAATTCTGTGTGTAGCCTGTGAAGAAAGAAAGGGTAGCCACGCCAGGTCACCTGGAAGCTGTGAGAGGCTTTTAAAGATTTAAAGAAAAACAGATGGCTGGAATAGCCCATCCTCAAACAACAAACACCCCATGTTGTGGCCCATGACTGGCAGTGTGAAGAGACTGTGAGATTTTCATGGGAGAGATATTTTTTCATTTCAGCAAGTTGAAATGAACCAGGCAGATTGCTGAGTTGTGAAGGATTCCACAGCATAGCAGAAGAAACCCTTTTCCTTAAGCATAAGAAAGAGACTTTTAAGATCCGTAACACTGATGAAATCCCATGTTTTGTTATCGTTTCCAGGAGTTGGGTAAAAGGAGGGGGATGCTGGAAGACAGGGGAATTATGCTTTAATTTTTTATTTCTTTTTACCTTTAATTCTGTTAGCAATAAACTTTTCTTTATACAGCAACTGTTTAAGTCTGAACCTGTTTTGCCATGCAGTTCTTTTCAGTTTTCTTCAATAATCCTAAATTTAAGTTTTAATTTTCCCCTTGCTCTGCTTTATCACAGGAGAAGCAAATAAGTAATTAGATTTTGTGTGCTTTGACGTTTAAACCAGCGTCAAACCACGACAATCATAATTAAAACATTATTCACCTAAATAAAGTGATGCCTGGAAATAGGCAACAACAATGGCAACAGAAACAGAACTAAGTCTTTTTCTTACTCTTTTGCGAACACACAGTGTAAGTTGCAGTATCTTTGTTTAAGTGGCATACTCTTGTTCTAACTCCATATTGTTTCCTAATGGACCACCATCAGTTTTGAGTTAAGGATACATCATACCAGTGGACATGTAAGCCTGAAGTACACACTCCTCCACTACTCTTCAGATTAAAATCTCTACTATGATCTTTTTAATTTTCAGTGCCAGTAGCCTGTTTCCATTTGTTGCTATAAAGGAGCCTACCCTCTGTCCAGATTTCAAAGCAAGACCACAATGGAAATTGAGTTCCAAGTTCATGAATATGGTACCTTCCACTTAATCATGACATCTATTTCTAGGCACTAAAATGCTTCAATGCAAACTCTTCCCATTGCCTTGACATCTGACAAAAGGGAAAGTGAACACGTGCTATGCTCCACAAAACCAGAATGCATCAACAAGGAATTCAAACAATAAACCCAGTTACATATTAGATCCAAAATACTTCTTAGCAATTACCTTCTCTGTTTATACATTACAGGAATTAATGAGTTTTTATCAAGAATGAGTATGTTTACCTTTAGGCCTCCTTTGTCATCTGGCAACATTGGGACATTTAAGGATTGCCTACTTCTGGAACAAGGCAGAGATGATCTGTTGTTCAGTTTATTCTTGTCTTTATCTACTTGCATGCATGCTGATGCCAATAACCTTACAAGCTCTGTGTCTAAAAGGAAGCAAATTAAGATAATGTTTGGTCTGTTTTGCTTTCCTGAATTAAAACCAATACACTGACACTTTCCCTGTAAATCCCATATAAGTAGCAATTGACCTACACCTCAAACACAAAGCAGATGAACCCCCAAACCTTTCTTTCTTGACCTATTTTCCCACGCCTTCTCCCCACACTGTGGGCTGCAGTCTTACCACTTCTCTAAAGGTATTTATCAATCTAAATAAGTATGCTATTCAGTTGGAATCAGTTGTGTGACATAGTGAACTCCCTCCTCTCACACTTTGTACTAATTAAGAACAATATTGTGATGCTCTCTTTTCTCACCTGACACAGAAGAGAGTGGAGAAAAATTAATATTCTTTCTTCAAGCATAGGTTGCAGAAAAGAAGTTCAAAAGTAAATCCCAAAGAGAAAGAAGATGTTCAGCCTGGACAATGAAGGGACTGAAAGGAAATGGTAAGAAAAAAGATGGACAAAAAAGAAGAAATAAAGTAGGAGGAAGAAAAAAAGAACAAGCATGACAGGAGACAGGAAAGCAAAAAAAAAAAAAAATCTGTAAATCTGCATTTTGTACAACAGTCAGGTAGGATTTTCAGAAGGGCAGACAGAACTGACTAAGAGAGAAAGAAGTAACAAGACAAACTATTCTGCCACATAAGTTAGCTCTAAAACAATTCACAGTATTTATTGTCTAAAATGTACTATTACTGATCTACTTTTGACAAGGAAAAGAATCTGGAGTAACCACAACCACCATAACGTGTAAATTCAGAGACTTCATTAGCTGTAATGGGTTTTGGCATCAGATAAATCAATTAAAGTACCAAGGATGATTAACAATAACAAATTATGTATGCTAAACAAACTGCAACATAAACGACATGTGTTTCATTCAAGCCTCCCCAAAACACACAGCTCTGTTTTACAGCACTCCCATACAAACAACCTGAACCCTGAGGTGTGATTTATCCTCAGCCTTTACAGAATGAGTGGGAGGTTCAGCCAGGAGTTCCCTATTTTCATTCTGACTGTGCTCTTTGTCCTGTGCCTTTGCTGCTCTTTACCAAGGGACAATTTCTAGCTCCAGCTCATAGCTCTGTGCTAATGACACTACAGAATACCAGTGCCCCCACAATCAAATGCCACTCAGCGGGCTCTGGTGACACAAACAGCACAGTTTTCAGAAAAAAAGCCAAGAGGAATGCACAAAATCTGTTATCCCATAAACGTATGCACTCATCTAACCGATTAACTCAACACCATTTCCACACAGTGTCCTTTCTTGGTCCAGTCCAGCCTGGGACATCAGAGGATACTTCCCAGCAACTGCACTGTATTTTCTAGACTGGAAAGTATGTATATTTGTTTATGTTGTACATTTCTCCAGTGCATTTTGAAACAGCATACCTGGATCATTCAGCAGCATTATCAGGTCAAAAGCTGTGTATCCATTTCTTGCACGACGGTTAACGTCAGCTCCTTGATTTAACAGATATTTTACAACATTTTTGTTTCTTTAAGGGAAGAAAAAAAGGCATTGATCATGTTAAAGGACAAGTACATAAAGAAGCCCCCAATACTCCATATTCAACCTTTTATAACACTGCTCCTCAATTAGAGATCAGTTTTGCAAGTTCTACAGCTAACCTAGTGTAAAATTTGTTCACAAGCTCTTCAGAAGCTCCCACAAGTCCTTTGTCAGTCACTGTTTATTCACTGTGAAGTACATTAATCAACATGCAGAAAGTCAGCCTTAAAAGCTTAATTTGAATAGTCAGTTTCTTAAGCTGATCCTCGGGAAGTGACTGCAATATGTTGTTAAACACCTTCCCAATGAAAACCATTAATGCCTAGGGAAGTAAAGCAGATGTACGACAAAGGTTGTTTCAGTAGTCATCATATGCCATCACTAATACTTCAATGCAACCTCATTTTCACAACTTGCACATTAAGAAATTGCATACAGAAAAGCCAAATTGACTGAAGATAATTTATAAACTTCAAACAGTACTTCACTTAATTACAGCTATAAATTATATAATTGAGAAGGCACATTATCACTTCCTTGAGGCGCTGAAAATGCAAAAACAATCAGTATTAAATGTCAACCAACACAAACACCTTCCAATAGAAGCTCCTCAAAGCTAGCTGCATAAAAGACACTCATCATCCCGTTCCAGTTAGCCATCTCTCCTTTGATACACCTGAGTAAATAAGCAGGACTTGCCTTGTGATTTAAAAACAATACTTCGATTCAGCCTATGAAATAACTGAACAGACAACAAAGCTAGGGAACATATATTTAATAAAAAACTCTTGAGCAGCAACTGATCTTGTATAAAAACAAACTCTGCCATGCATCAGACTAAAAACATTCTCAAGCACCAACAGCTAACTACAAATTCTAATAATGAAGCTCACAAATGGATCTCAACATCACCACTTCGGAGCATCACTTCTTATCATACAAATGACATTTTCCTGAATTTACTCCACACAAAATCAGCCTAAAATGGAGGAGGATTGTTACTCCTCTCTTCTAACAAAATTTCTGCTTATCCTCACCACAGTTCCTCTGCATATTTCCTATTACTTTTCTCCTCTTCTTTAAAATTATCCTTCCATCCTGTTTTCCAGTCCTGCACCTTGAAGACACAGAGAGACACAATTTTTTAATGCCTCTGGCTCACAGAGACCTGGTGTGCTCCCTCCTTCAAGCCCAAGACCCTTCACACTATTGGTGGTCCTGAGGAAGGGTTAGCTGAAGCTCTGTGGAGGCCAAAGATTTCCAAATGTTACGAAAATTTGCAACTCTCCATGCTAAGAAAAAGGCTCAGATGCAAAGTATAGAATTACAAGGATAAGTATTTATTTATGCACATGAGGTGTTCCAGCCACACTGGGGCACGCTGAATGTGGCTTTACACACAGAGCTCTTGCACGCTTCAAGTGTATTACTAACACTGGTACTATGACTGCTCATCATAGTAAAACTTAGCACAGCAACTCTATTTCTGCAGCATTCTTGATGCTCATCTATTGATCCAGATATCCCTGGAGTCAGTCTTGCTGTCATTACTTACCTATGATGCCAGACAGCACTGACAGGGTTTCATAGATGGCTGTGATGCTGGCATTATCTTGGACAACTAGGGGTATCTTTTATCCTTCACGGATAAAAGTTTCCAAGAGGTCATGCCCTTATTTCCACAGCTGGGACATCCTTCTGGTCTTTTCGCTGAGCTGGTGTACTTTAGTTATCTTTACTTAAGCATGAACAACACCAAAGACTCCTAAAATTCCACTACCTCAAACCTTAAGCATATTAACAAAATTAATTAACAAAGTTTCATACTATTCGGGAGACTGACTGATATATTAGGGAAGGGCATTTTCATAACCGAGCCCTCCATTAAACTGAACAGCCAGTATCTGAACACATGCAGGACTCAGCTTTGTGTGTGCTTCCACAGACAGGAGAAGTACCTGAGTACCAGCAAGGGGACATGCCAGCAGCCCTGCACATCACTTCGTGCTGGCTGCTTCTATTCCAGCTGGGTGCTGAGTGACTGCTGCTAAGTGAAACAGCTGCAGCAGAAAAACTGATCCTTTGTGCACTTCTGTGGAATGTCTGTCACTACAGACAGGTCTCAAAAGAACTACTTCAGAAAAGTTTCACAAGGCAGTGACAACTTGACCTCCTATTTTTCCTCTTTGCTGCACTTGCATAATCCAGTGAGATCTGCAAACTAAAACCGAAAGCTGGAGCAGAATACCTGAATTTATACAATGAATGCATTACCAATTTACCTTGCTGAGGGCTCCTCTGTAACAATGGAGAAAAGCTCACCTTCCTAAACTGAATATCCTGTATTCAGACAGTGTTAAGCATATGATAGGGATCACATGTGAAGAAGCCAGGCCAGTTTCTGACTCCTAAGCATCTACTTATATTTACGAAGGAGCTTTACGGAAAACGGCAATTATTTTAGTTGCATTTCCAAAATCTCCATGAAAACTAAAGGCTGAATAGGAGAACATAGGAATGGTTTTAAGACTGGAAAACAGGGCACATGGAAGGGTGATTGCATCTTCCACGATACTGTAAAACATTAAAGGATGGAAGCTGAAATCTGCACCAAGGCTCCTGGGGACTGCCTGGAGCACTATGTTCCCAGTACTTAAGGAGCTTACTTCAGGTTCCCAAATGCTCCACTCGTTCTGAAGTCCAAACATCACAGAATCACAGAATAAGCTGCGTTAGAAGGGATCCACGAGGATCACTGAATCCAACTCCTGGCCCTGCACAGCATCTTCCCCAAGAGTTGCACGACATCCCTGAGTGCTTTGTTCCAACTTGAACTCTGTCAGGCTTGGTGCTGTGACCACTTCCCTGGGGAGCCTGTTCCAGTGCCCAAACACCTTCTGAGTAAAGAACTGTTTTCTAATATCTAACCTCCCCAGATACAGCTCCAGGCCATTCCCTCAGGTCCTGTCACTGGCCACCACAGAGAAGAGATCAGTGCCTGCCCCTCCTCTTCACCTTATGAGGAAGTTGTAGACTGCAATGAGGTCTCCCCTCAGTCTCCTCCAAGCTGAACAGGCCAAGTGACCTCAGCCATTCCTCATAAGGCTTCCCCTGAAGGCCCTTCACCATCTTTGTCGCCATCCTTTGGACATTCTCTAATAGTTTAATGTCTTTCTTATACTGTGGTGATCAAAATGAGATTCAGACCTGCTCCAAAAAGCTGAGGGCAGTGCAAGAGTCATGAAAAACTGAGGTCTTAATTCTTGAGTCTCTTAATTTCTTATAAGACCTCTCTGCTTCTAGAGTCAGTATCGAAAAGGGTTTTTTCTATTGGGATGTAAGAAAAATTAAACTGCTTTATTGCTAGACACAAAGAGTGCACATATCTTACCCATGGTATGTGGCCTGCATTAGTGCTGTCCAACCATGAACATTATCCTGTTTATCAATATCAGCCTTTCTTTCAACAAGGAGCTGAACAAGGGGCAACTGTCCAGTTACAGCCACAATCATTAAAGGAGATGCACCATCAACATTGGTAATATTAACCTGACTTGGATCTTCATCAACGATCTCTTTAACCAGCTGAAAGTTTCCTGCAAAACAATGATAAAACATAATGTAATGAGCAACAGAGAACTGCTTAACCACTAAATTACTATTACTATTTTGATTTGCTGACATTGGTCTGCATTTAGTGGAACTAAAACAGAAAAAAATAAAGTACTAGAGCAACTGTAACACTAAAGTTAAGTATCTGTATTGATACATGTCTTTTAGCTAATTAGTACATCTTTCCACTCTACATAAAATTGCAGTTAGGGTTATTTTCCTCATTTTCTCTACCTATACATTTAAGGTGCAATCCCATTACAAGAATTATTTTCTGAAATGAACGACTAAGGAAGTATGAATGTATCTTGCATACTTCAGTGCATCCTGCATGTGGAGACACAAATAGGAAATATTTCTATTGAATTGCCATAAGACGATGTCATGCAAGGAAAATTGATGATGCTGAAGCACCATGATTTGTCCTTCACAGATCCCTGTACCATTTCCACAGGCTGAAATGACAGAATCAACAATTTTAGAATCAAAGTGGGTGGGTACAAAGGCACTCTAAGAGGGGGTGAAGGCCATCCCTTGCCTTAAGCAGGTAGAACAATGTCCTGTCTCACACTGATCTGTAAGTCCCTCTTACAAAGGTAGTTCACTGATTCTAAAAAGCTTTACTGATGGAATTTCACAACCTACCGAGGACTCAGTCTATTCCAGTGCTCAACTTTCTTATATTCAGAATGATTCTTTTTTCTGCCTCCAGTATTTGAACTACACCTCCAATACAAAACTTCCCTACTCCTTGCTCAAGAGTAAATCATAATTAGTCATCTTTCCAGTTCTTTGAAAGTTAATCTAATTTTCCGGTTTCAACATAAAGGAGCTGATAGTCACTTGAGTTCTTCTCTAGATTAGGAAAAGCAGTATGAAAGGTGTTACTGAACATTAGTTGAACAAGGTTGTGGGTTTTTTTCTAAATCTTGAAGTAGGACTGCTTTTAAAAAATGTATGAGGTCATCGGGATTACCTTAAACAGAGAGCTTAAGCTCACCTACCTCCTGTATTTTTTATGTCCTATGGCAGGCAAAAGCAGGGAAGAAGATAAAGGAAAAAAAGATCTCTGTGACTGTGTGAATCACCACAGGAACATGGACAAGAACAAGCAAATCATCAACTGCCATGCAAAGGGAAAAATTCTCACCTTTAAAAAAACCCTTCAGATGGTAAACTGCTTCATGGCATGGGCTGCTTTCAACTCTATCACAAGCATGAACATTTTCCTTGGAAAGTCAGCCAGAATTCCAGACAAACCCTGCAGGCACTGGAATCCACTCAGTGAAACTCACACCCACCAACCCCATTCAGCTAATTTCTTGGACCGGGAATGATAGAAAAACACAGAACTACTTTTTGTATGTTCCAGTTTGGTAAAAGACAGCAGGGGGCTTTTTTAACACAGACCCAGAGCACAGACTTTGTTAAACAGAAACCCTGGAACCTACAGAGACTGCAGAATTTACTTTAAACCCTGGACACTCCTTAACCTAGTGAGTTGCTCTTTTTAACAGTGATACCATCCGTAGCCAAGTAAAAGGTCCAAACCCAATGTACTGACCAGTATTCATTTGGCCCCTCCCATGATACTTCTGACCAGCACTAAGATTTGGTAATCTCAAAAATCCCAGGGATACAAGAAGAGCATATGATCACTCTAAAAATCTAACAGACCTGAGGCTTTCCCAGGAAGATATTTTGGTAGCTCACATGTGAAGAGTGGGAACAGATGCTTCCCATGCTAGCAAACAGACATACTCTGAGGTTAGAAAAACTGAATAGGGTGGAAGAATCATGGCAGCACTTACCCAGTTTCAAAGCATGAAAGACATCAGGTTGCCCCTTTTCTGTATCTGAAAGAAATATAAACATTTCTACTAACGATCAAAAAAAAAAAAAGCAATAATTTCTAGTAAAATTTTTATAGGAAAAACTATTAAAAATTTAAAGTACTATAAAACATATGTTTAGACATACATTCAATAAGAACAAAGAAAGTATTGACAACTTCTTTATAACCTTTGGGAAGAATGACTCACCTGTACAGTCCTCTGTGCAGAGCTAAAGCTAGAAACCAGAATAAGGCACCAGCACAGGCTTTTCAACTTCCATTCTCCATCAGGAAACTGTATTTGGAAACTCTTTTGTTTCCTGCCTGAAGTCTAAAATATCCACTAAAGAACCACAGTATGGTTCTGTGGTCTGGTAAAATCCTCTGTTCAACAGTGAACACTCAAATAGTAAGGGATTATTTTGAAAGGTGACTCAAAAGGAGTTTTACAAGCTGCTTCAGTTTTATTTCCTCTTGAGTATTTCCAAGTTAATTTGCAAAGGTCACAAAAATAGTAATGTCAATTTAACTACACAGCTTGCTACTTTTGAATGAATATCCTTCAGCTCCCAGATAACCATCCCCATAAGAACCGTAATTATTACAAATGGTAATATTTTGACTGAAGAATCATTCTTTTGACATGGCTTAACAATGCTTTGAAACTTTTGACACTATGTAAGATGAGAAAAATTAGTGATGTATTTTCTACCTTCCAGTCAGACCATAAAAATATACCGTCCTCCATCTTCTGAATTATTATGGACACTACAGAATCAATGGGGTAACAAGATTTTATGGAAAAAAATGAGACACTGACAGATTTCATGAGCCCAATTCTGTCATTTTTATGAAATATAGAGAAGGTTAATGTTCACAGCTTGACTACAAAGGAAGTCAACTTAATATGCTGAACAAAAGCAATTGCTGAAAAGCCCAAAATACTCCAAGAAACTCTTATTTTAAGACTAGGAAAGAGAGTGATGAGGGCCTACATTTTCTCCTGATTCAGAAATTGTTCTTATAGAAGGAACTGTGCATATGAGCTCACCACTGAAAAACAGATTTCAAAAGACTAGTTTAGGAAAGGACCAGGCTCTGTACTTCCCATGTGAAAACCCCAGAAGAGAGGCAACTTCAGGGAGCAGGAAACCATGACAAGATGCCAGAAGATTGCCATCTGGTAAGCCTAAGTAAGGACAGGGACAGAAGGCAGGCAACACCCAATCTATTCTGAATTTGCTACTGAGAACAGCCCCGCAAAGAGATCTGCTTTCTCCTGGGAGGCAATTCACCCTATCTATGGCAATAGATCAGAAGAGAAGTTCCTTTTTTCCTGTCTCCATATGACAGAAATGATCTTTCTTCTTCAGGATATTCAAGACTCCAGCACTAGGAGGAGGCCAAAATATGGTCAAAAACCAATGCAAAAATTTGTATGGAAGTGTAACGTTTTTACTTTCTTCTCTGCCCAAATGAGTTACTACCCTCCTGCTGATGGAAATTCCCCCATCAGCACAAATATTAATCTGCTTTAAAGCAAGTCCAGTCTCCTCAACAGAGTCTCCTCAACTCAAACAGAGCCCTTCAGTACTTTAAACCTTTGCAGAAGGTTTTGAAGACTCATGAGGCCAACTCTGCCTGCACATACATCCTGTACAAGTAAACACATGGGCACTAGTGAATCCCATGGATCTCTGATTCCGTCTACTGTAACCAATTGATGTCTGTTCCTCAAGAGACTGATCATGAGCAAACATCTACAGTGAATCAGTTCTGCCTGGCAGCATGGCTGCATGAAAGATCTAGAGTGCCAACTTAACTTGTATGTCAGTATCTTACTAAGGAGAAGTTAACACCTTCTCTACAGCAGAAACAGATGTCTGATTCTTTAAGTACAAGGGAAGCTTGACCTGCAGCTCTACACCAAATGTAGACAACAGTTTTGGGGATTGTGGACATGTCCACATGGCAGTCCAATATAGACGTAAATAGGTAAAATTTAAGGAAGTCTATATGGGTATCACAAGTGGCATAGCCTAAAGCGGACTATCCTACCCTGCAGACCTTCTGCCACCATGGCTGGATGGGTGGTAGTACATGGAAAAGGATCCTTCTAGAGCTAGCCACATGCTCCTATTTTATAGCAAGCAGTCCAAAGTTGGAAAATCCAGATGCAGCTCTTCCAAACCCTCTTGTTAAGCATTTCCCAGTGCTGGTTTGCATAAATGTCTTAAAAAATGTCCCCAAAACAGCCACATACAAACAGGAATCTTATCCTGCTGACATGGAAAAAATCTCCTGAAGCTGGGGACTTGTACCTCAGCTGAAGTAGGCATACCGACTCCAACAATTTCAAAATCCAGCTGCAAATTACAAAGAACATCATACACATACAAAAAGCTCCTCCATTTCTAAATACACAATCAGAACTGCAAGAGAGTGAAACAAAAAAACAACATTCCATACCTGCCTGAGGTCTGATTGTTGTGAGAGATTCCAAATAGTCTTTCATGTCTTTGTGTTTGAAGCCAACAGAGATGTCAAAAGGTGTTTTATGTAGTACATTCAAGTGATCAGGATTGGCACCTTTCTCCACGAGCTGCTGTGCCAAGCTCACCTTTCCACTAACGGCTGCCAGCATTAAAGGACTCCAGCCCATCGTCTTTACAGTGTAGTTACAATCAGCTCCCCAGTCCAATAACAGATGTACCACTGCCTCGTGTCCATGCTGAGCAGCTGCCATCAGTGGAGTGATATCGGGAAGGTCGTCTCTGCTGCTGTTAAGTACATTTGTGCTAAAATGGTCGTAATTGTCCACAAAAGCTCCAGATTCCAGCAACAACTTCACCATGCTGACGTGGCCGCCCCTGGAGGCCATTGTGAGGACACTGGCTCCTAACTTATTCTGTGCATTGAGATCAGCACCATTCTCGAGCAAGATGTGGGCTACACTTAGATGTCCAAACCTCAGGAGAAAGAGAGTAGAGGAGAATTAACACCTTGGATTGCAAAAACCAACATACTCTGAACCTGGAAAACTTTATTACCAAATTGGCCTATTACTAATACATACATTATCAGGGATCATACACACATCACTGAATGTCACAATGGCATCTTGCTGGAGGAGAGCAATCATCAGCTGAGGACTGTGAACTAAACTATTTAGTGTACCAGTGACCATGCTCATAAAGCAGGCACCTATTGAAGAGGATGGTCTGGCCAAAGCAGCAAAGTGCCAGCCTCATTTTCTGCTGCATGGCACCAACTCATAACTTCCATGAACCAAAGAGTCACTTTCATCCTGTTATTTCCAGAGCTGTATCACATTAGAGTATCAAAGCCAGTTTGACTCCAGGGATCTTAATTAATTTACTCATTACTACTGAACAACAGGAATAAAAACTGCAAAGAGTCAGTGCTAACTAAGGAAAAAAAAGACCATTTTATGAACTGGATAGTAAGTCTTTTATACTTACATTATCTCTTGTTTTCCAGTTGTAAACTACCAATGAACACCCACAATGGAACAAGACTCAGTGAATATAGACATATGCTCATGAAGCTCAGAGAAGAACATGGTGAGTGGCCACTACTGTTGTAAAATTATCTGAACTTCCCTCAACACCAAGGGGACCAGAGGTGATCTTTAAGACAAATGGCTCTACTAGCGGAGTGGGACAACTGGCCATGTGAATGGCCTTAAAACAATCAATGGAAAGCTGCTCCTCAGTCAGCCAGACCAGCATGGGGCAAGTGCCTACACAGTTCAGCCCAACACCGAGTGCCAAAACTGAGCAACCAGAAGAATGAGTTTTAAAAAACCAGGGTGCTTGAGTTGGCTTACAGCCACATATTCCTTCTTGATAACTGGGGATACCCAGTATGTAAGGTGACACAAGCAGGCAGCCAGAACAACCACAAACTCACTCAGCTAGAATACAAAGAGTAAATTTATTTGTTACCTCGTGACCCTGGGGATCCCCAAAGCAACACAGGCAGAGATACACATGTGGAGAAGGTATACAAATGGTACATCATTACCAGTTGATGCTAAAGGATCACTGGCCTGCAGTTCACACAGGCTTATCAAGAATTATTCCCAGCTGCAAGGTCAGTTGAGTGATTTACAATTCTCCTTGTGGTTTTTACCCATTCCTTCCAACACCCAGAATTTTGATGATGAGCCTACAGGGACTGGTAACGGGTATGCCGTGATGTCTTGTGATTCGACTCTGTTGCAATTGCTATGTCAGACTTGTGCTATCATTTTGGGAGACTGCTGTATTACTAGGCTAAATTAAAATCCTGTGTAACATCAAGTATCTTCCAATAAGGAAACTTGGCACTAAACCTTCCTCGTGTGGACTATCTACAAGAACTTGGTCAGAGTACTGAACTCAGACACCAGTTTTACCAGCAACCCAGTTTTGGTACCACTTGACTATCAGAGGCTCTGGTAGTTTTTCAGCAAGCAAAAGACAATCATGCAAGCATTACACCCAACTAGCCAGTTATCAGTGAGAAAACAGAAACCCTTTATGTTTCCCAGCTGAAAAAGCCCACGTTTTAATAAATGTAATACCTTGACAAGATGTGTGCATTGTGTTCTTGTTGCAGGCATCATGCACTACTATATGTTTGTGCACATTGTGCTTAGCACAACCCAGCTTTGAGAGCAGCCTTTGCACACTACAGCAAAGCGAACGTTAATTGAGGAAACCCCAAAGAGTGCTACTAACCACTTAAAGCAAATGTGAGCCCCAGAGTCCCTAGTTTTCTTCCAGAAAGTACACAGCTGCAGGAGGAAGCCTCTGGGGCCTGTGTACTCCCTAGGTCTGTCCTGATAGCCTTCACTGCATCACCTCAGCAGAGCCTACAACCCCTGCCCATGGTCAATTTTACACATATATGCTGCCTCCTGTCCAATTTCAATAGGGCTAATCACAGCCAAAAAATTAAACATCTACATAAGTCTGAAGCCTACCTTTGATCAAACACCGTATTTCCTTTCTGGTTATCCATTAAAAAAAAGAAACATGCTCTTCTACTTTATGCTTTCTCCACAGATTTCAACAATATATACAGTACTTTCCAAATGTCAGCCAGTGATTTCTTGAAATCAGTGAGAGAGTTACAGTCATCTGACTTTATTGTTTTTAGGGAATGAGCGTATGGTTTTCATTAAAAGAGAAAAAAAACTAAGACTCTTTCTGCAACTTTTTTTCTTTTTTTTTAAAACCTTCATAAAATAACAAAATTGTTGAACCTTGTCTTCCTTGTTCTTACTGAGGAACCAGCTGTGTGACTCATTCTTTGGGAACTTTCTATGGCCATTAATTGAAAAGAGAAATGTTGACTTTGAAACAGATTCTTTTCTTCCACGTATTTTAATGTTATGAAATTTAAAGGGATATAAAAAAGACCAAAACAACAACAAAAAACCCCATTTCTTTTCTCAATTAAGCATTCAGTTATTATAAGACAGTAATGCCCTCCAACCCTGCAAAACACGCCTGTGCCCCCAAGGTGTGCTTGTAGGAATAAAGACAAGCACCAACATCAGCCTCACCAACAAGAGAACATCCCACAGCCCAGCAGTGGGTTATGCAAAACACAGCATCGCTCATGCAGAAAACAACCCAGTTTTGTCATTAAAAACCCTCAGCAATGATTTTCCATATCCTCCAGCAAGCCACCTAAGAAAACATAGGAAAGCCAAGTGAAATTAATTGTTTCTGTTCACTTCATTATGCTTTACGTCAGACGTGAGTTTTCAACAAGTAGGTAAGACACACACATATGAAAAAAAAAAAAAAAGAAAAAAAGGAAAATTAAGTAAGGCTACGTGTGTATACCTATTGTAACAGAGGGGAGCAGTGTTTCATGTAAACGTTATCTCCAGTTTTGCACTGGCTTAACCAAGAAAGAGTGCATTGCTTCAAACACCACATTCTTAATATGAAAAGGTAATTCGTACTGCCCCAGAATAACACTTAGCCAACTCTACACTCGACAGCCCCTCCTCGCCCAGCCCCAGGGACGGGAACAGGTGACCGCTGAGATCCCCCCGGGACAACTCCGGTATCCACCAGCGACGACCGACCGCGGCCTCCAACATGGCGCCGGCCCTCTCTCCCACGCTCATTCGCCTGGAGCTCCCCGGCGCTCCCGGGCGCCCTCCCTCGGCCTGGTGACCGCGGTTCGGAGGGCGAGGGAGGTGAGCGCCCGCAGCAGCCCGGGGGCGGGGAAGGCAGAGCCTCGGTGGCCCTCCCTCCCTTCCCCGCCCCGGGGCTGCCGCCGATTAGGCCGGTGCCCCGCGGCGAGGAGGGATGGTGGCCGGAGACCCCCTCCCCCCCACCTCGGCCCCGATCCCTCCCTCCCTCTCTCCGGTACCTGGCCGCTTGCATGAGGGGGCTCCATCCGTAGTGGTTCCTGCTCTGCACCGAGGCGCCCTTCCGCAGCAGGAACCGCACCAGCTGCTCGTGGCCGCCCGCCGCGGCGAACTGCAGCCCCGTGTTCCCGGCCTCGTCCGTGCAGTCCACGGGCACGGCGGGGGTCGGCGGCGAC
>VZTN01029709.1:103674-155836 GCA_013400515.1 Erpornis zantholeuca | reverse complement strand
CCCGACACGGAGCTGCTGCGGCGCCCGGTGTACGCGAAGCCGGCCCTGGACCCGGGGGCGCTGGGGGAGCTGGGCCGGGCGGTGCGGCTGGAGCTGAGCCCGGCCGAGAAGCGCCGCCAGGAGGAGAGCATCCGCCGGCACCAGATCAACATCTACCTGAGCGACCGCATCTCGCTGCACCGCCGCCTGCCCGAGCGCTGGAACCCGCTGTGAGTACCGCCGAGGGCAGGTGGGGCCGGGGCAGAGGAGCCTGCCGCTGCTCACAGAGCCGCTCCGCCAAACTGGAGTGTCTGCTGGCAGCGGTCAGCGCGAAGTACTCGTGTCTCTCTCGAGTACCTCTCACTCACGAGCGTGCGGGCTTTTGGAAACTTTCCCGTCCCAAATGCTCTTGGATTACAGCTTTCGTTCTCAGAGTTAAGCCGCTTGGCGACTTTGCTTGGTTGCAAGATCTACGCAAGGCAGCACAAAATCGCTGGTTGATTGGTGCGTGTGCAGGTTGTTTTCCCCCGTAGCCCTGGCAGTGTGGTTTCAGTCCTTAAGCAACGGCGCGCTGCCGTGTTTCTCCTGCTTGCTGAGCCCTTCCTGCTCTGCCGCTGCTCCCTGGGTAAGTCACCATGGGCAGCGGTGTACTTTTCAGTGACTCCCGGCTTTACAAATATTACGCTTCCCAGACTTCATCTGTGCATTGTATTCAAATAAGTCTTAAGACACACAGTTTAAAGGAGATTGTTTTATCAGGAGTGAGCTAGGAATGGTGATCGCAGAGGTGTGTAATGGTATTCTGAAGTGGGACTGTGCTTGTTCCGGGATGCATAGTTGCTGGTTACATTTACAAATTGCATTTACATTTACGACACCAGCGACAGATGTGGCTTAGGCAATTGTAAACGAAGGATTAGATAGTGTTTGATGAGGTGGCTCTAGTTTACAGGCAATGGTTCAGTGCAGCTGTGAAGCAGTGTGGCAAACAGGTCTGACTGTTCTGCCCTTTTACACAAACGCTCAGTGTGGCACCGTCTGGGGCTCTCCTGTGAGTGAGCTGCCGCCTGGTGAGAGGCACGGGCTAGTCAGTTACAGGGATGTGCTAGCCACCGCAGGAGATGAGATGGATCCATGACTACTACTGACTCTTCACAGCCCCACTTCTGTTGCACCTGAGCTCGGCTTCAGCTGGTTTGTTTTGTTGCAACAGGTTTGTATGATATGGTAGCAAAGAGCTGTGGAAAAAACACAGGGCTCTGGCTCTCCCATGCATTCAATTCATGCTGTTGTGTCCTTAGAACTCTAGTTCTAAGTGCTGAATCTAAAACATTACTCTTACGATGGCTTTCAAAAAGTTGCAGTGCTAATGCAAGGCCTTTTCGTCATAAGTTTAAGCCTGATACTAGGCTTGTTTTGCTTAGTTATTACACCCCTCTTATAAGCAGTCTGTAGACCATAGGTCAAAAAGTTTCATTTAGTTTCATTTCCATGGGAAGAATTGAATAATTTCAATGAGTTATTTTGGACTTCTGCCATTTCTCTATGACAGGATGTTAGAAGAAATGGAAGGTCACAGTTGTTGAACAGGGGACATTATAGATGTGTGTGGGTGACTATTCTAGAAATGAAAATAATTTGAATAGGTGGATAGATTTTGCTACAACAGCAGGCTCTTTTTGATTTGAATATATGAAGGCTGAAATGACAAAATATATCCAAACCAAAAGCATCAGTGACATAATCTCAGAGATAATTGCCTTCTGAAGCTAGGGCTGTATTGTACTGTGTATCTGCTGGCAGGTGCTGCATGCCTTTGTGCACAGTTAAATCTAAATTATGACAAAAATGTCACAGAGCATCTCTCCAACTCACACAGCTCTCTCCAACTCACACAGCAAATGTAAAAAAAAACTTTCCCAAAGGCAATTTTGCAATGAAGTTGTTAACTCTTTACCTCAAGAAGGAAGACTGTGTAAGAGANAAAAAAAAAAAAAGAAAAAGGTGAGGCTATACAGTTTGAAATCTCAAGTCTAGGGAAAATCTTACTTTTTTTTTAATTTTAAGATGGGCAATGCTTGACCATTTATGACTTTTAATGAACATTTTGGTGATGGGTGAGGCTACAATGATAGGAAATAAGTAGTAATGGTAGATGGCAACTAGGCTTCAGCTGTCCACCAAAGTGATGCAAATGCTAAATTTTAGGTGTGATCACTGAAACAACTTTTGTACCAGGAGACCAGGAGGTGACAAATGCACCATTTTTTCAGGGGAGTCCCATAGGAGAACCAGAGAACTGTGTCCTGGCGAGCCTTGGATGTTTTCCAGGCGTGTTATTTACAAACTGTGGTAAGGGAAAGAATTAGTAACAGATGGGTAGGTGTGATCTATTGAGAAAGTCAACAAGGCTTTTGTCAAGGATGATATGTCTCACTAACTTGTTTGAGTTCTTTGAAGGTCATAATTATATGGATAAAGAAGTGTGTTGTTAATTGATGTGTTCCTTAAACAACTGTGAAATAAGGTGGAAATTCCTTGCATTTATAAATAACTGAGTAGAAGCTGTGAAGCATTTGTTTTGGGCCTTTTTGTTTCTGTTTTTTTGTTTGTTTTGTTTTGTCTTTTGTTTGTTTTAAGGAGTGGAGAGTCACTGATTAAGTCCTACAGAAATCTGTGTTGGACTCAGTGCTGCTCAACTTACAGCATGACCTTCATAAAGAAGTGACTAATTTACAGTTCTTTAGCCTGAAAGACAAGTGGGCTGCTGGAAGTGTACTTCCTGTAGGGCTGCTGCAACACATGGCTGATGCAGGCAAGTGGATAAAACAAATTCTGCCACCTCCCTGTTCCAAAAATCAATTTACTGTAAAGCATAAAGCAGTCCATCCACTAGAAAATTTAAATCAAATATTCAGGAGATATTGACAGATACTATGCTTGGAGACTCTATTCTGGACTATGGGGTTTTGGTCTGTTTCAGCATATTCTTGTGTGTGTGGAGACAAGTCTGGAAATTTTAGATACCAATAAAATGGGAGAATAAAAGAAAGAGAAATAGAGACATTACCACCACCTGGATGCCCCACTGCACCTTTTAACATTAATGTCCTCCCCTTCTGATCAATGAACCCACTCTTTGCGTGGGAATTGGTGAAAACATTTGAATCAAATGAAAACTGGAGTTTTGATAATAAGATAGAAAGTATCAATAAACAGTTAAATGTGATATGCAAAATGATTGCACAAGGTGTTTCTCTATCAGGAACTGATGCCAAATATCTTTTTCTACTGCTGCATATTGTACATCATAGACATGCCATGGGAGCAGAAGTGTGGCAGGTATTTGCTAATACTGGTAATACTATGCAGGAAGAGAAGAATAGTTTGGCCGAGATTACTCTCTCAAATCCAGTCTTGATTGATGATATTTGACTGTGAATCCAGGAAGTTTCACATTTAGGTCTTTCTCTTACTAATATATTCCCAACAGTGAAAATATTCAGAAAGTCTTTATTCCTTCTTTTTCCTACCGTGGTAACATGCTTTTTGTGATGACTGATCCTGTTTCTATTGACCCACAGACCCAAAAAAGTCAACTACTATTGTTTCCTTAAACAGTTTCTGCTTCCTTTAACTGAGCGTGACATCAGCAACTGATAATGTGTTTCATCGCAGAGTAATTCTTTAGTTTTATTGAAAGTACACATACAAACATTACGTATAAACAATATATAAAAATGTCCATTTGGAAGAATCTTATGGCTAAGAATGTAAATTACTAAATCATGACACAGTTTGCAAAAGGCTAGAAGTGAATTAATCCCCAGGATCAGAGAAGGATGGAGGTTGGAAGGAAACTTTGGGGTGTCTAGTCCAGTCTCCAAGGATGGACATTCAACAGCCTTTGAACACCTCTTTCAAGGCTACATCACTGCCACAATGATTTAGTTTTCTTTTTTTTTCCCTGATCATAGTGTCATCTGGATGGCCCAGCTTGTCTTCCCAACATCTACCCTTCATTTGTTGAGCATGAACTCATACAGGGACCAAGAAGTAGAGGAGGTTTAAAACCAGCAAGTGCCCTCTGTCAGACTGTGACTTACAGAGGGCCCTGTTGGGGCTGATGCCCTGTAAGTGTGGTGTGATGAGCTCTGGGCCATGGGGTTTGGCTGCTGCTGCTCTGCCTTCTTCCCCCTGCAACATCTGCATCGTGTCCCACGGGGCTTCTCGTTGTGTGCTTGTTTTACAGGACTGTAGGGCTAGGCAGACAACTGATACATTCTCTTAGCCTTTTACAGCTTATTACAATGTGTAAGAAATACATTTCCACTTTTTCTAATTGGATTCTTTTAGATTAAGGGCTATTTTCAAGCATTGTTCCTGATTTTAGACATTCTACTTTCTTTTAGTTTCTTTTTTTTCTTTTTGTCTTACCAGTAGGGATGCACCGCTCACTTACTTTGGGGATAGTTTCTGTAAAATCACACAAGGTGTCTTTTTGCTGACTCTTGGTACAAAAGGACCAAGTCAGGAACAGGCACTTTTGTGCCAACGCAGCATTTCATGGTGTCTGTTTCATGGTAGAAGCCTGATTCAGCCCTTGGCGCTCATTTTACTTGTGATCGCAAGGAAATGGATTTTTAATTCTTTCCTGTCTTTCCTAAGTAGCCACAAAATCCCAGAAAATATTGAATGCGGTCTGCATAATATTTTTCAGCTTAAAAAAAAAAAAGTTTTAGCTGTTTTTTCTTTAATTCTAGATGATTTTCTGTGTTTTGGACAGAGGGATGCTTTATAAGAATCTTTTGTATATGTATGATTTTCTGTGTATGTTTAAATATCTGTGTACATCTTTAAGTATCTTTGTATAGATAGCTAGATGAACACAAATGCTTAAATTCCTCTGTCACCATCATTTATGTCTATAATATTATTTATNTTAATAAATAAATTATTTATTTATTATGTTTGACTTTAGCAAAACAATCTTGGGCTAAGATTTTTCTGCCTTTCAAAACTGTTTTTCCTGTTTGGTTCCATATTTGAATTCGATTCTCTCAGAGTCTTGCTTTCTTCTATGGTTTATTTTGTTTTCTGGGCTGTAAATACTGAATCATACCAGTATGTTAATTTAATAGTATCTGCTAGTAAGTTCTCAGAATAAGCCTTGATAGTAGGTCTTGGTTCCTTGTCTAGTCCAAAAATCACAGTTAATCCTGCCAGGAGTTTTTACCTGACCCTGTTCTGGGAAAAGGAGCAGCAGCTGAGTGTTTCCTCCTCAGCCCACAGTGACTGTGTCTGTGGACAGGAGCTCTGCTACCCCAGGAGCTTCTCTTTCATCTCTTACCTAAAGGCAAAACAACTGCAATGCCTTTTTTTTTTTTTTTAGCACGTATAGGAAATAGAACTCTTTGGAGAGGTGAGCTGCAGCAGCTCAACTTTGCTGGCACATCTCTTCCCTCTAGACCTGAACCTGATGGTGCTCCTTATGCCCACAGCTGGCTTTGGCATGGGTATGTCCATGCTTTGCATCTGATCAGGAGACACACCACACTACTTCCTACAAGCAAAGGCTTTGCATTAAGCAATTAAAGGTGTATTTGGTCTAGCAGTTTTGTAACACTGGGATCACTTGTTTGGTGCTGGGATTTTTTGGTTTGATTTCTGAGTTTTTCTGACATAGGTAATTGGTTACTAGTAACTACATTAATCATAATATACCTTTTAGTCATTACTTTAGTGTTAGTTGGCAGCATTTCTTGTATATATAAACAGGCTTTAGACCTTCAAAGGAGTGTTTCTCTCGGACATTTCAGTCTTTCCTTATACAATAAATGGAGTAAAAATAGTTCTCCATTATGTTTTTTTGTTTGTTTTTAATAAGAAGGCTTGCATTTTATAGCACTACAAAATAAAGCAATGCTTCCACTATGACTTTGATATTTAGCATATTTTGCTATTTTTGTTTCCTGTCTTCTGTAAAAATGTCACTTTTCTTTGTCATGATGCTTTTATCAATCCCCAGCAAATATTTTCCAGAAAATCTCACGATTATTTTTTAACCATTTTTCTTTCCAGGTTCTGGTAGACTTCCTCAACTTCCTTTGACATCTAGATTAGTATTTGGTTTTGGCTGAATTAATTTTAAAATTGACAAAGTTACCAGATCTGTGATCAATAGGAAACAAATACTGCTGTTTTTTTCTTTATTTGGAAACTGCTTTTACTGTAAACAATTGTCTATAAGGATCAGGTGCATCTGCACCTTACTTAAAGTGATGGATACAATAGCTTCTTTCAGCTTTTGCTTTGCAAAGTATTTTTTCTTGTCCTGAATCAAATAAAGTAAGTTTTTGAATGTAGGTGTAGGAAATAGTATGTCTCTGTGCAAACGTTAAGTGTATCTCTTTTAGTTGGAAGAAAATTGAAAACATCTGAGCAGAATGTAACCACTGTTTCAACTCAGAAAATAAAATAAAAATCAAGTGGGTTTTCCCACTGTCACCTGCAGAATTTCCTTCTCATCTGCACATCCAGAATCTGGGTCAGGTAGGAACTTCTCTAGCCTTTCTCTAACAATTTGGAATTAGGAGGCTCTTTGGATTTCCTAAATTTGTGGATTTTAGGATACAATTTTAGTCAATTCTCATACTTGGTCTTTCTAGACATTTTTTTCTTAATGTATTTTTAATCTGTCTCAAACAGATTTGCTTTCTGTGCCTGCCTCCCCCTACCCCCCAACTTCTTAACAAATTTTTTTTTCTGTTTCAGACTTTCTTTCTTCCTTGCTTCTCTCAATGTTTGTACACGAGGCAGCACAGCCCTTTATTATCTGAAATCTTAAGACAGTTTTTGGCCCTCTGTCTTGTCAAGAGCTTCTTGTCACTTGGAGAATCATTCTGTAGAACGTTAAATAAACTGTTTCAAAATCTAGCCAGTTTCTGTTTCCAGAGACTTGATCATATCACAGTGTTGTAGACTGTACAGGGGTGCTCTCTCTAATATGGTTTGTTTCAGCACATATAATTTAGGGAGCTTTTAGCCAGCCTTCTGGGCTGGGACAGGTGGTGGGGAAGTGTAGGCAAGCATGCTAAACTTGCCTGCTAAAGTCTTACAGCCTTGCTCTGAATAATCCTGCCATTATGGCATTTATCAGCAACCTGCTGCTATCTGCTTTGCTAATCACACTGAGGCACACCTTCTGTAAGCATCCATGCCTTTTGCTGCAATAGCTGCACACACGTGGCCTGTGTAGGTGTGTAAAACCAGGTGGAGCCTCTCCATGCTCAGATAAAACTTTTTTTTTCTATTTTTTTAAAGGAGAAAATCCCTGAACTGACAGTTGGTTCAAGGTAGTCTTATGTGAGAGAATAAATTTGCCATGAAAAGTTGGGTTGTGTTTGGAGGAAATAGGAATAATGTGGTTTATCATATCCTTTAATTCCACTGGAAATGTTGCACTTCTTTATCCCAGGCTTTGGGTGGTGCTGCTTTTGAATCTACATGCTGGATTCTATCCATAGGTTGCGTTGCTCCCCCACAGAGAGTGGTGAGGAGTGGCTGTGTAACTATATGTTCAGCCTGGAGTAAGGAACATGGACGTGGTAACTGTGTGGGGTGGCTTCAAAACCAGTGCTGCCACCTGTGTCATGCTGCAGGGCTAGGGATGCCTGTGGAGGGATGTGTAGAACCCCAAGCTGCTGCATGGGCAAAAGCAGAAAATGGGGTAGAATATCCCAGTACATGTGTCCTCTAGCGTGGCTTTGGGAAGGTGGGAGAAGGAGGTGTTTTCTCTTGGGTGAAGATACCTGGCAGATTCCAAAGCCCACATTGCTGCCTCTGCAGTTTATGGAGTGGGAATGAAGATGGTGAAACTACATTGAGATGCCCATGGATGCTGCCATTCATCCCCATCAACCTTATTTACTTACAGCCTACAAAATGCCACTTTTGAGCACACCTCTTACTGAAAGAGCAGTTTAAGTCGGTATTTTAACTGCTCAAATTAGGAAGAGGAAAGGAGGTTGTGTAGTTAGTCAGCATGTCTATGGCCCATCATAACAAGCCCAGCCAACCTGGTTCCTAGCCCACCATCCAAAAGCCAGCCTGAAATAGAACCCTGGCAATGTGATGGGGCATATATGTCACATACTGTAGTCACATAAATCAAGTCAAATTAGCTCCAGCAGTGACATGTGTTGTTTTGCACCTCTTGAGAGTAGCTATGCAGTCCTGAACTTGCCTTGGGCATTCACATTGAAACTTCAAAACCAAAGCTTATATAGTATACTTTTAGTAGTATACCTTTAGAAAGTATTAAATAATTTTTGAGTAGTTTGTGTTTCTAACAAATCTTTGAAAACTCACAGAACACTTCATATTTTTTTCTTAAAATATGAGTAACTGTGCATATAGAAGATCGAATTTAGAGACTAAAAGCCTGTTTTCCCTTTCTGTATAATTGTCACAGTTGTGGTCAAAGTCTTAAGTAAGAGCATGTCAGCAACCATTCCTAATTAACTCATGGCAGTGTGCCCAGTGTACACACATTCATGCTCTCTCTCCCTGTGTATAGATACACATCTCTTAGAGAAACAGCTCCTTACAAAGAAATAAATTGAGTGATTACATTAATTGACACAAATGTTCTTGAAAACAACCCATTTAATTTTGTTTAGGCATTTCCTGAGTGATGTCTCCTTAGTTTCTAATAAATAACCTATTGTAAAACTTGCTAACAGAAGACTGTGTAGTGTAGTAGACTAAAGGTTAATTCATTAAACTTGTCAGCTCTATACTCTCAGTTAGACTGGGGCTTAAAAATGCAGTATAAAAAAAGGGAAAACCAAAAACCCACAGGAACTTGGATGTACAATGATACACTTTTACATGTTTGGCTTCAGTTTGCATTTTGTGGACTTAGATGTTTAAGTAGATGCTGTAGTGAAGCATCAAGGAAGGGTGATACATAGTGAACATGGTTTTGTGTTCAGGTACATACTGTCATTATTTTCTCTTTCTTCCCATATAGAGATTTAAAGATGTATGGATGAACACATTTAGAATTCTAGAATATAGATGTTGTCTTAGTGTAAATTGATAAGAAATGCCAGAATACAAAGCTTTTGTTTGTTTTACGCCTGTCTTATGCCACAATGATCAAGCATGAGGGTCCTTGGAACACGCACCCAGTGTGGCAGACAGTGCCTGAGGGAAATGAGGGATGATGCAGAAGCAGGCTGCTGCTGGAGCATTGTAGTGTCCCAGCCTTCTCCTTGGAAGGTGGTTGGGGCAGTCCTGGCCGTGTTTTCTCTGAATGTCACTCTACTGTGCAAAAGGCTTCTGCTTGTGTCTTTTCTAATGAATCTGCAGAGAGCAGGAGTGACTGGAGGACAGAGACTGAGCAAGTGTCACTCCTTTGCATTGCCATACCTGTTGTGGTTATTATTCATTATATACCAGTGTTTGTCATTGAAATCTGAGTCCTATTTAAAACTTTATACATTTATTTTGTTGACTCTAAATAAGCTTCCTGGATGTGCTGGCAACAGGTTTTTCCTTGGTGGTTGATCCTAGTATCTGATAACTTGTTGCCAAAATCAGGTTGACTAGAGATATGGGTACTTCTCTGAAGAAAATGAATCCACTCAACATTCACACATTTCTAATTTAAGTCGCTGTTTATTTTAAAATAGATATAATTATTACAAAATAGTAAAGTTCCTGTGATTGAATAAGATCACGAGAGTAGTGAAAGAATACATAGAACTTCTAATGTATCTGCATTTACTGTCCATGCTTGGAAATGTCACGCTTACAGGGAGCTAATTTCCTCATGTCTGTGTAATGTTTTTACCAACCATTTGGTAGCTATGATGACTAGATTCAAAGTGATGTGTCACAGCCAGTGTTAGGGGCTATAGGTAGTTTCCTACAGTCATTTAACTTTTCTATGAGTAAAGTTAAGCAACTGTTACATAGTCAAATGTCTATAGGCAACATGGAGGTGGGGACCCACCATGGCCTCTTGAGGTGTGCTGGATCAATGTCTTAAGGAGGGTGAAGTGAGTTGCCTTCTGTATGTGTCTTTATGGACCTGCAGAGTCCAAAGGATCAGCTCAAAGGTGACACATAGTTGTTAGGATGAATAATGTGAGATGCAGTTAATCCTGTTGTAACATGATCCTGTCTATTGGAAAGGACGGTGTCAGGCGTTTGAGGGTGGCTCTAAAGAGCACCCTAGTCAGAAGCTGGAAGCAGGTTGCAGTATAGCATGCATAAATATGCATTCCCAGGATCTGCAAAAATGTATTTTAGGACTGCTGTCACCATTTGCTGTCATTTTAATGACATACCATAATTGGTATGCATTTGTTTTTCTGAATAATCCAAAGTAGGAGTGAAATGATTCACTTGGAAAGTAGGAGCTGGGATACTTGGCTGACACAGGGAGAATAACAGTACATCTCGAAGTTAGCAAATGTGAACACAGAAGACGGGCTGCTAAGGCTCTTCTGTGCTAAACAGGAGCTGAGAAATGGGAAAGATGAGTTATGACCACTAGGCTTTAAATCAGGTTCATATTCGTAGTGGGTTTTTTGAAGCTTTTGTATCTTTGTGAAGTGGTAATGTTTAGTGTCCATATGTGTGCCACTTAATTGCTATTCAACAGCATTCCAAGCATTTCCATTTCAGGGATTCATTCGTTTTTAAAAGATTTTCTTATGCTATAATTTTTCCAGGGTTTAAATGTTTAGGGTTTGTAATCTCTGGAACGGGGATTAATTTTTAAGGCTTAACAAAATTCTTTCATTACAGAAAGACAGGGAAAAGTGTGTTTCACTTTAGCAACACTATTTGAGACTGCTAACAGTTGAGATCTTCTAGCAATCTAGCAAGAAATATATGTCTTGGAAATAATTTCTGAGATAAACATGCAAATCTGCACAGAAGTTGAATAACATTTTTTTTCTCCTAATTTTTGTTGTTTTTTTAATAAGGTTATTGGGGCACTGCTCAGGTCAGGGTGGCCACGCTGGCCAGCAGCCTGCCCTGCTACCATGGCAGGTCACTTATTTGCTCTCCCATGCTGCCTTCCACCACACAGCTGGTAAATTAAACCCATTCTTTAGTGCTGGCCTCTTTCTTGACTTCAGAAACCTAAGAAACGTGTGCTCTGGTATGTCCTGTAGTAGACTGACCTTTTCCTGCAGCATGGGGGGGTGTGCTCAGGGAAGGAGGAAGCAATGCACAGTGAATCACAAACAGTGTGGGGATTGCCTTGCTCTGTGCCAAGTTATGTTTCCTGTCTCCAGCATGTAATTTTCAGGCAAATCTGTGGAAGTGTTTAATCTATAATTAAACTTATAAGCTTCTTTAGACCTTTTGGGTTTCCTTTTCTTAAATAGCAGAATACAGCATTATTATTCCATGAATCTTCCTGACACATATTTCCAAGAATGCTTTCCTGATGGGTTTGTTTGTTTTTTTTATTATTTATTTATATTTTCTTACAGTAGGTTTTTCTACATTAAAAATAAAAAAGTTAATTGAAATGTCACCCATCACTCCTTTTCAATTTTGTGTCAATACATGAATGTCTGGCTAAATAAATCAATTCTGTCACCAGGTGTTGGTGTGAGACAGTTCCCTCTTTGAAGGCCCCTCAGGACAAGTTACAGCCTGGAGGGGCAGGCATTTCTGTACTTCACTAGATAAGTGTGTGTGTATGTGTACCTACCCATGTGTATATGTCTGTACGCAGGAGTGTCGATGCATGGTGTTCCTTTCCTGTTTGAGAAGCAGCCTTCTGGGTGCCTCCTTTGCCCAAGTATCATTTGTCCTTTTTGCTTCCTCATTTTCACATATTGATTACAGAAGTACTCTTCAGACTTTTTGTTTTCGTTGTAAGAATTTTAATTTTAGGTATAATCAGACTGAGGTTTGTTTTTTTTTTTTTTCCTTTCTGTACAACAATCTTAACAAATACTGCCTAATTTTTAAAGAAGCCTCTAAGTCTTTTTTAACTGCAGACACCGCAGCCCTGAACAGTTTGTAAAAATATTCTCAATGTCCTGTATGTAAGCAGTTTGCTTTTAATGTCATTTTCTTAGTGTTTTGGGGAATTTTTTTGCCCCTAAATTGACCTAAGGGATTTTGCTGTGACATTTGCTACTGACCAGTTTTGATTTCCCTTTCCAGCTCCCATAGCATATGTTTTGGTAGACTCACTGCTGTTCTGTTTTGGTAGGAGGGATGTCCTACCTGCTTTGGTATCTGTTGTGACTGAGCAGTGTACAGAAGCTGAGGTCTGTCCTTCTGCCCCTTACTAGCCTCAGTGACTCCAGGCAACAAAAACTGCTAATATGGAATGCTCTAAGCAAAGAGGAGAAATTGTAATACATGCCATCATTATTTTAAAAGTCTTCTAGACCAGGGGATTCTTTTAAGAATTTATACATTTGGCTCAGCTATAAGTTTCTTGGCATCCTTTTGTTTATTGAGGGAAGTTCATGTATGTATTTATAGGAAATACATTCTGGAACTTAATCAAACTTTCTGGCTCTCCATAGAGCCAAACCCATGCATTTCTATATCTGTTCCAGGTTTTTGTGGATTTTACTATTAGATTTTGCCAGTCGTATGGTCTCTCCAAATTCTGCTTCCATGTACATATATTTCAGTTTTGTTGCTGGTTGTTTGGTTTGGGTTTTTTTCTCTTTATATGTTGCTGTTCCTTCACAGTTATATTTTTACTGTCTAGCACTTGTGCTGTTTTCCAAAGCACAAGTTATCAGTAGTTTATGTTACTGTTTTTATTGCACTTAGGTTTTAAATTTATTTTTTTTTTCTTTAATCCAAAGCACATTTTGGCCATGGCTTGCTCTTCTATTTGAAATTGTATAAAGACAGCTACTGCAGCTACACCAGTCCAGAATACCTCCTATTATTTTTCTTTTTAGACATTCTGGTAGTTTTCAAAATTTTATTCATAATGCTTATGTGGAAATGGAACCTCTGGAAGATCAACTTTCTAATGTGTTCTCATACAATTTTGCACACACATGCAGTTTTTTTAAGATCCTTTCTGTGTTCTTGCTTGAAGTTAGTAACTAGCATACAGATGGATTTGAGAATTGTTTCCTGAAAATTAATTAATACTTTTGCACTTGCACTAAACATTATCCCCCTTTACAGATGCAGAGAGAAGAAATATGATTATTACAGCCTGCCAAAAACCTCTGTTGTTATAGCTTTTTATAATGAGGCTTGGTCAACACTTCTGCGAACTGTTCACAGCGTTCTTGAGACATCCCCGGATATACTATTGGAAGAAATTATCCTTGTAGATGATTACAGTGACAAAGGTAGGAAGGATAAGTCTAAATAATATTGATTGTTGATGGGTTTTTCGGTCAGCCAGTTCATAGGAGAAAAAATTATGTTGTTCAAGTGACATACCAGAAAACTGTACAACAAAGGCATCTCACTGGAAAATAGTTTTTCTTGTAGTGTGCCATTGAAAAAATTGGCTTCTGGGCCAAATTTAGTTTAGAATGGGGAAGCATTTGCTGTGTTGTAACAGGAATGGTTGCATATATAGATAAACTACAGTCTGATCAGAGCACTTCAGGTTTCCTGAATTGAGTAAATTTCGATTGCACCAACGCTCCCCTGGTGTTTCCTATAATGACAGTGACCTAGTTCTTTGGTCTTGTTTGAATAGTGGGACATAAAGGCAATGCTGGCATTTCCCACCACACGTGAATTATATTAAGAATAAAACTTTCTATATAAAAGTTTTAAGTAACATTTGAGAAGTATTTATGAATCTGGAAATGAAGTAGGCAAATGTGAAGTGTTCAATTTCTTAAAAGTAACCGTGATTTGTGACCATCCACGTTCTGTGCTTTTTTCATGTCCTTTCTAAACATGAACAGCAGAATCAGAGTTCAAAATGCCGGAATCTTTAGGGCACCGCTATGAATAATACTCTACTAAGGAGAGAGCTTCCTATAGCATGGCATAAATAATTTCAGGCTATATTATTCCCTCTTTTTTGTCTGTTTGTTGCAGAACATTTAAAGGAGACTTTGGAAAACTACGTGGCTGGCCTGCGCAAGGTGCGTCTTATCCGCGCAAATAAGCGAGAGGGGCTGGTTCGAGCCCGGCTGCTGGGGGCGTCTGTGGCCAGAGGAGACATCCTAACATTCCTGGACTGCCACTGCGAATGCCACGAGGGCTGGCTGGAGCCGCTGCTGGCAAGGTGAGCTTATGCTCTCGGCTGGGTTTCTCTCCCACCGGAGAAGAAAGGGCGAGACAGTTTGGCCCACTTTTGCAGTGGAAAAATGACTCATGGTTTACCAAAGGTTACTTCAGTCTAGTCCCTGAGGCACTGCAAGTGTTTGTCTCCTGGCTGTGGGGAAGCAAATGGAAGTGTGAAAGATGAGGACATGGTGGGTTTTTTGCTTTGCTTTTTTTTTTTTTTTTTCCCTGCTGAGGACCAAGCTGCTCTTTTTCTTCAGACAATGAAAAGTTTTGGTTTTCAGGAAGACAAGTCCACGCCCCCAGCTTTGAAATTACCTTGGTAAGGGAGGCTTCTTCTATCAGCCTGGGTGGTGGAGGAGCAGAAGGTCGGGAAAGATTTGTGCCCCTGCAAGGGAACGTTTACTGAAGCAGATTGGAATACAAGTCAATGAACTCCATCTTCTTAGTCCTGAGCAAATCCATCTTTCCAGACTGGTGTAGGATAGGGAGAAGTTAATGTTATGTCAACACTGACTCTTGCTTGGAAACCATCTGTCCTGGGACACTGTACTTTATGCCAGTGTAGTCTCTTGTCTATACTGCAGATCCCTCAGCCTGTTCAGAAAACTTCTGTTAATTAAAAGCAAGCAAACAAACAACAAAAACCCCAGGAACCTTCCCAAAACTCTAACAAAAAGCCTCTAGAAACCAGAACACTAGCCCTCTGTTACAGCTGAGGATATTTATTATATTCTTGAGGCCTCACCCATGTGTAGCCAGTAGCCATACATGCACAATTCCTGCCATGGATTCAGCCACTGCTACCTCACCGCAGCACCTGCTGCTCCTGCATCCTGTCGTGAGGCTTTTGCTAACAGCTCATGTCTTTACCCCCTTGGGTGCCACTAGCAGATACTGATAGATACAGGACCTGAATCAGATCTCCTACATATTGTATGTAGAAAACCAGCTCTCTTTAAAATATAATTAAAAGAAAAAAAAGTCTTTCCTCAAGGCTGGTGGTTTGATTTGGTTCCTGTTAAGATTCGCACCAGGTACTGTAGACTACAGAAAAGGACCAGAAAAAACAGCCCTATACAAACTGGAGAGAGACTTACAAAAGCACGTAGCATTTTTATGTGTGCAAGTCCTCTGATTCCTAGTGGGACTTGTGTTCTCAAATTCCCCATGTCTCTTTGAAACTTTATCTAGAATACAATTTCAGGTTTTGGTTTTCTTGAAATTGTCATACTTACCTTGTGTCTAAATTTCACACTGAGTGTATTCCAGGTAACTATGATAGCGTGAAGAAAGGAAAAGGGATAAACATCAAATAATAAGCGTGGGTTTACCAAGTGTCCCCTAAAGATCCCCTAGAGCCTGTGATTTTTTCACTTCTTTAGCGCACCACTAGATGGCAATCTTGAGGAAGGAATGGGATTTTTTTAAACGTAATAATCACCACCTGTAAAAAGTTAGCCCTCTCTTGGAATTCCTGCCGTTCTTGCTGCAGATGCAGACGTACATCTCTAAGGGGGTTTTTCTGCAGCATATCCGACTCAAATGTCTGGCAGCAATACAACAGCGTTAGCATTTTGCTGTGGAAACGTAGTTGTATTTGTAAGCTGCCTGTGCATTGTGCCATCTAGTTAATTCTTAATTTACAGAAAAGGTGATAGCTTTTCATTTACTTCATTCCTTTCATTGAAATCATACGCCAGCTACGTAATTCTACTTATTTTCCTACTTGTTACAGGAGGAGCAAAATATTTTTACATTTTATTATTTTGTTTTTTCCTCTGTGTGTATCATTTTTATTGCTTTGGACAATGAGGATTTGTACAAAGTTCCATGTGAGTGAGACAGGAGATAACAATATTTGTATAAACCCTTTTGTGTGCTCTACCAAACAAGATCTCAATGGGAGATCATAAAAAAGAAAACAGCTGTTTGACATATTCCCTCCAGCAACACGAAACCATTTCATGCTTAAGGCAGTCTTTCTCAGCTCAGAATTCTTTGGAACTGCTGCTGTTCTCTGCTGCATTTAGCCATCACAAGCTACTCTAATTTCAGTGTATGAGCCCTTGGTCAGCCTACATGTTTTAAGTTTAATAATCCCATGAGGAATGAGCTCCCTTTGAATGACAGATGCACTGCGTTTTTTACTTGTTTGACAATAAAATGTGTTCAGTTTTCCTTCACCTCTGAAATATGTAAATAGAAGATGGAGGGCTGAAGTTCATACCTGCATCTTTAAGTCAAACAAGTTACTTCATTTCACTGAACTATCGGGGGGTGTCTAACACTAGAACAGGGAAGATGATAAACAGTGATTTGGAAGAAAGACCTTGGCTTGAGCTTGTGTGCTTGGTGTTGCTCCTAGTACTGAGGGAGGCCATTCTAGAAGGTGAGGAGAAGGCTCAGAATCTCACTGCTTTCTGTAACGACAAATCCTTTTGGAAAGGAATCCTGAAAACCCTTCATGGTATTGAGAAATTGGAGGAAGGGGGGTTTATCTCCTTGTGGAAGTAAACCTGCAAGAAATGTCATCAGCTCTGATGTTTTCTTAGTATGATAAAGATCTTCACTATCTTTAGATCATCCTTGGTGATAGGAATGTCATTCTGCAGTACTATCTTGTTTCTCCTTTTCAGCTCCTATGTTGCCAGGGTTTCTGGAAGCTTCATTCGAGTATGTTTCCTTGTTGGAGGTCTAATTCCCATGTTGCAGGTTTGTTTTTTTCTAAGCTCAGGGCTTCATTTTGAGTTACTGTTACAGTAATCAATACAACATTTGCAGATGATCACAGTTTCAACAGCCATGACTTCAAGGGCCAAGAGGCTGGCTAGTTTATTATTTATCGTTGCAGAACTATGCAATCAAGTTCCTCTCTTAAACAGTTACATGTAGAAAAGAAAATAGTTTTTGTTGACAAAGTGGTGCTGGCTATGGCAGCCAAGCCAGCTGCTGAACGTGTTATTTCAAGCCATCTGGCATACCTTGCTTCCACCATCCAGGAAGGTTGATGATTGCCAGGTGCCTACAGGAGAGTCCATCCTCATACAGACTCCTGATGATACCCAGTACGAAAATGGGGGTTATTATTGTATTTCTTGTATCATCATTTCCTCATATTGCAGCGTGAATTGAAAAGGAGCAAAACTTCGTGTTTGGTATCTGTAAGCATTCTTTGATCTTGTCAGTTCTAGTTTTTTTTTATTTTTAGAGAAGTTTCTAATGGAAGTCACTCTTTTATTTTAAAAACATACCAGGATTGCTGAAGAAGAAACAGCTGTTGTCTGCCCTGTTATTGATGTTATTGACTGGAATACATTTGAGTACTTGGGAAATGCTGGTGAGCCACAGATTGGTGGATTTGATTGGAGGCTGGTCTTTACTTGGCATACTATCCCTGAAAGAGAGCAAAAACGGAGGAAGTCCAAGACCGACGTGATCAGGTTAATTTTTATGCATCCTATGAAACTATGAATGTGTTTTTGATCTCACCTGAAAATGCTAGGTGCTGAAAAATATTTGGGAAATGAACATATTACTAAAAATTATGAATTTTGTTAAGTTCCCCGTTTTTTCCAACACAGCTCCTGCTTACTGATGTCTTCATTATGGGTTTTAGTTTAGTTTTATTTTAAGACAAGATGCCATCAATTGGTATTATTTGTCACTCAATGTTGTATTTTTAGGAGAGGTAAGATAATAGAACAAACAAGGCATCTGGAAAAAGGGAATGACAGACAAGATCCTGATAGCTGAGGATCTGCCATATTCAACCTATCCCCATCTGCTATGGAAGTTGATGCATTTCAGCAGTTTAGTGTAGTAAATTAAACTGTTTGGCATTTTTAATACCAAAAATACTTTTATCTGTTATTGTACAGACCACAAAAAATACAAAATTACTAGTTTTTCTCAGTCTTTTCTAGGTTTCTTATGATAATAATACCCAGTATTTCACAAATATTAATGAACTTATCCTCAACTGAGTGAGTTTTCTTTTAAATAGGAAAAGTGAGGTAGTAATTTAGTTTTTCTCAGTATGTATTAGTCCATGTTCTCCTTAAAAAAATTCCAAATAGAGTAAATATCTTTAAAACATTTAGTTCAAATATGATGCTTCTTTTTCTTCACTATAAGAATTGTCTTTGACAATTTGCCAAGAAGAAAATGATGAGGGATAAAGTTTCATGGTAGCCTGAGGACTGTGAGCTCGACAAGTGCCTGGAGAAAGCAGCAGTGCTGGGAGTGGTGTCACTAACAGCTGGGTTTGGAAAGATGAGATCTGGAGGGAAACAGAAGGACTTGACTGGTTATGGAGTTTGTTATTTTTCCTTCTGTCTTGTCTCATCTCATTCTATGCTTTGAAACAACATGTGACAGTGTGAGACAGTGTTGCTTCAAAAAAATAGCTGGTAAAATTAGTTTTGACAGATTAAGAGTAGTTGATCACTGCATCTCACGTTTGTTTATATTTACCTCAACAGCAATTTAGTAAAATTCACAAAATGTCAGCTGAACTTAGTTCTAATCAGCATTATATACTTGGCACTTTAAAAGGAGTCATCCTAACACTGTAAACAATTAGGAACAATATTGAACAAATACAAATTTAGGCATGTGTAGACACTCTGCCCTACTGGAAGTACATCCCTTAAGTGCACTGTCACCCTGGGCCTTGTGATCTTCAATGAGGACCCAGTCATGACTCCTGATTTTATTTTTTTTCCCGAAACTTAGTAAAAAATTTAAGAACATACAGAGTGGTAGGTTTCCTTAGAAAGAAAACAAATCTCTTTAGCAACTATATTTACTTAAAAATTGATGTCTGAGAGCTTTTTTAATTGATATTAGTGGGATCAAGAATGTTGTTTTTAATTACTAAAGCACAAATATTTCTTTAATTATTACCTAAGTAAAATAGCTAAGGATACATAACTTAGAATTTCAGGGCCAACTAATAAAGTTCTGCCACAAGGAAGCTAATGTTCTGTTATGTAAAGTGACTCTTCATTTACACACATGGACACTGCAAAAGGAAAAATGTATTTTAACACAATATTTTTACATTATGGTGCTTGTTTCAGATACAGTTTTTTATTACAAAATTAAATTCAAATGGCCTCATAATAATCGATAAGTTTCTGACTGTTACTTTGTATCCAGAAAAGACTGAGAAAATAGAAAACAAAAATATATTGTATTTTTTAATCCGTTGCATTGGTTTAATATTTTTCTTTTTATTCAGAGTTACTATTTCACTCAATTCAGAGTTACTATTCTCTTTTATAGGTCTCCAACCATGGCAGGTGGATTATTTTCTGTGAGCAAGAAGTATTTTGATTATCTTGGTTCCTATGACACAGGAATGGAAGTCTGGGGAGGAGAAAACCTTGAATTCTCGTTTAGGGTAGGTGGCTTAATTGAAAGTTTCTTTTCCTCAGAATACAAGGAGTTCCTATTTATTTCTTCATGCCCTTTTACTTAATGAGGTACCTGTAATGTAAGCAAATGTTAAGAAGGGAGTATTTTGGAAGGTGTTTACATGATCTTGTTCTTACACTTCAGGATAACTATATTTTTCTACCAAACAGCCATTTAAAAGCAATTTTAAAAAACATGTCTTTGTTTTGAGCTCTAGTATAAAATGTACAAAGGAGTGTGGCACTAGTGGGTGAAGTTTACATCCTGCAGCTTGAAAGAGGTCATTGGGAAGAAGATTTGTAGTGCTCTGATGTGACTCAGAGTTCTTGCTGTGGTTGATGGAGTGTGCAGCTCCCAGTGGGGCAGGAGAAGGCAGCCCCTGTACTAATGTTAAGGCTTTATTCTGTTTCACCTGAGAAAAAGTTTGCATAAAGGTTATGAAAGGTGGGAGGGAAGATTTCCAGTAACTGCAGAGCTGTACCCCACAGGAGGCTGGAGACCAAGGGCTCAGGTGTGAGGCAGATAGCTGTAATGAAAGGATTTACAGCAGGAAAAGAGAGGAGAGAGACACAAGACAGTCCAGACTGGTTATCAAAGCAGTGTTGTGCTCCTCTGCTCAGCTGTGACCAGTGCTGTGGCTGATTCCCATGGAGCACTGGCTGCCTATGGTTCACCCCATACCACATTTCCAGTGGTGATGTAAGAGGGATCCTGGGAGTTCACAGCTTATTATCCTGGATTTCCCTATGTCTGTTCTGCCCATCAGCTGTCATGTTTGATGGTCATGTTTGCATTTCTGTGAGTTGTTGAATTGTGGTACAGGAGGGTTTTTGGTTTTTTACCAGGTGATGGCGAGTTCAGGGATAAATAGCATTTTAGTGTTATAAAACCACTTTCTTGAGAAAGGAGGCATCAGCAGACTGTCTCTCTTGATGTCTGTGTGTTAACTAGAGAAGCACGGTGTCTTCCTAGCTGTTGTTCTGGTCTCCTGCTGCCTGCAGTGCAGAAATCGTAGAAAAGAGGGTATAAAAATAAGGAACAAAAATGATTAGGAATGATAACAACCACAGGCCTAGAGTTGATATGGTTTTTCTCTGGAGGGAGATTTCTCAGCTGGAAATGCTGTTTGATCTGAGTTCACGACCACCTCCTTTTTCACTTAGGGAAAGGTCTCTGGCACATAAGCCCAAACACTGCCTACTTAGTAGTCTTGGTCTAGTTCATCAGGCCTCCGCCTGAAGCGTAAAGCCTCTGACCCAGCTCCGTCAGCCCTGTGACCCTCTGAAGCAGCAGCCTCTGGTTCCATTGTATCCAGAACTGCAACTGCTTGTAGAAAACCTCAAATATGGCACACTTGGCATGCAGTTTTGGCTTTCTGCTCTTCGTGTCTTGCTTTTGGGGAGACTAAGGGCTTGCAGACAGCCTGACCCCTTTCCTTTGACACAGAGTTACTCAGCACCAGTGGCTGCTTTAGACCCAACCTTTCATTGCCATTGACCTCCATGAAGCTCTGTCAGCCAGTCTCATTTTTTATGTCACTGGTTCCCCTGAGCCAGGACTCTGTGGGGTGCAGCAGCATGCATGAGCAGTGCCTTTACTCCTTCAGCAAACAGGACTGTGGTCCCCTCATGGGACAGAGGAAGCATCAGAGGCTGCCCAGCACCCAGGAGCAGCACAGAGGGAGCAGCAGAGTGCCCGGGAGGCAGTGCACAAGCATGCTGCTGTGCCCTGCGGGGCTGAGCCAGCACGTGGGTGCAGGTGGTCAAGCAACTCCTGGGAGACAAGTGATTTAACAGGACAGACTGCAATGGCCAATGAATATGCCTGGCCGTGCCAATTTTCCTGGTGCAGATTGCCAGTAGCAGCTGGGCGTTTGTACGCAACATGCTTTGCTCTGTTTGATTTGGAGCCCTTGTACTTGTGCTCTGTGTGGTGAGGATTTTTGTGGAAGAGAGCAGAGTGCTACAATGTTGTTTAACTGTGTTCTTTTGGCTGCCCATAGTGTTCCAAGAGGTTGGAAGGGATAAATCATTTTTAATGTTGTTGTCCTTGTGTTTTCTAGACCTGTCGGACCTGAAAATTAGGAGCAGAACTACTCAAAACCACTGTAAATTAATTTATTGTTGTTCTATTCTCTGAAAACACCACTCTCTCCCAATGACATGAAAAGACTTGTCCTCAAGCCTTCTCTTCCTTGCACTTAGATTATTCTGAACTGAAGAAATTCTCTGTGGTTTTGAGAGGTGCAACAAGGACAAAGCTTTTGCTAAAAGCATGATGACTAAGAGAGATGGAGGCTACGTGCTGAATGCAGAATCGAGTCAATGTACCTTGATTTTGGATTGCTTAATGCTATTTGGCTGGATAAAATTTCACTTCATGGGCATAATGGGCATTGAAACTCTTCTTTCTGAGGGATTCAAAACATGCTCTTTCATCTTGTCCCTCTTGTACTCAGAGCAAAGAGAACCTGGTTGCAGCTTCCCTCCCCTCTCTGCTCTTGGTCCTGCATGTGAGGCTGCAATGTGAGTTTGTTTCTGGACCAAGGCTTAATATGCCTGTGGTCTGTCCTCTAGCCCACTATGTGCAAAAAGGCCTTTATTCTCATGAATATTATTGCCCATGAGCCTGGGTGATATGCCTCAAAACACTTGGGGTCTTTTCTTTTACAATATTTTTGTATTGTTTCTTTTTGTCTGGATCTGGAACTCTGTCATGTGTTGAGAGCAGCCAGGATGAGTCCATGTGTCTGGGGTGCCTCTCCACCCACCCAGCTTCCAGCAGATTGTGCATGAGCATCACAGTGGGGGCTCAGCCACAAGTCATCAAGAAAAATTTTAGCAGAGAGGGCAGCAGAAACATAGGGTTTTCCACATTTTGCCCTTTAATAGGATGTGCCATCTTTTTAATGTTTTTTATTTCTTCCAGATCGTCTTTAAAAATGTTAGCATGAGCTGGTAGAGCTTTTATTCTTTAGCATTCATTGACCCAGCACTAGGTCAATTGTCCAGAGACCTGGCAGGGATGGCGATCCCAAGGCGAGATCTGAACATTTTCTGTAGGTTTTCATAATGCCACCATCTGTCTCCGAAAACAAAAGAAAATATGCCAATAGTCTGCTTGCATCAAGATGAAAGTGAAAGTAAGAAAAGGAATGTCACCTTATTGACATGATTGAAGTGAAGGAGAAATGTGTGCTTTCATAATGAGAGCTGTGAATTAGCCAGACCTAGTAAAGAAACAGATTGGTATGTATGTATGCGAGCTTGCAAAATATACTTGAAACCTAATGTGCTTTTCTGTTACAGAAGGTCGAACTAGTTTTATGGAGAATCTTCTGCAGAGCCACTTATTTAGCATTTAGTAATCAACTTCAGTTTCTCTATTGAATTCCTTGCTTTATTTTATGGCTGTTCATTTGTACCTGATTTTATACAGAGGTCATGATGTTTTCCATTAAAATGAAAGCGAATAAACCTTTTGAGAAATTTTTTAGCTGAATATATTTAATTTTCCTTTCTAATAGGAATAGAAGATAATTTTTGTACGGTTTTTATGAAATACATGGAATTTAATGAGCATTGCTTAGCAACCTACAGTTATTTTTTAGAAAGCTTTAATTATTAAAAACTCAGCTGTTATGGAATTCTCCTTTTGTCATCCATTTAACAGAGATATGGTCAGTTTGTTTCATTCCTTTGAAATCAGACTTTATCATGGAAGAGCTGAAGCATGTGCTTCCTTCTTAACTACATTTTTATTTCAATAGTCTATATCATCTGTTCCTAATATCTCATTTAAAATTAGATTGATCTAAACACTTAAGATAATTAAAAATTCTTGTGTGGAATATAACACTGGAAATTGTTAAACTAATAAACTTATGGTTCTTAATATCTGCTGACAAATCTTGAATGCTAAATTGCAGCTTTAAAAAAGTGATCTTGAACATAGAAATAATACTCATGAAAAATATTGTTTTGAAACAAATCTCAAAAAAGGAGGTTGTAAAGTGAAAGTGGATAGCTGGTTTCATGCCAGGAGTATAACTTACGTAAGGAAATAAGCATATTGTTTTAAAGATCAGGACAGAATTCTAGATTTCTTGTATAATTCCTTTAATCATCTTTGTTCAAATGATAAATATACTGCTTCCCTGAAAAGCAGCAAAAAAGAAGAGAGAAACCTCACATGAAAAACAAGAAATAAAAATTTTAAATCCAGGAAGTAACCATTATCCAGTATTCCCTATGGCTCAATAATGTGTTACCTACATCTTTAAGAAAACTCTCTGTTTTAATAGTAAACATATATATTAGAGTGCTTGCACTTTGGTAATTAAGCACAGTATTGTGCCATGAATAAAGTCTGATGTTGTTATCCAAAACCAAATCAATGGAAATGACATTCATTGATTTTCAAATTTAGAAATTTGAGAGAAATTCTAAGTAACTTCAAAGAAAATAAAAGTATGCAGTCTAAAACCAAGTCCCATCTTGGGTGAGCTGAAAGCCCTCAATCTTTTTAAATCTCTAGAAGTCCCAGAGAGAGGTGGGAAAAGTCCCATCACTGATCTTTTGACACTGTTAGCAACAGAGCTTTTATTTGCTGCCTCATAGCTCTCACTCCTGCTGTGTTCATTTGAATAACATGTAATTAAAAATGTATGTCTTATATAAGAAGGTTGTCAGGGACCAAATCTCTACTCCTTATGCCTATCCCAGCTAATTTCTTTTGTCTCCCATTTACAAATGAATGATGAGCTGCCACTTATGCACAGTTGAATACATGAGAAGGATTTTAAATCTTTTATGGAAAGTCTATCAGAGCCATTGGTGACAGCCTCAAGTTAGTTCAAGTACAGCAACATGTCCCACCTTCCTCCCATCTGACTAAATTTTAGAAACCTTGTTTCAGGCACCCTCCAGAAACAGGGCATCTGCCATGTTGTGGTCACACACAAGATTAAATTGGAAATGCCTAGCTGTGCTTTCCTTTCAGGTAATCAGACTTGAGATCAGAATGGGTGATGGGAAAGTGGCTGTGCAGATGAACTGCCAAAAGTCCTTGGTTTTCAGAGGAGAAGAGTGTTATTACAAAAATGTGCTGAGGCTAATGGATCCACCTGATGGTTGTTTCTGGATTTTGTCTTATGGGCTGTACATTTCCCGACCTGGGGAGCCAGAGAGGCAAGAGGAATGAGCACAAGGGCAGAGGTTCTGCCAATTCCACATTCAGGTGCAAGTACTTCTTTGACAGCAAGCAGGAATATTGGTTTAGATAGAGGAGGTTGTTTCATTGTTGTGGGTTGGACCACCATAAGTTGGTAGAAACATTTTGATTTTTCTTTTCATGTGTTGGGTCAGGGGTACCTTTTCCAGCTTTCCCATGGAAAAGGTTAGTGTTACTTTATCACCAGGCACCTATGCCTCCCTTCTAGATTGGTGACTGTACAAATGGGAACACAACTGACTGTTCTTCAGTGATATAACAAGCATACCTGTTTTGTCAAGTCAGCTTTCCAGTAGAATATATATAGGATATATAGATCTATAGATTTCTGGTAAGAATTAGTTATCAGCCACTGGTTTCTTTCTGAGATTGCTATTTACATGGTTTGTTTGAAAAAGAAACATTTCTCTCTTTTCTCTCTTCTTCTCTTTTCTCTCTTCTATTTTTATTTCTTTTTTTAATCAATGTCTATGTAACTTATATTGTAGGCCACATCTTATAATCAGAAAATAAAACTAAGAAAGGAAATTGGTCTCCAGATAAAACCAGAGATGTGGTTATTTCCTTGTGAACTCAGAGCTAATTACTAAGAGCTACAAGGATGTAATTTTATCCGGTTTAGTCATCAAATGAGACACAAAATTATTGTATATGTTACTTGTAGTATGGTGTATTCTTGAGATGGTGTTATTCTTACACAGGCTTATTGTTACTTGCCTTGAGTTTGCAAAGACTCAAATTAATGATACACACAATGTCGATTCTTTGCTCAGATATGGCAGTGTGGAGGAAGTCTTGAGATCCATCCTTGCTCCCATGTAGGTCATGTTTTCCCCAAACAAGCTCCATACTCACGGTCCAAAGCTTTGGCCAACAGTGTGCGTGCAGCTGAAGTGTGGATGGATGAATATAAACAACTTTATTACCATCGAAACCCCCACGCTCGCCTGGTGAGTTCAACTCCATTGTTCCCGGAATTTCAGTAGAATTTGTTTTCAACTTACTAACTATTGATTAAGCTAATATTTAACATGAAGTGCTTTTTATGTTTATTTCTTACTTCTTCTGAAACTTTTTCCCAGGCATAGAATAAGCATATGATGTTTAACTCCTTGGAAAAAATTAGAAATTCTCTAAGAGTACAAGGTGGCCCAATTTATGTCAATATTAAATGAATGAATGAATAAATGAAAGAGTAACGTGAAGTGAGGTGATCAAAGCAAGGAGGAGTTGTTTAGTCTAAGATGTGCACATCTGTGAAATGCCTGATACAGGATTCTCTCAAAAAGAATTACAGACACACAATTAATGAATGCAAATCAACAAGTTTCAGTGGACAGTAGAAAAGCATGGTAACAATATTTAGCAAAATTACCTGTCTCATGATAATTGTAAAATTGTGGACTGATGTAAAATAAAATAGATTTTTCTGTTTCATTTACTGCTGCGCCACGTTTAGTTAAAAAAAAAGAAAACAAACCAAAATCAATATTGAAAAGATTAAATTAATTCAAATCAGTCACGGGAACTCAGATGAAAATGTTCATAATAAAATGTTTCAAGTATCACTTCTGTTGGTTTTGGAGGTTCTTTTAGGTTAATGTTTTTATTTGCCTTGAAATGAAAATGTAAGATCCTTTGTTTGAAGAATTTTTCAGGAGATTTTTACTGTGGAAATTGAGTACATCAAAACAGTAAAGCAATGTGCAAATTCATAACTTGGATGTATTTATCGTTGGGGGCCTGAAGGCTGGAAGACAGTAACACTGCAATGTCCTCATAGTGTCTAGAAAGGAATTAAATGAACCTCTGGCACAAGGTCCGAAATTCAGGCCCCAAAGAAATCATTGTCTGCTGTTGCTTGTTTCTGGAAGTGCCTGACCTCCTCAGCATCATCTCTTTGTGTGGAAAGTTTTCTAAACACTGCCTTTCTGGTTTTGTGTCTGGGGTGGGCTGCTGGGCACCTGCCTCTGGCTGCACTGGATCAGAGCTGAGGGACCAGTGTGGGGCACAGGGAGTCCCCAGCTCATTCGAATCACCGACCCCAATAGACACATCAGGGGAAACTGCTCTCGAAAAATGAGGCTTTTAAAAGATACACTGGAGGATGCTGGAGAAGATGAATTTGGTTAGCTTTCATCTTGTGTTTCTTTGGATTAAATTGGGTAATTAGATTATTATAGTCCACACATTTGTAATAATTGGTTTACTTTAACATCATAAAAGCCATTTAGGTTTTATTATCAGAGCCTGACTTGGAGAGAAATATGGGATTCACCCACAGGCAACACCAGGTTGATTTCAGCTTGTCATACACAAAAAGAGCAATAAACACTGGCAGTTTTTCTTGTAATGTGCTGGGCATCTTGTGTGTGTAATGACAAGAGTTTTAACTTTAAAGGATATTTGTGTGTTAGTATTGGAAGTTTCATGTATTGGCTTACTGTAAAACAGTGAATGTAAGATGAAACTCATGCGGGTTTTTTTCCCCCATATCAAAGCTGCTGCTGCTGAGCTTTGGTTTTTGTGCACCACTTGTTGCAGCAGTTGAGTTCAGACTTTTTTACTTCATCAAACCCAAATATTCAGTTCTGGAGCATAACAGGAAAATTATTTGATGCTGCAAAAATTGGTTCCATGAAGTTTCACTTCAAGATTAATGTTCTGACCTCAGAGCTAATATGTCACGCTGTTTGTTTATTCAAACAGGCATCTCTGCTTCTGCTTTACATCTGCTCTGTGTTTTCAGTGGTATTTCCACAACTCTGAGAAATGGAAATACATTTGTGGTTTGATGTAAGAGTGCGCCAAGTGGCCTGTAAAAATCTGGGGGCTGCAAACGCTATCTCACGCCTGACTATCTGAAGTCCGTAGTCAATATAAAGAGGGGTTTTTGAAGACAGACATAAAAAGATGTGAACTCTGCTCCAATCCATAGACAAGAAAGAGCCTGGAATGAAAGCTTTTCTATGGAGGTTTAAGATTTCATACCCCCCACCCCCCAAAACGACAAAGTTCAAAGGATGTATTAGAAGATTTTGTGAATTTCATCACTTAACTGTAAAACTGTACAGGTAATTTGCAAATGGATGATGGTATAATTTAAAATCCTCAAGATTCATTCACTGCTTTTGAGACTTTCAATTATCTATCTAAAGGAAGTTTTATTTTCCAGTACGCCTTCTCAGTCTCCAGCAATCTGTATTCAAGGGCTTCCTCACTTGCAGATTCAGGGAGTTTTCTCAGACAAACTGTCTTCTAGAATATTTTAAAGTTTTACTTGCACAGTTCCATTTCTTTTCTGTCAGCATTTAAAAAATGTAAGGATAATGAAATCAAATCCAGCACCCAAACATGGTGATTTTTCCTGGCTAGAAGTCCTACTCATCACTGTAGCATACGGTTCCTAATAATGTATACAGATAATTTAAAAGAAAGCATCTGTTCTGGATGGGGTTTTTTTAATTTTTTTTTTCTCCTTTCTTTTCTTCTTTTTTTTTTTTTCAGGAACCATATGGAGATGTGACAGAAAGGAGACTTCTACGAGATAAGCTGAAATGTAAGGACTTCAAGTGGTTCTTGGAGAACATCTATCCAGAACTTCACGTACCCGAGGACAGACCAGGCTTCTTTGGAATGGTACGTGGCTGCTGAGAAGGGGGCTTCCTTGCAGTTCTCTGAGCTCTCCTTCTGAGTCAGTGTGAAGGTGTTTTTGTGCCAAAATTAGTTTGGGATTTTGGCAGAATTCAGTTAAAATTGGTAGACTTTAAAATCTGGTTTCTATCAGAATCTTTATTTAAGGGAATGATGTTTATGAAGGAATTATGGGACAAAGTAGGGAACAGGTAATGTTCCAAGGAATTACTCCTTCTAAGTGACATCTTGGGACTGCTGTTAAAGGCAGCAAAGGATGATATTTTTAGTTTCCTAACAAAAAGGAGAACAGTAAAGTGTTTTATATTAATTGTTGAATTGAAAAGAAAAGGAGTGTGCTTTGAAACATGTGTCCGTACATTTCATCTGATGAAAACTATGATGCTCTGGTGATGGGAAAAAGAGAGCTGGTGCTTCCACATCATAGGGGATTCTATATATCAAAACCAACATATTAATTTTTAATCTGGAGGTCACTTTAGACCAACAAGGGTTCACAGGCAATGGGTTCAATATTGGAATCCTCTTCTCTTTTTAGGAGTTGACAGCTCTTTATGCTTCTTTCAGCTTACAAATAAATATAAACTATAGTTGCATGTATATCCATAACTCCATTATTGTAATCTCATTTAGAAGGGATGAAGGCAGAGATGTTGCAGCAAATACCTGATTCCTCTGAAAAATCACCAGATACCTGCTGCATGTTAGGAACTCAAAACTGCACCTTTCCACCAGGCAAAGATGTATCAAATACCTTCCTGATTACCAATGCCACATTGACTTAAAAGTACTTTTGCTGGTAACTCGATCGCTCTGTGGATCCAGCTAAGCTGCATTCCCACACTGCTCCACCACCTTCAGCCCCTGTCTTGCTGCCCTCTTGCTGCCCTTCAGTTATTCAGCCTCTGCTGAATCTTCCTCAGGAAAGGGAGAAAAATCTGATCTCTGTGGACATACAAAACATGCAGGAACCCAATCTCCCCCCAGTCTGCCCTAATAGCTTTCTAACTTACTGAATGAAAAAGATCCTAGTGGGAAAATGCTGTGGTTTCCCCTGGGGAACTGTATTTCCCCTGGGGAGCTGTGGGAGTTCCCACAGGGAGTGCAGCAGTTGTCAGAAAAGCCTCTGGGAGAATTGCCACCCTCCTCCATTTGTCTTGGGGCTTGCAGGAGAGGTGGTATCTGTGTGATCCCTGGCGTGGAAGGTACTACCCACCATTATCCGGTACCTTGAACAAACCCTGGTACCACATTGGTTCAGTTTTTGCTCTTTTGTGCTGCATTTCTACTGACAAGGTCCGAGATAGTTGAAGCATTAAGATATTGTAAGACTTACCTTCCAGGAGTATTTCAGGAATTTTATCCTTCCCTCCACCCCCATCCCTCCCCCTCCAAAAGAAAGGGTTAGACTGGTACTAGTGATAGTGCTTCAGCCTCCTGAGGAAGAGGAGGGATTCACACAGTTTCTTTTATGATTTAATTGTCATCCCCAGGCAAAGGGTTGACAGTACCTAGAAATAATAACTCCTGTTCAGAGCTGCTTGAGGTATCTAGAGTGTAATTTAGGTGTGCTCTATATATTTCCTTAGAAACAATTCATAAATGCAGTCGTAAGCATAGTAAGAATACACCATTTTTTGGGGGGAGGAAGAATCTAAATGTGATTGAAATACAGTTGTACTCTGAGAAATTGAGAGTGCAGAAATGACACCTACTGATTCAGCTGATTTGTGGATATTGAGTCCCATCTGCTAGCTTCAATGAATCACTGATGGTGTTCTTTACTCCCGCCTTAGCTGTGTAGTGCTTTTCTGGTCCACAAAAATACTGTGTTTAAAAGTGTCAGCTTTGTTAACAGCTCAACTTAATGTGAGGCTATTTAATTGTTCTAAGAGAATATGAGGATTTTTACCTCCCTTAAAAGTCTTTTTGCTTTTGAACTGAAGTTGAAAATATTTCTAAGATTACCCATAAGTCAGCCATGAGTTATTCATACAGAGTCAAGAATTATTGAGCAGCATTCTGTACTTTGCACTGACAAGCAGAATCTTGTGCTACATTTTTTTTTTCTTGACACCTAAATAAATATGTACATACTACCCTTGGATGTCTAAAAAGTTAGCTGCCTAAAACTTGACTTAAACATACTGAATTATGAACTTTTTTGCTTGAGATATGATTGCATTCTTGCAAACTGCCCGAGCCCTAGAAAGGTGATAAGTATCTTCTTGCTTCTCCTTGGACTTCATACAGCTTTGTAACTTGGTGGGGCGTGAACCTTTTGACTTGAATATCTTTGGAGAGGCAGGAAGGAGTGAAGCCGGTAGGCACTCAGTGGGTTAAAATAATGAGATGTCGGCGCTTCTGGAAAGGCTGATAATACTTTCTAGGCTCTTGTGTAGAGCACTGATGTCTCTTTTTCTAGCACAGCATCTGGTTTGGCCATCCTTCAGCATGTACTTCCTGGCAGAGTGTACACTGTACCTGTGCTTTGGTAGGTGTGAAACTGTAACAAGTCTTGAGCCCCAGCTCTGCAGAGACTGCGCACCAAGGCAGCGCAGACTAGGTCAGCTTACAAATCCTAACTGCTCTGGGAAGGGAGGGTGTGGGTGTCTGTAGGAAGAACTTTGAGCCAGCTGGTGAGCTCTGTATTAGTCTGGTGACACTGCTGCATTGTGCAGCTGGATGAAGATAGAGGAACTGGGCAGCTCTGTGATCTTTTCATGTTATCGTAACTGTGGAAAGGCATGGCTGCAAAGCAAGAGAATAGTCAAGGCTCTTCTCTAAGGTATATATGAGCTATTGTTGGCATTGAGGTGCATATCTGAGGATAAAGATTACGGTAGGTCAGTGAATTTGGCTTTGAACTTGGCATCAAGACTGCTATTAAAAAACAGTGGTGACACGAAAATCAGGATTTTGCTCCAATTTTCCCTAAGCTTAATCACTTGGCAGTGAGACCATGTGTTCTGACACAGTAAGTTTTTCTTTTTCTTCTCAGTTTCTAGCTGATATTTCTTCCAGCTGAATGTGAACTAAGCTGATGGATGTCTGTTGTGACTTTCTATCCAGTCACTCTTTCTGCCATCTATCTGTAAAGGCATCTGTCACTGAGTGAATCAGTTGGGAAATCAAAAACTTGAATTTTTCTTTTGTCAGCTTCCTTCCCTTTCTTTTGTCATTTTCCTCCATGACCATCTCATCTTCATTTCCAAGCGCTCAGTCATAATTTTCTTTTAATTTAGACTAGGTATAAACTTAAATACATTGGAAGGAAGATTTTAAACTGTGCCTTTAAAACCATGAAAAAGTTTGTTTTGCTGCAACACAAAAAATGACATTATTCAAATTATCTAAAGAACATGTGAAGCACAACACTTCACAATGTACAATTTTAAAGGTTTATTAAGAACAAAAAACAATTGGGATGCCCACAATACTAAGACCCAGCGCTATGCTCACGGCTGATCTGGCCAGAGGCACCTCCCCAGTGCTCGTGCAGCTACTTTGATACCCCCGAGAGTCAATGAAGAGGCAAGGATACACGGATCCCATCACAGGTTCTGAGGTGCCTGGCCCATCCCTATACCCACCCATTTGGGGTGGCCTGACCAGGGTCCTCCCATTTGGAGCGTGCTCAGCCACGAGATCGGGAGGGATCTCATTTTGACTGGCGTCCTGATCGACATTCCACATGGAACTTTCTGGAAAGTCCCTTCCATCCTTCGTTGGCCATTTTGTTCATAGTTCCTTATACTAGGAATTATAATAATTGAACATTCTTAATTAATTAATAATAATAAGAACCTCCGTTCAGTGTAACCAGGATATTATAGCAATAAAAGGGAGTGTACAAAGAAGGGGAACATTATAAGTTCATTGTATCATACAATCTAATTTTAACTATAACTCATTAATTCTAAAGGCAGTAATTAACCTCTCAACTCATTAACCCATCACACTTACTCTCTTAACCTTAGTAACCATAAATTAATACACAAAAGCCAATCACCTTTGGCCATTTATGGTGAACACATGATATATACGGACAGGCTTGTAAAAGAAGAGAGCTTTGTGGTTTAAATGACATAATTGAAGATACTATTACATGTCTGGTGTTCCAAGTTCTCAGAGGTATTGAGGTCCCTTCTCAAGGATGCACCTCTAAAATGGCACTATAATCCAATTTGTAGAGTTACCACTCTACAAATTGGGGATTGAATTGGTAGCCAAGATTAGGACTGACTAGACCAGGAGATCTTATGTCTATCACAGGAAAATATGCACCACTTGGTTGGCTGTATAGCCTCTGCAAGCTTGGGAGAGGCTTTTTAAAAGGAAGTGGGAGAAATTCAAGAGTTTGATAGTAGTCTCAAGTGAACATACATGCTTGAATCACATACTTATACGTTTTTGGGCCTCCCAGGAAGATCTGGTCTTGCTGGGGTGAGGAAGGGAATCCAACAGCAGTGTGTCATCATTGGTTCCTTCGGAGGATTTTAGTCATCAGTGTTTTATGCCCATTTCTGCACTGCCCTTAAGAAGTTAGCAGGTGATATCAAAATAGCCTTCACTCAGTAGAATCATTCCCTGTGACTGCTTCAATTTCCTTTGAGGTAAAAGCTTATGTTTGATCAGTACTAGTGAAGCTGTTTGGCTTGCTGCAAATTCATATCTTACTGCATCCCACAGCATCATCTGTCCATATCACTAATAGATCAGCACCATGGCCACACTGGCAGAATAAAGAGGATTCTGATCTATTTTGTGGATGTAGAGAAAGGTTGGCAGTGCTCCACTGGCCATATTTATCAACTAATGTAATGAAGTTTTAATGTCATCTGTTGTTGATGGTTTGTTTACAATGGACTTTATCTTAAAAAAATGTAAGCCCAAACTAAGAATTATTCATAGAATGCCATCTGTATTGTGTAGTTATATGCAAGTGTCCAGGTATTAAGAAACAACAGATTTAAATTTCTCCAAGCAGTAAGGGATAAGGTCTAAGGTGAATATCTGAATAGTTGCTGTTTATTACCTGTCTCATCCTCCAAACAGTGGTAACTAAATGGCATGTAGAGTAACACCAGCAATGTTTCAATAGGAGGCACATGTTGTAGAAAGACACAGCCAGTAGTCCTGGATGGGTAGAATGTTGTAGATCTGAATAATGTGTTTCAACGGCAAGGTGATCAACATTTTTTCTTGCTTCTGTTTCTCTAATGCAGCATTCTGCAAAAGAGCTAAGGTAAGTCACAGAGAAAATTTTGTTCTTATTGCATGACTTGTTTATGGTGGATCTGGGAATAAACATAGTTTCGGAAATGAGTGGATGATCACTGTTTTGATAGAGCTGTTGCACGTAAAAGAAACTTAAACTGTATATTCTCATTTAACAAAAGAGAAATATTTCACAAATTCTCTCATGCTTTGTTTCTGCCTTAGAACAGAGGGCATGTTTGTGGTTTGTTTTTTTATAAATGGTGCTGCAGCCAAATTTTCAAATCTTTGCGTCATTTCAGATCAGGTAATTTAAAGGTTTGAATATACTATTTCCACTAATTAAGTCTTGTATACCTATTGGACTTCCTGGTGTAGTGTGGGTATATCTACCAATATCTGACAAGATGGAAGAACCTGGTCAAAATATGGATCATGTTCCTGTAGGAGGATGTTGGCACGTATCACAAGCATTTATGCGTGAAAGAGGAAAAGGAAAGAACATACATGGTAACATCCTGGAGTACAGCCTCATTTTCAAACCATCTGAAATGAAGCTTAAGTTTAGTAAGCTTTTACACAGCTTTTGTTGTGTGTGTTTGGACATTGAGTAACATGCATAAGAGAGTTACTGTAGTTCTGGTGGTGCACAGCATTCTCAAACAGATTATTTAAAATTTCAGGCCCCAAATGGGAGCTCACACTTGAGCCTGTGCCAGGGGCTGATGGCAAAGAGCAGTAGTGAAGGCATTGGGCTGCCTGGAAGGGCACCATGGATAAGGGCTTTGCTGCCCTCAGAGCCAGAAGACAGGCAGAGTAATATGTTATAAAACATACTAATAGGAGACCCTTTGGTCCTGAAGGCAGTTGCTGACAACAACAATTGTAGAGATAAAATTACCATTTTAAGTGGTTATGACTTTTAAGTTGATGCCTCCTGATATAGAATGTAGAAACATGAGAAGCTTATTGTTTGGTTTATGTAGTTCCATGGTAGTGTAAAAATAGTCTGTGTAAGATGCTTCTCTTTCCTGTTTTTCTAAGTGTAATTCTTGCCACCCATTAGGAAGGTAAATAAAATGTTTTCTTTTGACTGGTCGAGGAGGGTTGCAGTGGTCTAATGTAGGAGTGAGCACAAAGCAGTGAAGATGCTGGATAGCACTAAAAGTAGAAGTTGGCAAAGCAAACATAGATAGAACACAAGTATTTAATTTTCCAACTTGTGTGGTTTGCTTTGTGGTGGGTTTAGGCCCTGCAGGGTTTGTCTTGTTTGTTTGGTTTTTGCCTCCTGCAGTCCCTATGTGTCTGCTCATTTTCCACATTAAGAACTCAGGATACGATTACCATGACTAGGGAAGAGCAGCGAAATTACACCTTGCTGAACTAACTCTTCTGAGATTTACTCTGTTTATTCTTTTTGTCTGTGATATATAATTACTCTCAGCAACAGGGGCATTCAGCTTCTTGTTTACAGAACCTATTCTGCTCTATGTAATTTCAAATTTGGTTATGTGGCTAATACCAGTAATCAGTGGTTGTTATGTCATTGTTTAACTTATTTTCCATTACTTTTGCCTCCTGAATATTTAAATGCAAATCCTTGTTAACTAGCCTGTTGTTTTTAAAATTAGCTAACTTAGTATTTTAAAATTTAATCTAAAACTTATGTACCTCTTCTGTTAGAGATCAGCAACACCGAGTAAAGAGCATTTAATACCACACATAGTGTCTCTTTCCAAGGATGTATTTTGCTTACTTTTATGATTTCTGATCCTAAAATCTGTCTTCTCGTTCTACCTCAGGAGGGTAGAGTCCTTTAGAGAACAAATCCTCCTAATATTTCCCATTTGACAAACCCAGAAAAGTATGTAGTCATCTTTTCATAAGAAAATTAAACAAGTACATCCTGGGGGAAAAAGGCATGACAGACTCTTTTGTTCTGCATGAGTTGCTGGCTTGTTGGGTTTCAACACAGTTTTTCATAGTTTCTACCTACTTCTTTTGCAAATACATTGGAGCACAGTGGCATTCCTAGGGGAAGCCATTGTGTCTGGCTGCTTCAATGCTCAAAGTCAAGACGGTCCAGACAGTTTTATTTCACATTAGTCTGACAGATGTTACCATTGCATCCCTGTGATCTATTCCAGTTAATGTGCACCAGCTTTGGGATGGATCTCAGAGCCCAGCAGGATGGGTGTAGAGTGACTACAGAATATCTTCCTTACTTTAGACTAATATTTTAAAATATTCTTTTGTTTCGATTAGCTGAAGAATAGAGGAATGGAAAACTTCTGTTTTGATTATAACCCTACGAATGAACATCAAGTAACTGGACAGAGGGTCATACTGTACCCATGCCATGGCATGGGACAAAATCAGGTAAGAATAATCTTTTATTTTCATTTTGACTAACACTTATGGTTGTAATGTAAGGAAGGGTGGTGAAGTCATTGCAGTAGGACTGAGAAAATATATTGCCAGAGTAAGGTGATCTTAGTTCGTGTTTTGATTCTTGCACTAAATGCTTTTTATTTTGATGTATCTTCAGGTCAGATTTTCTTCATTCTGAGGATGTGTCTAGCCAGCCAAGGGAACTCATGCATACCTTTATTATGCCTTTCCACAGAGCTCCTTAGCAGGGGTTAATAATACATCAGTGCAGCTATAGTGCTCATAGGACAGTGTTCACTCATCTCCAAAACCCTTAATAACACTGCAAACCTCACCTGTGTCTGTCGTAATGTCTCTTCCTTATGGTGCTTGTATAACCACACAAGAGGTTTTGGACCACATCTTCTCCTGTGCTACACTCTACAGAAATGTCCTCCTGGGCTCGGGCTCCACAGTCCTGGAGAGCAGGGGTTCTCTTTAACACCTTCATTCTTGCTCTCTTCGTTTTAAGTTCTGAAGCTGAAAATGCTGGTGTCTTTCTCTATGTTGACTGAATCTGTGTGCTGCAGTGCTGAGTGTTGATGCCCATAGACCTCTCTGCAAAATGCCATGGTAGAAGTGTTGTGGGGCACTGTGTGCCAAGCTGGGATGGCTGTTTTGCATAGTTTTGAGTGACCACCCTCCAGAACTGAAGTTTGGTGTTTGATGTGGGGTGTGTACTTGCCTGTCTGTCTTCATTTTTGGCTTCTAATCCAGATTAGACTAAACGCAGTAGTTGAGATATGGTCTCATCAGTGACAAGTACCAAAGGTCTTGAGTGGCTTGACTCAAGGATTTTAAAGGAAATTAATCCAAACATTCAATTAAGAATGTTTGGAAAAAAGAAAAAAAGGAAAACAAAGTTTGGAAAGAAACCAGAGATTTGCCAGATAAGCAGTATATCTGCTATCGTTCTGAATTCTGCTTTAAAAAAACTATAAACACTAGAAGAGTGTAAAACAAGTCTTTATTGAGGAGAAAGCTTCTAGTATGAATTGCATTTTACATGAGAAAGGGAAAAGAAACAATGTACTTTCGATCTTAAAAGGAAATAGATTTGTTGCTGATAACAAGTCTATTGCCTAAAGTATAACTTCAACTATTTAGTGTTATTTATTAGCTCATGTCTGGTTTATATCTTACGTTTCATAATATTTCTGCCCTGAAGGCCAATTTTCAGGGGAAGGCATGAGGAGAATCTTGCACCATAGAAGCCAATGGATCTCAATTCTGACAGATGTATGCCAATACCCCACCTCACCCCTTTTACTCCCTCAGTTCAGTTTCGAGCCCAAGCTAAGCATACTTCTATAGATCTATATAGAAGAGAAGTTAATAATCAGATAACCCAGTCAAGCCACTTTCTTATAAGTAATAGTTGATTGCTTTTGTAGATTAAGAATTATTTCATGTACAGGATTGCCTGATAACATTCCAAAGGTATTTATAGATTTATTTTTCCTTGTATTGCAGGTTATAGAGAGGAGAGGGGTTGCATTTTTTGTATTTCTCTGAGCAAAAAGTTTGCTTAAATTTTATCCCCCTCCCAAAAATAAAGGGATAGGATAAAGGGCGAAAGCAAAAGAGACGTATAATTGAGAGATGAATTGTCATGGGATGACATTTTTATAGTTATCCTTTGTTTAGCTAGCACTAAGAGATTAACTAAATTGACTACAAGATATCACATCACTGGATATTAATGCTCTTCCATCTCTGCTGATGGTGTGATGCATCCGTGTTCCTGCAGTAGCAGGCGCCAGGCTGAAAGCAGCAACACTCTTGGAACTGTGCAAACCACTCCCTCTGCTGGCATCCAAGCAGGAGCAGGAAGGAGAAATGGAGAAACTACCTGACTGCAATATAAACCAATAAAGGAAAACATGAGATGACTCAAGAGAACTGCAGAGCCTGAGAAGGGAAGGCCAAGCACAGGAAATGGGTAAAACAAGATTAGTGAAATGGACAAAAGACATGGGAGGGCTGGCCAGAGCCAGGGAGAAAGGGCCAAGGTGTGACAAAGGGCAGTAGTAATTTGGGGCAGAGATGGGCAACTGGTTGATAAGCATGAGAGAGGAAGGAGTAGGACAGGGAGTGAAGCAAGCAGAGTAATTGGAGGACATTTTAGTGGAAAGGGGCAGGGTTACTGAGCATGGGAGCTGAGATACCAGTTGCAAATGGAGGCGAGTAGGGGTGATAGGTACTTACAAGAGAATAAGTGGACAGCAGGAAGAGTTGTGGGTGGGGGAACAGAGAAAGGCTAAAATAAGACAAGATGTAGAAACACAAGTGAGATGGGAAATGAAGTTGGTGTTGCTGGACTTGCAGATCCCTTTTCTGGCTCATACTGAAACCTACCAGCATGACATTTCTCTCCCTTTCTTTCCCATCCCACCACCTTCTTGACAGTCATTCTGAAAAGGCAGCAGGCTGTTCCTTGTGGTGTGAACTCCTTGGCAGGTGACACTGTCAGGACCAAAACAGTAAAATCTTCCACATTTCCATCCATCCCTGTCTGCTGATGAAATGATTGTGGCAAGGTTTGGTCATCCTCTAGTATCAACAACCACAGACTTTCAGAAATTTTTACTGACAATAGGCAGCCCATAACTTCTGTTTGGCCCCTTGGAAGGGAATCTACCATCCTAATCCCAAACTCTTCCTGCCTTTTCTCCTTGAGTTTGTTCTCATCCCTCTACTCATTACCTGTATGGAGCTTTAGCAGCAAACCTTCATTCCAAGCTGCACTCCAGTTTCCTGTCCCACACCACAGGCAGGTGGCTGTTTATGTAGAGGACAACTGCAAAACTCTTTTCATTGGAAACAAATCTCCACTTAGTGATCTCTAAATATCTGTGTGTACTGTGCTGAGAAGCGAGAGCTCTGTGCTCTTGGTTATTTATAAGGTCCAGCACCTGCTCCTTTTTTACATCTCAGTGAATAAAATCACTCTCAGAAAACTAAAGTTCCTGGTAGTTTGTTGCTGTTCTTCCTTGTATCCATGGTCTAATTGAGAGGGTTTCCTTTATTCCTTTTGTGTGAGCATAAAAAAACTAACTGGAAGTTTTTTAAAATTAGCATGTTTGTTATCACAAGAAGGTGAGGATAACGCTGCAGTGTTAAGAGCTGAGTGTATATGGAAGAGAGGCAGGAAATATGCAAAACACTGGCTACTGATTGCTTCCACCTCAGGCTGCTTATGTTATGTAGGAGTATCTGCCCCACAGATGAGAATGATGAAAGACTTGGAAATGCAACACCAGTAAAGCCCCTTGCCCTTCTTGGTATGGCTGGGAAGCAGTACACAGGGCATCAATCTGTGATGGCAAGAAATCAACCTGATGTAATAAGAGGATGGGAAAACCCTGACTGACAATGTTCTTCCCAGAATTCCCATTTGGAGCTGATATATTTGACATAAATAGTGAGAGAGAAACAACTTAGAAAAGCCCTTAGGCTTTCATCAAGAAAGAGTATCAGACTTGCTAACCTCTCTGCTGGTTCTACCCATCAAGTGTAAGCTTTCTCCTGCATGCAAAAGAGCAGTACCCAGGCACAGAGAAAGATGTGTGTTTCAGGGTCCAGTGAGGTAGCCAAAATCTACTGTTGGCCCCAGTACCAGTGAGACACTGATGAAGCTGAGGCATATCCTGTAGATTGTCCAGAAGCCAGAGACACTGGGAAAAAGTGTCTCATTGAGGCCTCAACAGCACTTAAGGGAATCTACTGATTCTCAGAAGGAAATAAATGCAGTAAGGCTACTAGTTATTGGTCCATGGATTAGTTTGAAAATGCTTCCTTTCTGCTGACAGAATGCAAGAAAAGAGAGCTAAAATACACTTTACCTTTTGAGGAGAAGGAGGTTTATTCCATGTATTACCAGAGCTTGGAAAAACACAAAGCCTGAAGTATTTATTCAATTTGAAACAGTGTAGGGTAATGAACTGTATTAGGTTCATAGGGCAACAAGGCAAGAGTGCTTGGTTGCTAGTACTATAACCCCATTCCTTGAAGTTACCCAGAAATTAACCATTTTACTTGCTGTTCTTCAGAATCTGGTGCAAGTCCTTGAGAGACCATTCAGGAAAGATGGCAGTAGTTAGAAGTGCTCTGATCTAGTAGCTGCTCCATTTATTCTTGATGCATCTGGTACAGTCAGCAGCTTGCAGGCTTTCACTTACAATACAAATTGCTAAGGAGTTATTATATCTAATAAATCCCCTAACGAGCAAGGCTCTAAATATGGCTTTGTGAAAGTGGCAGCTGTAAAAAGTGTCCATCCACACACAACTGAGCAGAACTGAGGCTTTTGCTTTATTCACAAGCCATAGGATTAAAATGCATGTCCCTGTAGTTCACTGTGGCACCCAAAGTAGCGGGTTTTCCCTGTGCCAGTCAGATACTGAACCTGGGAATAAAGCCGAAGGGCCAGGGAATAGCCCCTGGATATTAGGGAAAATAATAACAATAGGACCAATATTCACGCAATTTACTTTTGTTGTGGATGAGATTTTTTTTGCATAAGGCAAATGTGAAGGTAATGCAACCTACGTTGTGGGAACAGATCCTAGCAATAGGTTTCAAGGGAAAAATCGTGGTTTCCAGGGTCTTATGTCAGTGGGGAGACTTCAAACCATATGCTGATTTCTCAAAACACTCATTTGCCTTTGTGACTTACCACAAATGAATGGTGGCAAACAGGTGAATTCTGGGGGGGGTCAGTCACTTCCATCATTGCTGGAAGAGAAAAGCCATGAGGCTCCACAAGGTGATGCAGTGGGCAGCACTGGTTGGTGTATGGCTGTGACAGCCACCTTGGCAGAGACATTCCTGATTGTGATAATGGGAGAGGTAAATTTCATGAAACAACTACTGCATCAGTGCAGTCTAGGTCAGAGCTCTTACACTTGGAAATGGATGGCTGCAGATTTTGTAATCACACAGTCCTGTTATACTGAAACTTCATTTCCAGCTCCTTATTCAAGGTTATTAGCCTTGGTGGTTGATAAGGATGTTTTTGTGGTAAGTCCGAGTATATATATATATATATCTGAATTGGTACAGCCCCTTTCACAAAGCCTTACAGTCTCCAGGGGTGAAACAAAACAAAAGAGGATTCCTTCTCTCACTCATCCTTTTATTGGTTTCTGCTAATGCAGCTATACTAAGGGTAATAAGCAATTTTCTGATGTTTATAAAACTCTACTTTATTGAGTATAATCTAAATCAGATCTAAACACACATCCGTGCACTATAGTCATCTCAATTATTTATAAGCTTGCTAAATACAAACAACTCTCAAACTCTGCTGCTCTTTAATGAAGTCCAAAAGTTGGCAAATGTCCATTATAAGTATACAATTTTAAGGAAGTCTTCAACCACAACTGCTACAGAAGCCAGGAGTTTCAGAGCGTGTTCAGAACACTTCTGTAGAATATTGTACAACAAGCAAAGATCGTAAATTGTCTTTAAGGAAGTTTTGTTCATGTTTAAAAGCAGCTGTACCTGATTTCCTTCAAATAATACCTTAAACCTTTAGAGAATAAAATGCTCGTTATCATGCATCCTTAGTACTGGAAATGACCATTATAACTGGAAATGAACCTGGACCAAACTGCATTTGAAATCTGTAGTGGCCAACTCCTTAGTTAAAAGTAACATTAGTTTGTGATGACTGAATTAAGAAGATGTAATGTCAGGCCAGAATCTGTTTTCCATCCTATTTTTAAGGGGGGGTCTAGAATATAAAAGTCAAATATTACAGTTGAATTTTGTAAATTCTTTAATGCTGGAATGCCTGTTTCCCAGGACATTTATTCAGCATTACATGTATTTTAAGTGCTACCAGAGTAAAGCAGTGCTGTGATGAGATTGATTTTCTCTAAAATAATAAGCAGTGGAAATTAAGGACCCTTGAATACTTCTGGCAGAACTTCCCTTCACAATAACAACTTTTATTATACCTAATTATAGTATCTTAGTATATGCTTCTTTATAACTATTTGCTGTGTACCTCTGAAATGACTGCTGTCCTTTGTTTCTTCTCTTGGGTTTGTAGTTTTTCGAGTACACATCCCACAATGAAATACGCTACAATACGCGACAACCAGAAGTCTGCGCAGCAGTCGATTCAGGGACTGACTACTTGACAATGTACTTGTGTCAAGAAGACATCCACAGTGTTCCTGAAAACCAGAAGTTTATTTTCAGAGAGGTAAGCGTGCCTGTTTGGGTTTGGTTTTTTTGGAAGTGGGTGGAAGGAGAATTGTTGAAGTTTTTAAATTTTTATCTTACTGCATACACATCATGCAGGCCACAACAGTGGCACAGGTCTCTGGGAGAAATAGGCTGTCTTGGCCTTTAATATCTGAATGCAGAAACAGGGTAGCAGGCAAAGAGTATTCCAGTCATAAAGAACAGGAAGATGAGAGGAAGGAAAGCACTCTTGTTAACATCAAGGAGGTAGGGAACATTGTCTCTTGCATATCACCCCTGCTGTCTTCTCCTGAGACCAAAGGGCCTCAATATAACCCTTCCCCAGCCAGTCATATGGCTGGCCTACTTCTGCTCTCTTTTCATTGACTTAGTTCCCAGTATTTATATTACCATATATCCCCAATCCTTCACACACCACCATTACTTTAGGCCCTTTCCTGCTTTTAAGCAGCTGTCTCTGCATGATGTTATAAAAACTTGTGTTTAGTAGTTTAGAATCTCTGAAGAAGCTCCTGAGAGAAAAAATAAGCTGGATGAAAAATTACGGCCTTGGTCAGGTTCTGGAGTGTTGTTATTTGGCTAAGGGAAAAGGTCACATAATATATCAAAATGCTATATTTACATAAAATGTTTGCATAATGCATGTAAACTCTACAGGCTCCATGGTTGACAAATTTCACACTTGGATACTACCACTAGTGACAGGTAGCAGGGTAAACTCTGGAAAAATAAGTTGAAAATTACTAATTGTTCCCTAAATCTAGTCCAGACTGAAGCTCATACTGATATTACTAAATAAAAGTGTTTTAAAGGCTGATTTTATAAATGATGTTTCATTTTTAGTGCTGACTTTTAACAAAATTGACCAAGGTCATATACGTTAACCCCTATATGATATATATTGGAGGATCTTCAGTCACTTCAAGAAGTAATTGAGAAAACTGAAATTTTCAAATTGAAAAAAACAAAAAAATTGTAAAAAGTTATGGAATGGAACTGCTTCCACTGTATTCCTATTTTAGGAATTAATTTTGGCATCTGAAACTTTAGGAGTTACTTTAAAAGTTCTTTCTTGTGATCACTTTGTGCCCGTGTGTGATTTAAATGCACTGCTCTGCTCCAATTCCTCTTCTGCCTCTGCGCTAAATCAAAACCAGTGGTCCCCACCTTTCAAGGCGAGTGAAGAGTGAGCTGTCAGCACCACATTTCTCTTGCTTTGTGTGTAGTAGTGTCAGGCAGCTGTCCTTATGGATGGAGCATAATCAAAGATTTGAGCAGCCTTCCCAGCAGGCTGGCAAGAATTAAGTTCTTGCTGACACCAAGTCAAAAATAAGTGAGATGGATACTGATTAATCCACTCAAAAATTTGAATTATCCTGACAGAACCAGGAAAGTGATTCAGCAGCTTAGTCTGTCAGCAAACCCGTGAGCCAGCACACAGTGCTGGGCATCAGGAGCTGCAGCTCAGGATGCAATTAAGTGCAGCATTCCACAGGAGTCAGGGCTACGCTCAGAAACAAGGCATTGATTGGCATTTTGCTTTCAAAGCTGTTAGAGGCTTTGGGAATGCCTGCATATGGGAGTGTCAGGCCAAAGGGATGGCCTCAGAGCAGGGCAGTCCTCCATGGCTGGCTACACTGCCCTTTTACAGCTCGCTGTCCTAGCTGACAGTGCTCCTGGGTTGGAATGAAAGACTTGAACTGGAGATCACTGTAAAAAAAGGGCCTGAAGTCTCAATGTGTTCTTCTGGGAATTGGACTGTGGAGGCCTGTCAGACCTTACACCTCTGAGGCAACTGTACTGCCCTTCAACATAGCAAATGAACTCCACACACATCTGCAAGGGGTGTGCTTAGATATTTTTACTTTTTCCACCAGAAATATACCCGATGAAGGGACAGGAAAATTTCTGGCTAAAAATATGTCCAATATTTACACTTAATGAACATTATTTAACTTCTACTTACAAGATGCACAATAAACAGATACATTTGGGTAATGCTTGTGCATGGCTTTGATCTTTTCAGCCATGTTCCGGTCCAGTAACAAAAGGCAGTGAAGGTGAACAAAGTTAGCACATTCTTTACAGGCTGAGATGTCACATCATGAGTCACTCTAGAGCACTGTTTATGTACATTTACCTAAGTTTATAAGCAGGATCTTTTGATAAAGTTTCAGAGATTCTCATGTTAGGCTTTACTGCACAACCCCATTGGAAGGATATGTGTGATATTTATTTGTTGCAAATGTCTTCTTTTACTTTAAAACACAGCGATATGCCTGCAGTTTTTGAGACCTGAAAAGCAAACTTTATTTCTGTCTTTTGTAGGACGGTACCTTGTTTCACCCACAAACCCAGAAGTGCCTACAAGCCGAGGCAAATGCCTACAATGGGAGCCCAGCACCATTGTTACGACCCTGTAGCAACTCTGACTACCAAAAATGGTTCTTCAAAGAAAGAAGTTGATCCAGATGTTGTCTAGGATATAGCGGAATACAAAAAAATGTGCTCTTTCTCGTCAGCAGTTAGTCAGCCTTCTGAAAATCTCATAAGTGATATATTTTTGTATGGAAAGAACTGTAATTCGTTTACAAGCCTTGGATCTCGTTTCCTGGAGCTTTAGAAGGCACTGAGTATTGAGAGCTTCATAAAGTGCCACAGAATCTGCTCCTTTTCTCTTTTTTTGGCAGCTACGTAACTGCTTCTGAAGTGTCTTAGGTTCTTTTCACAAGTGACAATGTATTTTTTAAATCTACTGTGTGGAAGTAAGGCAGTCAAAATAATTGCACTAATGTTAATCTGCCAATAACTTAAAATGTTTATTTTTCTACTAAAACATTCTGCAGGTGGTTCTTTTAACAGATAGTAGTTAATAATTATTCTTGTCTTTTAAATACCAAGAAGGTAAATGTAGGCCATATTCTGCCCTAAGTGACTACCACAAAGCCCTCACTGAAGATGGTGTGGATTTACACGTGAAAGCAGAGTATGCCTGCACGTTTTTGCACAAATAACAATCTAGATGCATAAAGGTTGCACATGCTTGACAATACTATATCTTAAATGTTCTGACAATTTTAGATGTTCCTAGCACTTGACGAGTTTCTAATCATGCTTAAGATTGGTTTGGGAGTAAAATGGCGATCTTCTCATCTTTCTTAAAGGCAGAAGGCAACAATATTTAAAGGTGATGCTTTGGGAAAAGCTATTTAGGTTCTTATGGGCCCAGCTGTGTGGCTGGGTCCTGCAATGCACAACTAACTTTAGCATTATGTGGATTTTTCAATATGCATAAAACTTTCAACATAAGACCTACCGATAATTCTTTTGAAAAAATTTCAAAATTACAGTTAGAGAAAATGAATCTTAAATTTTAAGTGTTTAAATGATTCATGTAAAAATGGTTGTATTTTAAAAAACGGTTTTGCAACTGACTTCTGTGAAATGCAGCTAATATTAATACAAAAAGGATTGTCTTTCAGGTGTAACTTGCATTTTGTCTAGGAACTCCTTTTAGATGGGTTGACCCTGCATTTGGTCCTGTTGAAAACACGGGGTCTGCTCTGCCCCAGTACAGGATGGTTTGTGCCCTGGTGTGTGGGTTCTGCCTTGCCCAACCAGAGCAGCAGTGTGTGCACAGCAGTGTATCACCGACCATCAGCATTACCTAATGTTGATTAGGAGGGTTTCAGCTCATAAGAGGAGTTTCTTTCTCTGTCAGATGAAGGAATGCTTATGTGTAGAAGGATGAAAATTTCAACCTTTTTCCCCTCAGAAGTCTTGGCATCTGTTTTGATTAGTTTGGTATGTATTTTGTTACTTGCTTTTGTTCATGTTTTCTATAAAAAATGTACAGCCTTTTCTTTGAATCCCCATATGCTCACACCATTTTGGGATACCTATTTATATGATTGGGGTGTGGAGGGAGGGTTTCTGTTTGTAGGAGATACATGTATAGGTTCTTCCAAGGTCCTTCTAACCCATGTAGATAGAATGTTTTTGTGAGCACCTTTAAAGTTTTGTCTTTGTGGGCTGGACTGATGAAGTTGATGTTGGAATTAATAAAATATTTTGTGATTCATTAGAGTGGGAAATGTCTTATCAACTATTTCTTTTTTTTTCTTGTGGTCAGGGGTTTTCATTTAATCCTTTTGCTGATCTCTTAGGCCCAGATCCCTGCAGCACTTGGGAAAAGACAGCTTTATTTTATAGTGTCTCAGGTTCTGTTTCCTGAATTCAGTAATGCTTCTGTTCACCAGGTAGCAGCAGGGGTTTACACTTTGTGGAGCCACAAATCAAAAGTGGGTGGCTGCATGAGAGAACAGCAAGGATTTTCTATTAATTTTTGCTTTTCCTTCTTGACTGCTGATTGAACAATGTTAGCAAGCTGGTAAAAGCCCAGCTAACTAGAATCATAGCCAAAGCTCTCAATAACCTCCATTCTCAGTGAGGTTTGAGTCTTGGGATTTCAAGATTTTATCATCAGATGGTGGTATGCAAGTGAAACTTAGAAACTTAAAACTGTATTTTCTATACATCTTTTCACTTTGCCCTTGTTTAGAGGGAAGTATTGATGTTTTCAGCTTCCTGCAGCTGAGATGTTTTCACAGCAAACCTCTGAGCCTGGGTTGCATATTTGCTACACAAACACACTTGTGTTCAAAAGCAAACACCAAGCATTAGCAATGCCACCAGCTTCCTCCCTCTGTGTTGGCCTTTTAGTCCACCTACTTGCCATTTCTTATTCCTTGATACCCTTTTCTTTTCAACTCACTGGAGTTGTACTAGTGTCTGGTTTCAGGTTCGGAGGGTAAAGGACTCCATCAGGCATCGGAGTCGGAATGCACATCTTCAGACTTCCCTTTAACATCTCCAGGCTTCCTTTTGCAGGAGGCCAGGGCTACCTGCTGAGGAATGGACTGTTGACTTTGGACTTCTCCTGAGCAGAGATGGGGCTGGATGCCTCACAGAAATGGAAAAATTTGAGCATTTCAGTCACAAATCAGTGCTTATTTCTTAGTCTTTTTATTCCTGTATTTTTCTTTTTTTTTAGAAAGCCATCCAGACTACAGTCAGGTGCCTAATTATCATATTTATTTGAAATCATCAGGTAATGATTTTGACTTTTTTTTTTCATTTTTTCACTCACTATTTTCCTTTAATTTAAAAATTATGGGTCTTCGACATGGGCTAGAACTTACTGCATTTTCACTTCAACAGAAGACCGTACATGAACCTTCCTTCTAAGAAATAAACCACTAAAACCTCTGTCTATTTGGCCTTGACTGAACCATTATGTTGGGGGACTGTTAGAGCTTGCACAAACACCTGGGAACAACAGTCATCATAGTACATGCATCAGTCAGCATGAATTGGAAGTAGTATTTCTTGCTGGCTCTGCTGAAACAGACTCAAAACTGTGTTCAATTTTTGTTATATTTTATAGCAAGTGGTAAGATGCACTGCAAGGGGAAATTCATGTTGGTTGATAACACCAGGACTGATGAGATTGTGCTCCTATTTCCTATTTATGAAAGCATGGGCTCTTACACAGTGATAGTGCTTTGTTGGTAATTTAAAATCTGATGCTCTTTTAACTTCATTTGCCTCTCTTAAAGCCTGTAGATTTGGAGATTAACTTCAGGTTAGTTGAGCTTTGTCTTGATACCCTGATATAAGGATGTAGCAATCAAGATGTCCAGAAAGACTGTAGGGTTAGGATCATGCACTTGTGTGTATAGGTTTGCAACTGTGCAGGTGTTTTGGCAGTGTTTGAGAATGCTGTATACTCTTGTAACAAACATGGAACTTTGTGCTAGCAAGTTAGCTGAGGTAGGGAAAGCCTTTGGGAAGGAGGGGAAAGAAGGACAGCAGAGCTCCCCACTGTTCTGTTGAGGCCCAACAGTAATAGCTGGGTTCAAATTACAGCAATGCAGTATTTTTGCATTCCTCATTTACAGAGGAAAAACTTTATGCACATACATGCAGTACTAAAATCACTGTGCCTAGATTAACAGTTTTCAATCTTTTTTTTTTTTAATCCACTTCTCACTGATATTTTTATGAATAGACAAAGTCTAGTTAGACCAGTCTCAGTCAGCGCTGACAGGAATTGCATACCTCCAGGATTTGCAAAGGTGGTTGGAGACGAAAACAGGGCAGGACCTTCTCAGTGACCTCTCCAAACTCTAAAAGTAGTAAGAAGGTGAATATACAGGAATATACCTACAGGAAGTGAGTTGCTGGCTTAAGGGGTTGCATGACTTATTTTGTGTAGCATCAAACCATCTCCCAGAGTGGGAGAGGACTTGCAGCAGATGCAATTTTTTTGTTGGTGATAATGGAAAAATCAGTTTTCTGGCTTTCTTGACTTTATCCATGGTCTGAAGGTACTTAACTTGTAACTGAAGAAAAAGTGGTCAAGCTGTCATACCAGTACAGATGCTTAAATGTGAAATTAATTAATTAGATGCTCTGTGATGAGCAAATATAAATATGTAAAGAACAAAATTGTTAACTGTGCATACACTGTGAGAAGACTTAGTAATAACTGAGATATTGGAAGCGATCACTAGCAGGAAGACACTTGACAGTGTTTTTACAGAAATATGGTTGAAGGAGTCACATGATTGAAACACTGAAATGACTGGGTAACATGCCAGGAAGAAAGCAACATTTGATTTTCAAGTTAAAAGAACAGGTTTTACAAATCTTGTGAACTGATATTTTAGCCAGCAAGGATGAACAGATGCAGAGGGTGTCAGATGTGCACCACCAAATGAGAATATAAAGCCTTTTTGCCTAACAGATAAAGGATGTGTGCTACTTCAGAGGATTTCATCCTAGGGAATGCACTTTACCAATTTGAGAGCAGCAAAACATTCTGGGGATTTCTAAGGGAAAAAAAAAAGGCAGCTGGGCAAGTGGCTGTGTCTGGCACAATCTTTAATAAGCAGTTTGGTGCAACTCTCCTTTAGGCCTCCTTTTATTTAACATGAGCTCTTACCTAGGCATCTGTTAAGCATAAACACAGCATAGTACCTAAGAAAGAAGAAATTTCTCAGTGCTGACAATTGGAAAGAAGCAGGCTTTACAAAATATAACTGTAGCATAGAATCTTATTGAAAATGTATGTGGACAACATGAAACTTTCTGTCAGATTACAAATTAAATACTTAGGTGCCAGAAATAAAGGTTTTTGTGAAATCCAAAGTTGGCCTCATTGTGTCTATTACGCTATGATTTTTAATTACATGATATTCTTGCAATACATTCCCTGTTTTGGGTGTTGGAGGTTGTTTGGGTTTTGTTTCTGTTGGGTTTTTTGCTTTTTTGGGGTTTTTCTACAAAAGATGGGGAAACTGTCTTTTTCATGCCTCACTGATACACAGGAAGAATTTTGAGAGGCTTACTTTAACTAATCCACACTGTTCAGTATATGGCCTTATTTGCATCCCCATAAGAAATCCCTAGACTGAAAAAGAAAAGTTATTTTCTTAGCCTGTGTTGTTTTGATTTTTTTGTTGTTGTTGTTTTTTGGGGTTTTTTTTGTGGTTTTGTTTTTGGTTTTCTTGTTGGTTGGTTTGTTGTTTTTATAGAACTTGAATGTTACAGTTTTTTGGTGTTCCCCAAATTCTTATTAATCTGTCTTCGCAGTATTACCATGAAGGAAGAGCACCCTGTTTTACTGGCAGGGAATGCAGCGACAAATGGGTTAAGGTCAGAAGTAGCACTGTAGTTTGAAGTGCAGCTTTGCTTGGTTTAAATGATACCCAGCCATACTCCAGACCTCTCCATCTCCTAGATGCATCTCTTTGCCCTATTTCTCCAGCACTGGCCTTCCCTGTGCACTGCAGGGACACCAGTGTCAGATGGTCTCTGCCTCCCATATGAGGGCAAGCCTTGAACTTTAGACTGAATGGAACTGTCCAGTAACTCCTTCCAACCTGTGTTGGGAAAAGCAAGGAGGTGGATTTCAATCTTCAGCTAACAAAGGGACATTTCCTGCAGCAGGAGTAGTAAAGAAGGATGTCAAGCAGTTGATAATAATATTCAAGATACTAATTCTGTTGTAACACACAACCTGGCCTCTTTCTTTCAGAAAGACTGTGTTCTCAAAAATGTGGAAATTGCTTCCAAAAAAACCCCAAATATTGGAAGGCTGATGAAAATCCAGAGATGATGTGAGTGTGTGTGTTAATAAACTGCCAATATTGTAAAATGATGACCAAATTGATCCAAGTAGCTGTGGTCCTGGTAGCCAAGTACTGGCAAAAATAATGGAATAATGCAGTATACAAGCAGTGCAGAGTCATTTTCTGTGAAACAAGTTTTGACAGACAAACTTGCAGATCAAGTTGAGAATGGCAAAACATCATTTAGCATATGACATTCTGGTTAAAAATAGCATTACACAAAATCAATATGGCACCTATTCCTGTTGGCATCCTAGGAATGTTCTTGGTGTTATGATAATTTTCTAGAAGAAAATGAGTTGCTGGAAAGTTTGCAATCGACAAACTGCTGGCCAAGTCACTTGTGCAAATAAAAAGCTCATGGTTTGATTTCTTCTAGTGCAAGATCAAGTGCAGAGGAGTAAGGAGGTAAGTGATGCTTTTAGTCAGTATGGATTCAAAACATGGTGTGGAGGATTTCATAAAGAGACATCCCCACATGGGCAACACATAGTCTGATTTTTCTGTGGATATTAGGTTTCTCAACCTGCCTAGCTTATGGAACTGGCTAGTACTGAGGGAGGTGCTGAGGTTTCATCTTATGGTGCTGGCAGGTCAGAAGGGCTGGCACTTCTTCAACATCATGTGGGAAAAGGAGAGGTGCATTAGAAGTGCCTCAAGGAATGATTCTTGAGGTGACAGAAAGCTTGCCTTATTTTTTTACAAAAGCAAAATGCAATTAATCTAGCCCCTGTGTGTGGGAAAAGATCACTGATACTATGTCCCCTTAAGCTAATTAAGGTATGATGAGAACTAGTGGTTGGAAGCTGGAATAAGGCAAATTGATACTGAATATAAAATTTACCTTTTAGCAAACTAATTAATGATTGAAAGGATTTATCAAGAGATATGATGGACTAATGCCCTAAAGTCAACACACTGCTTGATGTCACTCTGAGCGAAAGATCAACAAGTGTTACGAAATTACTGATTGAGGGCTTTTAGCCCAAGGTCAGATCTTACAATCTTAGAATGTATTAATCCATGAAAATTCTTTCCAATTTATTGCAGACGTGCTGTCATTGCTGTGTAATATAAATTAGATGTATTAGGTTGATCTTCAAAGGTTTGCTCGGAGTGACCTCAGGAAATTTATGAATATGTATAAAAAGTGGGGTGCCTAAGGTAGGGTTAAGAAAAGTTTTGCATTTTGCACGTACCAGCTCCTTTGTGGGATCTGCCTGAGATGAAACAGATCAGTGAACTATTGCTCTGGGATCTGCAGACCATGGATGTGGGTGGGCAGTGTGAACGTGTTCTCTGGAGTGGGGGCATAGTCTGGGAGCAGCGTAGAAAGCCATGGGCCGTCTATGGGATATGCCCCACGGTCACTGAGATGTGGAGATAACTACTTGGGAGAACAGGCGTGGAAAGGGCTCTCTTCCCACAGCTATTCACAGGGTCGCGACAGCCCTCGGGGAAGCTCAGAGCCCTGCCGCAGCCTTAATTTATTCTCTTTTTTTGTTTTTTCTTTTTTTTTGGTAACCCGAGCGGCTTCAGGGTCCCAA
>VZTN01029709.1:319-102119 GCA_013400515.1 Erpornis zantholeuca | reverse complement strand
GGGCCCGGACGGTGCCCGGGCGGCGGGGGGTGCTTGGCGGTGGCGGTGGCCGGGATCCACTGCCCTTGGCACGCACGTACACCGGTGGGAGGAAGGCTGCCTCGCCCAGCGGAGCCGCGGCCGCATCCCCGTGCCAGCCGCCACCCGCTCAGCAACAGATGCACGCCGGGCGCTCCGCTCCCCCGCTCCGCCAACGGGCTCACGCCGCCAGCCCGGCTTATCCCATGCGGCGACGGGACGCGAAGGGCAGCGATCGCAGCCGTAGCTTGAGGAGAAGGCGGGGATGCTCTCGCAGGGTTGCGCTGAGTCTCCCCCCTCCCTGCCCTCCGGTGGGAGAGGCTGAGCGCTCGCCCGGGGGTGCGTGGCGGGCGGGCGGAGGGGCGCGGAGGCGCTCGTAGCTTGGGAAGAACTAAATTTGCAGTCGCGGTCCCCGCGGAGCGCCGCCAGCGCGGCGGGATGCCTGCCCCCGTTCCGAAGCGCTGCGAGCGGCCGGCCGTCAGGGCTGGGACAGGGGCGAGCCCTGCTCCAGGAGGAAACACGTTTCCTTTACCTGGGAGAGAGAGGCAAGGAGCGAGGCGAGGGCTTTGTCGACTTGGTTGCCTCTGCCTCCCGCCCACAACTGCCTTTGGTTTTTGTCACAACTTCGGTACCTGTGTGTTTGCGGAGGGTACGCGCGGGTCCGGTACCGGGGCTCCCCTGAAGATGGCAGTCGCTTCTTGTGTAATGCTGGCGGCCGGGGCTCGCTTCCAAGACAACCCCCGGTAAAGCAAGTGACTGCTGAAAACCTTCCCGGCTGTAATTTAAGGAAGCCCCTGTCTGCTCCCCTGCGGTTCTCAGGGTCTGGTGGGGAACAAGCTGAGAGCAGCAATGACAGGCTGTACTGCTTCGTGACAGTGTTTCCGATCCTGAAATGACCACCAAAATCCTCTCTTTCCAGGGTGGCTGCTTTTAAGTGACATAAATTTGTCATAGTATTTTTTTTTTAGATATCTCTGAGCAGAAATGGATGGAGGGCAATACTGCTGAATATGTCACTTAGGAAGGAGCACGGTGCCGTCCTGCTGTGTTGTGTGAACAAGACTAGATACTGACAGGGAATGCAGGCAAGATCAGCCTCGAGTAGCTGCCTGTTTCCTTAAAAAAATGTATCTCAGGGAACTCTGCAATCGTAATGAAAAGAATTATGGGGGATTTTCTGAATGGCATTACCTGCCTCATAAAGTGAAATGCGTGTTAGGAAAATCACAGTTCTCCTAATCCTGTTTTCATTACATTTTTCTATATTAGTTCTTTCCTTGGATAGAATTATTATAAAAATAACATATGCATAGGAATTAGAGAAGCCTAGGCTGGATCTCCCTTCTTCATACAGTAACATCTTAATCAATAATGTGCTGCACTTTATTGCAGTCAAAATATTGTGAAGTTCTTAATAGAGACTTTGGGTTCCAAACTAGGTAGTTATCATTAAAATATTCAGGAAAAAAACACCCTGTTTGTTCTGGAATGAGTATCAGTTTCTTAAAAATTGCATTTTTACTGTTTTGTTCTCCAGGGACATAAGAAATCAGGGTCATGTTGCCAGCTTGCTGTGTTGCTTTGAATGCTTTTAAGCAATTAATAAATGGATGGTTATGGAATGCTAAGTCAGGCGAACATATATGTTTGGAGTACAGTTGGATCATTATCGCGTGCTTAATAGTGACAAGCAAATAAGTTAGTGTCCATGAAGAGTGCTAGATTGACTGCATCCAAGTGGAATAGACTAATGTCTGGAACAGCCATTAAATACCTAATGGCAGCACAAACTTTTTCACTCGGTTCAGACATTACCTTTTCCTTTCAGTGCACTTACGGTAAGCAGGAAGGTAGCTGGCTCATCATGCCCGCTTGATTCTCAGCCTATTTTCTGAGGCTGCCAATAAATAGATATGCCTGAAGGGCCTGGATCCTTATCATTGCATAATCAGAGACCAGGGAGTATTTCGCCCTCTCAGGGCTTCACAGGTGGTGCTTGTGACATTGTTGGCTCTTGAAAGAGAGAATGTAGAGCCTTGAACACATGGGGTTTTTTAACAGCTTGAGAAATAATTGCAATATATTTATAAGGCTTAGGAAATGTACGGCAGTGATTTACTAACTCATATATTCTCCCTTGTGTCTCTCCAAAATTCCCCATTGTTGCTGTCTGATCTTTGCATTGCAGTTTTCCGTAATGCTTTAACTAAATGCCTGTGAAAACAATAATGAAAATAAACAGACTAGATTTTTAAATATTTTATTATGCATTCAGATAGTTTTCTGTCAGGATTGAACTGAATATTCTAGCTTGCTTGATAGTTCTGGTTTGTTTAAGGAAGCATTATGATGTCTTTACTTTCTGACCAACCATCTGAAGAACTGCAGTGTGCCTTCTAAGGTCAACTGCTGTTTGTCAGCACTTGAACTCATTAGCCTTTGAGGACATGAGCAGCAGCTCTAGTGTTTTTCTAAGCATTTAAATTGAATTAAGCACTTAAGGACAATGTTTAGTTTATGTCTCAGTTGAGATTGTGTGAATTACAACTTTGTTTTGAAATATTACCACAGGTTAAAAATGCAGAGGCTTCTGTTTTGGGTGTTTTTTGATCTTTAAATGTGTTGGAGTGTGATCCTAATCCAGTCTGGTAAACTACTTTGCTACTATATCTATTTGGGCATTCCTATGAAGGCTCAGTCAATAAAGTGAAGCTTAAATGTAGGCATTTGCAGAACTCTGGTCTAAGTAACTTTACTTTGTGCTGTTCATTTCAATGAGAGTGGGAGTCTCTCTAGATGAGGCTGTTGGGCAAAATTTCATAATCGTGTTATTTTAGGAACTCAAGAATTTATAAAGTGATAATCTCCAAAGAGTTTCATCCAAACACCATTGAAATTAATGGCAGAAATGCACTGATTCCAGTGGCCCTTGGACCAGGTCCTGGAAGTTAAGGATGCTTTGTAGTTTATGGCTTCAGATCAATAACCATGATACTATAATTCTTCTTTTTTTTCCATCCTTGTGATTGTAGCTATAGTTGGTTGAAAAAGCAAAGAAATATTTCGCAAAATAATGAAAGAAAAAGCTCTACATACACTAGAAATTTCCCAAGCTGCACATAAATCAGGAAAGATGATTTCAGCTTAAGCACCCTGACACACATCTGTTGGAGGAAAAAAGCAGAATAACCCTAAAAAACGGACTGATCATTCTAGAAGTCACTATTATCAATTTCAACAGTATTTGATTTGCATCAGGCAAAATCTGACCATATAGTAACTGAAGGAAGAGGCATCGTAGAAGAAGGCAAGGGAAGTTAATGGAAGTTTTATATCTGTGCTTCTATATCTGAACACCTTCCCTCAAATATGCACTGGATTTTCTGATTTCTTGTAGGAATAGTGCTGCAAGTGGTGCACAGACACTATGAATTTGTTTGTAATCTAAACATGTATAGTCAAGAAACACATAAAGTCAAGAAGTTTCTGAAGATCAAAGTGAGTCTTCACAAGCTAAAAAAAAACCTTCCTGAAGTAAGTGGGTATATTATCACAAAGAGGAAAGAATATTTGTACTGGAGGGATTAGATTATTTAATTTTCTCTAACTACAACAAACACAAATACCTGGTGGTAATCATGATATAATCTCCTCTTTATTTAATAATACACTCTAATACTTTTAAATAGCTTTGGCACAGAGGGGTGAGCTCTGGAAAATGCACAGGACTCCACAAAATCTGAAGGAAAATGTGAGCTTATTGATATTTGACACATATTTGCCCTTTTCTGTTCTGTAACTAAGTAGAAAGTGCCTTTCCTAATTTATCTGACAAGAAATTACAGTATAGGCGTATTATGTGTAGACTTTATCTTAGCTGTCTTTTTTTTTTTAAACTAAAAAAGTGCATGTGTTTTCAGTAAAACTCTCAAAGCTTAAGAAAAGTTGTGCATCCATCTGAGTCATTCTTACCAGCTATTCTAAGTTTTAAAGGACCCAGAGCCCCCAAATAAAGAAGCCTCTTCCTGAGAGTCCAGTCATGAGTGGTGTCAACAAAACCCACTCATGTCTTGTTCCCGTGAGTGGAAGGAAGAGAACTATTCACTTTTGCTAAGTATGGGGAACACATTATGGAAACAGGAGGGCAGGTTTGTGTCAGTGGTACAGAAAAAGGTGTCTGTCCACTGGAGCTCCATATGGTGGTCCTCAGAGAGGGACAAACAGCTACAGGTTGCTGTCTGAAAAACTCCACCCTTACTGTAATGGGACTGAGCAAGGGCACTCCCACCCCCCCAAAAGAAGTGCATGTGATGTGTTGGTTAGTCCATCTGTCTTAGGAGGAATAGATCTAAGTCCCTCCAACAGTGCCTGGAATTGCAAGAGGAAGTATGGTGTACCAAAATCAAGTGGGATCTCTGGGGTTGAGCCCTGTCATGCTTGTGAGTGCTCTGAGTGCTAAATTGTCCGGAGCCTTATTTGATTTCTGGAGTGCTCCCAGTGGGACAGGTAAGGTGGTGTTGTGGTCATCTGAGGGTAACAGCTGAATTCACAGGAGACATCAGGGTCTGCAAGAGGGTCCAGTTTACAGCAGACAGAGCTGGCAGACGTTTGTTCTTGTATCGTCAGGTGAGCGTGTGTCTGGCATATGTTGAGGTAGCTGGGTAATTTCTTACCTTCAGATATTACTGAGTACTTGTGCTGTCTGATATTTGCAGAGAGTGAGGCATTGAAATGCACTGCGCTGCGTGGATGGTGGCGATCACTGTCTGCTCTGCTGGCGACACTCTGCCTGGGAGGGACATACTTCTTTAAATAGTCAGTGTCCCCTTTGACTTTTGTGTAACATGACTCCGTTTACGACATAACCTCCTTTTGCTTTAGAGTTTTGTAAACTTGGAGGGAATAATCTAAAAGTTAAGTGTTTATGTTAATTCTATGCTGGCTTCTCCACTGATGTTAAGATGTGGGTGGGGAGAGGAGAGAAATCATGTATTCACTGCACCCACTCCTCTGGGTGCGGATCCCAGACCTGCAGAATGTATATCCTCTAAATATCTCTGTAAAGAGATTAAAGCCAATTTCTGGCATATGTCTTGCAATTTCTTGTATAACTTATCCTATGCATACTGCAAAACACACTGTTATGGAATCTTTTGATTCAAATGCCAAACACGCTCCATCAGCATGGAAGAACTATTATTTTTTTAATAAATCTAGGAAGGAGTATCCATTTGCATTTGAAGAAAGAGGGGAAGGCCCTATCCTCTGATGTGGTTATCAACCAGAATTAATTACTCAAGTTCATGGAAAAGATGGGGTGTAATATCCCGGTGATAACTGTGAAGAAAATATTTGCAAGAGGAAAACAGAGAGGAAGGAGCTAGATGAGAGATATTTAATGATGGCATTCACAAAGAAAGATGTTGATACACTATTTATATTGTTTTAATTAAATACGTGTAACTATTTGGAATTACATCATAAATAGCACTGCATATCAAGGCTACAAAACACCATCTTTCATTAATAATCTGAGTATGATGATACATGTGTCTCTCAAGCTTTTTTGTCTGCTTCCAATTCCATTGCTTTATGGACGTTCCCATGGCATAAGGCAGAAGAACAATGCCTTTGAGGAAATTGCAGAACCCGGGAACCAAACAGGTGTTTCATGAAAACTCAAGTGGAGACCATTGTAATCACAAGAAAGGAGAGATACTTTTCCTTAGGAAGGGTTGAACCATTGCATGCAGAAGTCTGGCTCAAGGAATCGAGTGGTGGAAGTTTACAAAGGGAAACCCCCCATGATTCATTTCAGCTTAGATAATTTTTGGGGCAGCTGGGGTTAGCAGAGATGTGTACTGAGATCACTGAGCACAGCTATGACTCAGTCCTGTGGAAATGTCTGTTAATATGCAGCAGCCCCAGATATCCTAGGAAGCCTATTTCAAACTCTGGGATTCCAAACTGAGATGGTACAGTTCACATACATCACATTTTTTCAAATTTATTTTTGTACTAGGAATCTTGGAACTAAATCAGTGACAGAGCCTCAAACTTTTCAGGAGCCAGATGCACTGTTCTCTGATTTGTGGGTCTAGCTGAGCTAGAAATGAGATTTGCAGTACTTTTGTGGTTCTTGGGCTCCAGCAATAATGGACCAGTAGCCTGACTCCTGGAGCAACGTCACTGAGCTACACTGTTGCTCTGACTTTAAGAAGGCAGTGTCCCTAAGAACAGGTGGAATACGTTTTCAGTCACCCCGTGTCTCTCCTTGCCATGCCACTGACACTTCAGGTATGCCTTCTTTGCTAAGCAGGGATTTCTCTGCTTGCAAAGGCTTTTGCTGTGGGTAAAATCTGCTGGATTTGGGGACTGCTTGATACTGCCTGCTGAGTGGAAATGGGACACACTGGCAAGCAAACACTTTTTCTTATTTCTTTTTTTTCCCCCTTGTGATGGAATAGCTGTGTAATCTCATTGCTAAGTCAGTGATTGATGCCCAGTTTCTGTGCCATTAATTTTTCATTATCATCAGCCTTTATTTCTGAAAATTATATCCATAGTATTTTTCAAACAGGTTTTCTCAAATGTGAAGAGAAAAACTAACAAATTAAAGACAGATATCCACCTTCTGTCTGAAAACTATACTCACAAAGAATGAAGAGTATGGGGGCTAATTCAGCAGGGTTCTCCAAGCTGTTGTTTCTGAGGCTTCTGAGAGATGAAGGCCCAGATAATGGACTAATTGCTGTATAGAGAACATCATGAGTTTGAGTGATAGGATCAGAAAACTTAGGTTTCCTACTGTGGCCATGGTACTTTCGTTAAATAATTAATGAGTTCTAAGATCAGAGGACCATTAGGATTATCTGCATCTTACAATACAGACCCTGTGTTTCACCTGGGGATTTCTGCCCACTCTGCTGCAAACTAGAATATGTACTTCTGAAAACCTTTAGATCTTGTCTTAAGGATCCCCCAGAAATCCTTGTCCCTGGACAACTTTTCTCCGTGATTTGCTTGAAATCCCTTTAAAGGTCCATTGCTATTTCCAGCTTAAACTCTGCTGACCCTGCAGCCGCTGATGCTGTGAGAGCAGCAGCTCCCATTTTTTTTACATACACTGCTCTCCCTCCCAGACCTTCTCTGCTACAGGCTCAGGACATCACCAGCAAGAGAGAGGCATCAAGGCTGACTTTTGGCTGTCTAGGGGATCCTTCCCTTGTATGAAGGACTCTGATGGATTGGATCCTGACGGAATTGGAAGACTTCTTCTCTTTGTCAGATTGTCACAGACTTCATATGAAAACCTTGTATGCTTGCTTCTTTGCAGGCTGGGTCTGCCAGACTCATGTGCTCTGTTGCTGACTGAATGGTTCTGCAGAACCTTTTCTGAATTCTTGGCTGAACTGATTTTCTTCTTTACACCCACCTTTTTTGTAAGACCCATTTTGCCACAGTCCTCATCAGAGGGACTTATATTCTCTGTCTGATTAAGTTATTTCCAGAATCTCCTTTATTTTATTTATTAAATAATCACAACCATGTATCTCTAAAAGAACCGATTTGTTGAATCTTTTATGTCCTTAAAGTAGTTATGTATTCTAATTTACCATTTACCTCGGGTAGGCCTCAGCTTCTGCAGCTTCATTGAACTACAGAATTATGTGAAGATTCATACACACAATAGGTGTCTAAGTAACCATTTTACATCCAAAACCTCCAGGGAGAAATAGTAAGAGGCCCCTTTTGGGATGCTAATTAACTTCCTTTCCACTGTTTACGGCTCCTGTTTTCACAGGGAATTAAGCGTTTTTCTAGCAAGGAATAGATCTCTTTCTTTACTACTTTTACTCTATATGAAGTGACAATTTTTGACAGACTAACACTTAGTGTGATACAAAATACAACACAAAACATTTTTCAAAATTGTCATTCAGATGTGCATTCATGTGTATCTTACCAGCAACTTGTAGGTTTATTTTAGTATACGTATATGGTATAAAAATATTAAGATCTGTGTTTTTGTGGGGTCTTCCATATAATTTTAAACTTCTGTAAAAGTACCTTGGGTTTTGCTTTCCACTCTCCCCTGTGAATTTGGCAAGCTGGAGGTATTAATAATTTACAGGAGGTTGACCAAGAGAGAAAGCCAACTTTCTCTTTTTTTCCCCCATCCACTTTCTCTCTTTCTAAAAATTATAAGCAGAACCAAATTCCATATTGTTGCTGAGAATCTAATCTGGAGGGATGTGCTAGTGGCAGCAAGACTTTGTGCAATGTGGCAAAATAAATTAAGTTCCAGTAGTTGCCTGTATGTAAAGTAATACAAAAAGTTTTGCATCTTTAAACTTAGCCAAGGTCTGCTCTGCTCCTCATTTTTTGCTGTGAAGCATGCTAGTAGTATCAGCTCCACATCACTTTTTTCTTTTTTTTTTTTTTTTTAAAGAGTTTCCAGTTAGGTCCCTGAATGAAAGATTTGATTTCCAAAAGCAAGGAGTGATTTGCATTTTCGGTCAACAACAGTGGGAATTACTGAATGCTCAGCACTTTAGAAAGCCAGCCCACCTATGAAAATGTAACGTGCTTCTATGAGGAGACCTAGAATTGCCACTTTTAATTAAGAACAAAGGCACTCATCGTTACTTGCTTTAAATTTTCAAATTGCCTGGTGGAATAAAATGCTGATTTCACTCAGCCTTTGGGACAAACATCCTTTCAGGATCCATGGCAGTATTAAATATCTTTTAAAATTACATTATTACATCTCAAGGATCTTGTAGTTGAGAAATATGCAAGGTAGGGGTATTTTTTAAAACCAATCAATTAAAAAATAGTCATTTTTATAATTAACACGTATTTGAAAATGGTGTGTTTGACCTTGGCAAAAATAACAGCTTGTGTGGAGTAAACAAGAGGAGTGACATGGTGGGGGTACTGTGTCCCTAGGGCCTTGTTACTCAAGGGAGGTCTCTAAGGCTGGCACAATTATGTCACAGGTGGGTATCAGGAGGTGTTATCTCAGTGTCAGCAGAAGCCCTTACTGTGGTTACAGCAGCAACCATCTTTTCTTAACAGATCTAACAAAAGTTATTTCATTAAAAGGGGATAGTTTACTGAAGGGTAGAAAGTGTGTTTTCCTTGACCACTCAAAAGTTTGGTGCTATTAGAAATCATTTTTTCATCCACTATAGAGCAAGTTACAGATTAAGCCACCTCCGAACATTAGACTAGATAGACTGAATTGCTGCTTTTGGGTTTTTTTCCTCAGCATTTTATGTGTTCTCGTGTCTTCCTTCTCAGTCTTTGAAGTTTGTCATCTTCATTCTCAAAGTGCTGCCACTAGAATTTGATCTATTACTTCAAGAATAATCTCACCATTGCTGTATATACTAGTAGTTTTATCTCTTTTCTTCAAGTCTTCTGTTCAGAATGGAAGAAATTAATTTGATCTTTGTGCTGCACTGTCAGGAAAGAGGAATAGGAGGCAGAGAGATTTCAGGCTACACACAAGGACCGAGACACTAGGGTTGGAGGCAAAAATAAATTTTCATTTGTGTTCTCAAAGAGAATCTCTCTAGCTGCAAGCAAATCTAGACAGACTTGGTAGGACAGATGGACATAGATAGCCTGGTCATTTGGATGGTGTTATGGGAGGTAAATAATTTTAGCTGAATATCAGCTACTTAAAAAGCTGGGACATGTTACAGCAGAAAGCAGTGCCTTGATAGTGAATCTGCACTTGGCAATAGGTAAAGACTCGGTGTCAATGTCAGAACAGGAGTTGCCATCCACTATAAATGTATTGGTTTCCAGTACATTACCAAGGTTTCTTAGGATGTGAGAGTGCTCTGTACTCTAATTACACTGCACGATTAAGCAACAAGAGCAGAGACACATGGGAGAAGAAAGGGTGAATGATAACCTGCTTTGAAAAAAACTAACGTGAAGCTGGGATTAGAACATCCTATAAATGTTAATGGGTGTTACTCAAGGGGGAGGAAGCTGTGTGTGGGAGGCGTGAGGTGACATATAGCTTAAATATATAGCCAGCCTTTAACACAGTTAATACTGTCTATAATCAACCTTTTACATGAACTAGTAACTGTTTAAGTGATTTACATTTCAGAAATACTGATCAGAGGATTGAGAGTTGAATTTAAAATGCTGTGAAAGCAGAGGATAATATGGCAAGGAGGACAACACCAAAAAGATTTCTCCTTTTGCCTTTGGAAAGTATTGGCTATGGACGACACATTTATGCCAGGTGTTTGGGGTTTTTTCTATTTTTAAGTTCTCAGGGATTGTGCTTCTACGAGGAAGCACAATTTCCTCCTACAGTTTCCTTCTCTGAATATTACTGAGTTTGTGGGGAACTCACAAAGGATCTGCCAGCAGTGAGTCATCTGGTCACCAGCTCTGTCCTAAGGCTTTCAGCTAAATCTTCAGCTAAACCTGCCTTAATGTACTGAACAACAGTGATTTACCTTTGGTAAAACTCCCCAAAATAGTGGGGAGGGCAGGGTTTAAAGTCAAATGATCTGCTTTTTCTGACACTGAAATCAAGTTTCAAAATCTGCGCTATTTCAAAAGATTGTGGAAATTCAGCTTCACATTTGAAAGTGGACATAAAATGCAGTGAGTTGATTTATCAGCTTAAAATTTCACAACTGTTATGTTTTAGTTTTAAATTTTGAGGGTGTTGGGGAAACTCATTTGAAAGACTCTATTTTCAAATGTGTGGTGGGGCTTAATAATATGCTTTTGTAGGTATTAAGCCTCAGGAGATGCTAGTCTGAAAATGAAGATTATACCTGTATGATCAATCATGAGCATGGTAAATATAGCTATTTCATTCATCTAAATGAAAACACACAGGCTTGTTTTTATGCAAGTATTACAGAATTAATTAGCAATAAAAACACTATATAAGAAACAATCATCTGGTTAGATAGTTAAATATTTCTGTCAGGAAGCAGCTTTTCAGGACACATGTGACAGGAGGCTGCTCCAGTTCATAATCTTGTTTGCTCCTTTGCCAGGCATGGGTTAAATGCAGCAATGCTGAGGGCACACAGAAGTAGCACCAGAAGAGGAGAGGTCTAGTTTGAAGCTGTAATTTATCTATAGAATAAGAGGATGCTCCCTTAAATGTGTCTCCATCCCTGTGGTGCTGAAAAGGATTTAATAGCCTCTGGTATGCCATTGCCCTCTCATGAATGTAAAGATACTGGCTGAGGGGTTCAGTGGGGTGTGGTGGCAGACTTGTGTCTTTTTGGATACTGAAGAGGATATTGGATAGTCAAACCACACTTTTTTGTTACCTACCTATGAGCCAAAGATATGACTCACTGGAGCCACATGTACTCACTTAGCTGGTGGGAAGATTGAGGCATAGGAGGAGCAGTTCAGAGCACCTCAGCTGCTGAGGTTTGGCAGCCTGAATGCCTGCTTTCCTCTCCTCTCCCTTAGTGTAGTCAATGCTGAAATAATGCTGGTAAGGAAGGCTGGTCCAAGGACTATTCACCAACAAAATCCCGTTTAAGCCTCTAAGAAAGGTATTAAATGGGATTTAAGCAACATCTTGGCCTATATTGGCCCTCTGCTCAGGGAAGAATTTCATCTCAGGTTAAAAGAAATGTTTTAAAAGTACGTTTTCAGTAATCACATTATAGAATCATGAGACTTAGGAATGGAAAGTACCTATTAAGTCATTGTGTTAAATTGTTGCTATGCAGATTGTGCTATGAGAGTGTGCTTCCTACTCAGTGTTGTGCCCAGGCAATGTGTTAAGTTTCTTGGTCTAGGAAACGTCCATAATAAATTTTGATCTTCCAGCATTTGATTTGGCAATAGCCTTCTACAGGAGGAAAACCAATATCTCCTTCCCTCTTTGAAGGGCTCCACACAGCCTTGCTGCTTTCTGACTATGGGCAATGGTGATGAAAAAAGCAAGAGTTATGCAAGCTTATTTCTCTACCCTATGCAAGGGTATTTCTATTTCACCTTGTGTTTGTGTATAAGAATGCATAGGGCTCTTTTCTTGTCTGTCCTGTTGCACAGGTGTCTTGGCAGAAAGGTCACTGTGGACAGTTAGTGATGAATTGAGTGTATGCCCTCCTTGGAGCTATTTGCTGGGCCCAAGGTAGACCTTATTTGCTTATTTAGTCATTATTGTTTTGCTCTTTTTACTTTTATTTATCTATTTACTTCCATGCCCTCATGTCATGCAACATATAGATTGTAATTATAAATTAGAATGTTTATAACTAGAATTTATTTGGAGATTTTCTGTAAAAACTTCTTAGTTTCATGTCAGTTTCAGAATAATTTGTTGACCTGGAACACCGTGTTTTTAAAATTAAAATTAGACAAGCCACCCTGAATGTCTGCAGCAAACTAATACTTTCTTTTTTAAAAATGTCAGCCATTCACAAAATAAATTGCCAAGCTCTGAACATGTAATTTCAAATGTGATTTATACCAAATTAACCTTCTGCTTATGAGCCCTTCCATTTGTTTTCCTTTCAGATTATTGAGTCATGAAAACCTTTGAGGTTTTGGGTTTCCATCCCAGCTGGGCACAGGGAATTCTTTTGAAACATTGAGTTTCCACAAGACGTTGAAGCAATTTGCTATTCAGCTGCATATATAGTGAGCAAATATATATTGCTGAAAATCAGCTTTTTTCTGCTCGGAGAAGCAAGCATCTCCCACATGTCCCTCCTCTCCCTGCCCCTGGGCTTGGCCCTTGCATTTCCTTCCCTTGCCTGAGACAGCATTCCAGTAGGTGTGGGAGGCTTGCTGTGGATGGGGAGAGCTGCTTGAATGGAGGGAAGGGGTCAGGAGAAACAGTGGCACTGCTGCTGTGAAAGGGGCAGGGAAGGAGGTGCCTGTCTGAGGGGTGAGGCAGGCTGTGAGTCCTGGGGAGCAGAGGTGTGGTTCTTCTCTGGTGTGGTGATCCTATATATAATCCCTTCTCACCCTGGTGAGTTTTGATTAGCAGCAGGGGAGATTTTCTCCAGCATTACTATTTCCTCTGCATTTCTGCATGTACAGCATCCGTTCCGTTTCGTAGCCTGGATATTACTTGGAAAGCTGCAAATAGTGTGTTGAAATTACTTAGCTAGCTACAACAATATGCGAAATGCCTGTCAAAAGCTACGTGACTGTAGATGGGAGGAGCAGGCTTGAATGCTGAATTTCCTCACAACTATCACTGATTTTAAGGAAAGCATGGGGTTTCTGACAAAAAGCAGTACCAGGAAGAGGATGTACAGCTTTAGGCGGATGCCGCTTTTGCACTAGAAGTATATAAAATATTGTCAATATGCAAATTTCATATTCTCTGTTTGATGTCTATGAGGCCAATAGAAAATGTGTTTGTGCAAGATAAAACAAACTGAAGCAATCTTCTGACCCAGTGGCATACAGGTTGCTGTAGGCAACTCAAATGAGTTCAGTGTGCAACCACTTTGATCAACCCCTAGAATATCTATTTTCAAAGGAATCATATGAGTTCATGTATTGATTTGTCACCTATGGTTGAATATTTCTCCTGCAGAATGTTTAAAATGACACATTTAAAATTAGACTTGGCAGAGCAATTTGCCTAGAGATTATTCTTGTGAAGTATTGATTCACAGCACTGCTGTGAGCTGGATTACTGTCCAAATTGGAAAAGCCAGTCGTAGAGAGGTCTTTATCCTTTAATAGCAATTAGCTGCTTTCTTAGACGGACACAGCCAGCTGAAGCAAAGGAAAGCTGCAAAATGTCGGGCAACCAGGGAATCTAAGGCCTCCTCTTCAGGGATGTGGACTGCTGGGGAAGAGAAAGAAAAAGAAGAAAAACACCGAAAAAGATGGTTTTCTGGAGCTGGAAACTAGACACTCTGATGCTGTTTGTGTTACTAGTAATTAGGTGCTCAGAGGAGCTGAATCGGACTCGCCTCTCTCTTCTCGGGCTTTTGCCCACCAGCTGCCTGATTGATCAGAAAAACCTAACGACAGATGTGCTGCCCGCGGTCCATTTAGCCTTGAAACATTTGTACAAGCATAGATGGATGTTGAAGAACTATGAACTCCAGGTATCATTCCATGACACACAGGTAAATGGATGTAGCTGTAGAGTTGTGCAGTGTTTGAGCCTCCTCTGTGAGCACACTTCAGGATGCTTGTGACTGAATCCCTTCCCGGCAAACCCTGCTCTGCTGGAGTACAGCAATTGCGCCTGTCCAGCAAAGTTTGGGCTCTTGGGTGGACGCCTGACCGTGATGTGGATCTTGCAGTGCAATTGTGTCCTACTGGTGCTAGAAGCAGGAATAAAGAGTACAAATTAGAGGGGTTGGCAAACACCTACAGCTCTTGAGGAGTGTCTGGGGTACCCAGGAAGTGATCCCCAAATCCATGGCTTGCCAAGTCACTCTACTGCACTGTCTTCTGCATCTGGCTCTTCCATCTTTCTGTGGGGACAACTTTCCAGATCACTGCCCTTCTGTTCCTGCTTCTGCATGAGCAGGAGAGGAGCCTGTGCTGTGCTGTCAGAGCAGGGTGGTGGTGTAGAGCTTTGCTTGCCAGTTTAAGGAAAAATTAAAGGCTAATATGAGAGATGAAGGTATATAAAGCATATTGATATAAAGGGGATATAAAGAGTATAGAGATCATATCTGTTTTTGTAATAATTTCAGATTTGAGAGAAGCTTCTACTAGAATTGAGATATTTCTTCACCTTCTGTACAGAAATTAAGGCAATCTGTTTCTAAAACCTGTCTTTTAGTCTGGCCAAAAGAATTGTGACAAAATTAAGAGGAGGAGCTCACATGTCAGGGTGATCTAGGACTGTAAACATATTCTTAAGGAAATTGTAACTGATATGAATTTCTGTTTCCTGCATCATCAGAGGCATGTGGTGGGGCAGATGCCCTCAGACTCATACACACTGACAGGCTCCCTGTGGTGCTTCATATTTTGAAGTTGCAAAGTAGTGTCTCAACATATCTGCTTAGCTGTAGATCTTTAAACATGGAATGCAGTGTTATGATGAAGTTAATAAAATTTGACATTATTACACCAATAACAGTTGTGCTGCATTATATAATGGGAAGAAGGTATTATACATCTTCTTTCAAAACTCTAGAAAATTAGCCAAGGGAGAAATTAGAATGTAATTTTAATAGTGTATTTGGTTCATAAGCACTTATGTACAATTTTTGAAGTGCTTAACTTATAACAAACATGATCCCATATGCTATAAAAAATACTTGAGGTTTGCTTCCATGTTTAATAATGGAACAGAAATGTATCAACTGCATGTACTCATTAAGAAAATATCTGTCTTGTAAATTACTTTTAATACAATTCACTGTTTTATTTATTTGTCTGTATGTTCCTACTGGAAATGTAATTATAGATATGCAGTCCTGAAACATGTATATTTCTTAGTTTCTCATAGAAAAAGAGTAACATTTCAGTTACATTTCAGCTTAAATAAGTGGAAAATGTGGATGTGAGTTTAAGTGGACAGCAATTAAAACCTACTGGTATTTGCTCAGGTTCAGTGTTTCGTTTGGGCTGTGGGCAGTTTTGTGGAGGTGGATGTTTATTTGCTTATTGCGTTTACATCGTTTCCAGTTCTAGGAGCAACTCCAAAATGTTTTTCCCCACATAAATGTTCTCTGGATTTGAATTGCAGAACTTAAGCTCTGTTACATTAACCTCTCAATTTGAATTGAAATATTGAAGTAATCTATGATTATCTTTTTGAAATAACCTCCGGAAAAAGACATGGCATGGTGACTTGTAAGAGATTAACAAAATGTGGATCCCTAAGATTTCTGATTTTTCTCGATGGTTCTGAGAGTACTTATTACAGACCAGCTGTAGAGGTCCTTGTATTTAATTGTTTCTCAGGGACAGTGTAGATGCAAGAGAGCTGCTTCTGTTTTTTTAATCTTGTGAGCCTGGATTTGCCCTATGTGATTTTATACAACCTTTGAATTAGCTTCCTTTCAAGTAGAAAATATGGATACTTGGCTGTTGGATGCAAGATCTGTCATGAGGGGAATAATTGACTTTTTGGCATAGTTCACGAGGAAGAGAGAAAAGTTACATCCAAAAGTACTTGTGATGCTTCTACTGAAATAAAAAAACGTAAAGAAATCATGCCTCCCAATCTATGATGATGCACAGGGCTTGAAAACAGTGTTGTAGCTTCATTCATGAGCAAAGGGAGTGGAGTTGTCCTCTGCTGAGAGCCCCTGAAGTTTTGAACCCCCATTCTCCACCCACACAGGAGCACTGCCCTGCCACAAGGTAGGATGTTTGTGCAGGGTGTTCAGTCTTTGGCCTTGCTACTGTTTTATTTCAACTAATTAAGCTGTCACTACTCCCAAATGTGAGTGGTAACCAAGAGACAAGGGGAGCACTCCTGCAAGAGCTGTCTGAATTCTTCGTATAAATGAAGCTGTTTCATCAAGAGCCTTTGGGAAACTTTCTTCAGCAGAATACTTTATAACCTGGTGTCTTTGGCACTGAGCTGAGAATGGAATGCTTTCTTTGACTGATGTCTCTCAGGTCTCCTGTGATTAAATGTGCATTTCCTAATTACTGTGTTGTCAACTCCTTTTAAGTTGGACTCCCTTGAAAACTCATGATGTAGCACTTTCACTTAAAAAAAGGCTTAGATATTCACCAAGAATGAAAAGCAAGCAAATGAAAATGATCTTGTAGTTGGGTAAATAGCTGCTTATCCATCAAACAGTACATCTGTGCCTGCAGTGTTTATTTATTTATACCAGAAGGACACTGTTAGCAGGACTGATGTGTCTCGCTCTTCCAGCCACCCCAAGCAGTGGCAGCTTGGGGAGGTGTGCTTCCCTGCCTCTAACTGAGGGAGAGCTGAACCTGGGTGGCATGGAGAGCTCAAATCCTTGAAATGTTGGACAAAGGATATGGGAAGGCAGAAAAGCTGCCTTCTGCAGATTGTGAATCCAGCCATGGAGCAGCTTTTTGGTGCAGTAGGGGTATTATGCCCTTGAGATTTTCACCCATGGAGGTGGGAAGCCAGGTATAATTGAGCTGTCTGGGTATTGCTTTATTTCTGTCTTTCACCGTATGGCTGACATCTGGAGTCTCTCCTTGTATGCTGTCCTCAGGGTGATCAGGCTGGTCGATTCTTACAGGCTTGAGCAAATCTAAAAATAGTTTTACTGTTGTGTAAAGAACAATATGTTGGTTCTTCAAAGTTATTTTTCTATTCTTATGTAGTTTTTTGAGTTAGTAGCCAGTTAAGGGGATGTGAAGCCAGGGCTTTATTAGCAATGGCATTAACGAGAGAGATTTACCTTCTGTAATTAGGGCATGGCCTGAGCAAATGAATAGACTTTACCTCTGGGATTTTCTGAGTAGTGCTGATTTGCACTCAGATTGCTAGTTGACACTTGCCTGAGTCTATCCTGATGTGTATCATTTCTGACAGGAATGCTACAACCCACCCCAGTCTGACTTAAAGGCTGGTTGTCTTTTCTTTGTTAGTAAACTGATTCCTTTGCAATGGAATGACACAACAACATGATAACTGTGTGTCAGCTCATCTAAAAGCATTTTTTTTCATTCTTATTTAAAAAATGCAAAAATAAACCCCCAAGCCCCCTAAAACCCAGAAGTGGGACAGTCACTGAAAGTGACATTGATAAGCAAATTATTTCTAAAGTGAAAATTTCAAGCCATGCTAATTTTCTTATCCTACCTAAATAAGAAAAATAATCTGCTTCAGGCAATAAACTGAATCACTGCAGTGGTTTTGGATTGTACATGTACAATAATTACTTCAAAGTGTAGACATGTTGCAATGTAGGCATTAGCATACATCACCAATATTATTCTGTAAACAAGATAAAATAACCACTGGTTTTCATGCGTGCAACTTGTTGCATACGATGTGTAACTTCACCTTGTGCATTCCTACATTCTGGGATGCTTCATTAAACACTTTGCCAAGACAGGCAGAGGAAACAAAAGGATCCCCTTTTGTAGGGTTGGCAGTGTGAAAACTTATGTAAATCGGTGTCCTTGGAAGGCATTAAAAGACCACGTACTTGGTAAGCCAATTCTTGACATCTAACATTCACGTGAACAAGATATTCTATTTTGCCTCTCAGAGAATGCAGTTTCTCAGTATTGTAGGCATGAAAATTGTGAACAATAAAATACTTGTCAAAATGCTAATTTTAGCTTTCCTAAACTGTCATATCACTATCCCTATTATTGGAACCGTCTAACTGAAAACAGGAGGAAAAGTGTTTTGTTGCCTGTATTTTTCAACCCCAAAATAAATCTTAATTATGATTCTTGGCAACATCACTTTGTTTTCCAAATCATATACTTAAGAAGAAATTATGATAAGGTTGGCTAAATTCCTTATAAACAGTTCCTTTGAACTGTCATGAAAGGTATCCAGTTTCAGTTTTACTGTGTTTCACTTTCCAGTGCAGCAGGGGCTCAGAGCTGTACCAAGGGTGCACACTCCCCTCACATTAACCCTTTCCAACTGTTATTTGAACTACTTCTCATAGACAAGAAAGAAATGTAGCTTTTCTTAACTTTTGGCCCCAAAAGACTCAGTCTTTATCCACTGATGTAATTCTGTCTTTTTACTCTGTCTTCTTAATGTCACCTTTCATATATTTCAGGCCTTTGAAACTTCTGTGTTTAAGGCACCTCACCCATATGAGTGCAGTACATGCAGACATCTGGTGTGAGAAAAATTATTTGGGCTTGGCATTTTTGTTTTCCTGTTACTGCTTCTGAGCCATAAGGAATTTGAGCAGAGGAGCTAACTGATAAATCCAATGAGGGCTGACAGCGCAGGAGCGGGGTTTGGCGCTGGGAAGCCGGGGATGTTCCCAGGAATGTCCAGGGCAGAAGGGCTCCAGGCTTCATCTGACCTGGGTTTGGAAATGTGGGCTGGGGATATCTGCCTTCAGCTAGTGTGCCAGGGCTCTCATTCCATCAAGGAGTTGGCCCTTCTATGTGGAAAAATTCATCTAACCTATCCTATGTGACTATTTCTAAGATAAATAGAATTGTATACTAGAGAAAGCCTATTTTTTGGTGAAGTATAAAGGGACCCTCAGCTGGCTGGTGTGGGATGTCTCCTATGTGGACGTCTGTATTACGTCAGCTAGAGACTACCCTAGGTGTCTGGGGGAATTTTAATGTAAAACCCTGTAGTAACAATGCATTTCCATCACCTCTGGCTCTCCCTGGGTTTCAGCAGATGGCCGAGAGCTCACTTCCCAACATTCCCTCTTCATCTTTCGTGGTTACAAAATATCCTTCTTTGGTCTCTCACGTCTAGCCAGAAAAGCCTGGAAACCAGGTCAGCAGTGCCCTGTGGTGTGTTGGGAAGCAGGGTGGTGGCAGAGCAGGAATCTCTTCTGTGCACACCCTGGCTGTCCCTCCCCCGAGCCCAGGATGGGCTGCTGCTGCCCTGTGCTCTGGGGCTGTGCCTGGGAGGGCCTCATCAATTAAAGCTTTTTCATGGATGAAATGTTATGATGCCCTGCTCTCTGGTCTTGCTTTCAGCTCCTGTATAAGGAGAAAATTGTGAGGAGAACTATTCATGTGGAGCACACTTTATTTCAAAATCACAGTGAAACCACATTACTATCACCACACCTTAACTTCAAAAATCAAGGAAGGATAGTTTATATAGTCTTGACATAATTTTCGAAATTGCATGCACTTTTATTTTACTTTCCAAATTAGTTTCAATTGACAAGGCAGTGTTTTTCTCTATATTCCACATTAAATTCAAATTCTTAAAAAATCAAAATTTGAATTGTTTTTATTAAACATTCCCATCAATGAAAAAATAGTTATTTTCAGAATTCTCTTTCATGGGGAAATCCAATGTTTGGGATTTTCTGTTCCTAATAACATGAAAACCACTTGCAAAACTTTACAAATCACTTGATCCTGTTCTGTACCTCCCTGCTCATATCTCCTCATCAATGTTTTCCTTCTGCGAAGTTCTACACATATATGTTTTGTGATCTTTGTTGTGGAAGTTCCATAAAATGCCTCTTTCTGAATTTGAAAATAAAGAGGGAGATCCATCAGAACAATCAGATTCTGGAAAAGTTAGTGCATTTAAGTATGCCTTCTTTAGGGCAAATTCAAGGTTTGGAGATGTTGTATTATGTTTGAATGGATCCAAGTCTCTGGTGAATACTGTTGCTTTTGGATCAATTTGCTTGATTTTGATTTGTCACTTGGGCAATCAGTCTCTAAAGAAATACCACCGGTGACATCTCCACTCTGCTGTTATTTTCAGACACATCTTGCAATTTCCTTAGCTTCCACTGTAAAGCAGTGATAAAACAATGCCTTGTGAAGGCAAAGAATTAAAAAACCCACAAAGCCTGTTAGGTTCTGGATCATTTTTAGCTAGGCTAAAGTGTGGTGGCCTCACAAATTGCTCCGAGAATGGCGACCTGCTGGACAACTGGTACAGGAGAGTTAACCAGGGTTTGTTCAAGAGTAGGAGGTGGCAAGACCACTTGATTGATTTGAGTAGTAGTTCCACTGAAGGATTAGACATTTTGGCTTTGCCTCACAATTAAANTTTTTTTTTTTTTTAATAGGCAATCTTTTAAACTAAAAGTATCTTTTGCTTTCAGGTACTATCTATTCACTTTTCTCATGCCAGTTGATATCATACCAGCATAAACATTTTCTTGCTTGATGGAGATGCACAGTAAATATTTGAAACACACACAAGTAATCTGTAAAGTTTTTAAAAAAGGAGTATAGCACTGTTCTCTGAGGGCGTTCATAGCCAATTCTTCTAGTTATTCTCCAGATCTTCTATGTCCATCATAGTCAAAAGACTCAGTCTTGCTGCCCATTTCCTCCATTTGTGGCTCTTATCCTCACTTCCCACTGACTGGGGCCTTTTTGCTCTCAGCTAGCATATGCTGTGTCTTGGCTCACATCACTGCTGCTCCAGAGCTCCTTTCTCCTGCCATGACCACTGACTCCGGGTGCTCTGTGATTTCTCATCTGCCCACAGTAAGGAGAGAGGCAGGGATCCAAGAGAAAGGAGTCATCAACAGGAGGACGATGAAATGTTGTGAAGAGGAAGTAGGCGTTTCACAGGGTTTTAAAACGAGAAGGATCAGGAAAAATGTCACCCCAATGTCTTACGAGCAACTTCCAAGCACAGGAATCCTTCAGGAGTGCATGGCTTAGTACCAGCTACAGCACAAGAAGTTTAGAGACACAAATGGGATCAGAGTGCTGTATTTGAAGATGCGAGGCTTGAAGCTGTAGTGACGGATGTTAACTCCAGACGTATTTAGCAACGGGAAGAAGAGAGAAATTAATTTTTATTCACAATTTTGTTAGGAATTGGCTTCTTGTTGCTGAGCGGATCCATTATTGCTGCAGTACTTTACCAAGCGTATTTTATAGATTTCAGGCTGGAATGGAAGATTTTCTGAAAACTATGTTAAATGGATTATTTAAGGAAAATCGTGAGGTTTTTGTGATTTTTTCTCAGTTTTGTGATTAAATTATCTCCAAATAAATATTTGTATATTTTTGTTATGAAGGCAGGGACATTGAATTGCATTTACCATTTTGTTCCAAATGATGTCCCAATTCTGAAGAAAAAACTGGTAGAAATAAAAATTCCTTCATACATAAGAAAACTCACATGAAGGTCTAACAGACAGCTGGAATTGGTTTATAATATTTATGTGATACCTATTAAGTTATTTAAACCTTACTGATCGAAGCAATCATGTAGGTACTTGTTTAACAATGGGAAAAATACTCTTGATCCAATTCTCATTTACACAAAGGACTGTTTTACTGAAATTGACAAGGTAAAAGTGCTTTAAATAATCTGATCTTTAAGTCTACATGGACAGAAACCACAGCCACAGCCAAGGTAATTGACTTCAGAGTAAGTTTCTATCCCCAAAACCTGAAAGCGAGCATTAATAAAGTAAGACATATAACTTGTGGGGTAGGCAGAAATGCAATGGGAAGATATGAAAGTCAGAGGGCTGTTTCTCTTAACTTTGGTGTGCTGGTAGCTGCAATCCAAGTGGTGCTATAATACAGACATGCTTTAAAGCCAAGTGCTGTGCCAGCTTTTATCCCTGGCACTAAGATCTAGTTTTTAAGAGCTCTTACAAAGAACTTGCTATTTGGTAAATCATGGGAGGAACTGGTAGAAAACCAGAGAGCCTCTCCTTTGTAGCACAACCTACATAACAGGAGAGAAAACCAGATGACCGAAATGCAAAGAAAACATGTTGGCCTTGAAAGGGATGCTTGCATGTGGATATTGGTACATCAGCAGTGACTTTAACCTTGGCTGTGAATGTCATGGTGTTAGAAGTCTTAGGAGATGCTTATAACAAGAATTTCTAGTTCTTGCCTAGCTTTTGTTGTTACTGTTGGCTGTTCCAACTGGGTCAAAAACCTAGCAGTAGATTAATTTACAAAATATGGTAATCTTGACTTCATTAGCCTTCCATGGACCAGTTATTCTATCCATCAGTAGATTCCTACAGCAGGTTCACCAGTCTCCCTCAGAATGGTAATTTATCTTTTTGAAAGATGTACAGTTTTTATTCAGAGTCATCCAAGGGTGAAGAGAATTTACCGCATTTTTTTGCAAAGCTGTACCAATAGGCAATTTCACATGTTATTTCTGGATTTTGTATTTCACTTGTAATATATAATGGTTTCTCTTAGATTTACAATCACCCTGTGATCTCTGTATATTGATTGTATATTGATTGTGGATCATGTTCATCTTGCCACTTTCTATTGGCTGCGATAAACACAGGAAACGCTTTTATTTTCTTGCTGCAAGGCGGAATTTTCAGTAGTTACACCATTCATCGAATTAGCTTTCTGGAGAGAGAACAGAGGAATATCACCATTCTCCATTCCCTACTTCACTCCTATTTTAACCCTATTTATTTAAAAATTGCATACGAAGGTAAAAGTGTCTCTAGAAATTTTGCCATGTCCTTGAGTTGCCAGCACACACTTACTCTTCCTTCTTGGCATAATGCTGTGATACAGGCTGTATCATAAAATATTGTGCCCATAAAATATAAAGAGTTTAGACCATAATTGTCTCAATCTGAATATTCTTGACAGACAGAATCACAGCATGACCTTTTCTACTTAAAAGAAGTTTGAAACCCATCCTTTTGATGACAAAAACTCAGCGTAAGACATGGAGGATATTTTAAGATTTTAGTGTTTCACATATTGCAAGATTGCTAATCTTTATTTACAGAATACTGCCTATATAAAGACACATTTCTCTCCATAAAAACTATATGACAGATGTTTTGTTCTTGGGCTTTGTTTACCTATAAAGCTTGTATGTATAAATATGTGTAGCTATGTAGTACTAAAGGAAAAGGTGTGGGATTGTGGCTAGTTATGAGTACATAATCCAAATGACTGTTCTCTTGCTTTGTGTTTCAGCTGTCCTGTATGAGAGCTCTTTTGCTTTATAGACATTTCTTTCAATCTCTGCAAGAAAACTGCTAATAAAATTTGGTAATTTGAAATGATGATATATTTCTAAAGCTCCCATTCATAGAATCGTGGAATCATAGAATTTTTTGGGTTGGAAGAGATCTTAGAGATCATCTAGTTCTAACCCCCCTGCCATGGCCAGAGACACTTTCCAGTAGATTCAGATCCCCATCCAACCTGGTCTTGAACAATTCCAAGGGTGGGGCATTCACAGCCTCTCTAGGCAACCCATTCCAGTGCCTCACCACCCTTTTAGTAAAGAATTTTTTCCTACTATCTTATCTAAACCTACCGGCTTTGGCTTAAGGCCATTCTCCTTGTCCCCATTACTTTTTATTTGCACTTAACTTGTGGAGTTTTCTGCCTTGATCATTATTGAGAGTGAATTTCATTATTAGTTTTATATGAGTACTGCTAATTTAGTCTTACAAAGTTCCCTTCTTAAGACCTGATCCATAACCAGGATGCATATGTATAGATAGGGCCCATCAAAGCTGAACTGAACTGAGAAGTGATGATGGATGCAAAGTTGATGTCTGATTCATCACACCTATTTTTAGCTATGTGTGTCTGAGTTGGTCAGCCTTTACAGTCAAGACATTTGGATGTCTGCTTTGGGATGCAATGAATCCTGTACTAGAATAGTCTGCTTCTTTCCACTGTCTGTACTAACTAACCCATAATATTTAGCATAAGTCTGAGTTTGGTCAAGTGAATCACACTATGTATCTGGCCATACAGAAAGGGATTTTTTGTTTGTGCTGTTCAGGTACATGGTGATCACTGCCTTGTTGCCCAGCTGCATTGCAAAACTGTGCATTTGTAGTTGTTTTACTCCTTCCTGTTCATGAACCAGTCTCCTCCTATTCTAGGAAATACCTTCAAGTTTGCATCCTAATGGAATTCCTAGATACCACCTAGGTTTTTTGCATGACAGACCATCCATTTAGCATCTGAGAAGTAAACCCACTAATGGCAACCTATCTTTGTGCCTCAGGGAGTGCTACCTCCCAGAAGTTACCTAATATGTGTTCTCTTTACTTCCATTGTAGAATTCACCTTTATCTAATTTTCTGCTTCCAGTGCTTCTTCTAGAGCTGTGTTCAGATTGGTTTTGATATTGATATTTTAATTTTGCAGGATGCTTTTGCTAATTAATGATTTTACTTTGAAAATTTAATCTCTTTTGTTGTTTTCCAAACACATTTCTAAACCAAGTTCCTTGCTATTATTTCCTTGCCTTCATTAGTATTCTGAGTAGCACCCAGCTTAATAGCATCAGCAAATTTTCAGCAAATTAACCAGTTGTTTATGTCTTCAATATAAAAATTAAAATGTTAAACAGCAGTGTTCCAACACTGGTCCTCTGGCAGTCTAATCATACTCACGTTTCCCAAACTTAGCAATTTGTCGTTTATCATCACTGTGGTACTTCAGCCATAGTTCAGACTATCTTATCACACATATGTAATCATATGTAATTAATTTGGTAAGATAATATAAAATGATATGCTAAATTTCAAATATTCAAAGTGAGTTCAAGCTTAGTTTTCAATTAAAATTCCCACTCAGTGGGCAGATGCATCACGAAAGCAAATACATTAAAATCAAAGTGCAATGCATAACGAATGAAATGGAAAATCGTGGATACAATATTATACATGGATATTAAATAAATCAGTGATACATCTATATATGAGCTGTACTCCATCATAGATATGAATACAGACCTAACAGAAGGGATTCAGAGATGGGGGAAGAACCTAGTCAAAGGCTTACAGATGTCTTAGTCAGAAGAGACACTTGCACAGCTGGGATCTGATTTGAAAGGGTGGGTCCTTCCCAAGTACCAAATTTTGAGAGACTTACTCAACTTAATTCCCCTAAAGAAAACCCCCAAAGCTCTCTTTTATGTTTTGCATTTTACTTGGGTCAATGAAATGTTTCTTGGCCCAGATATCACAAGTAGAACCTCCTGAGAGTGGTTTCTGGCTTCAGTGGGATATCCACATAGATTTTTGGTATGGCTTGTCTTACTTGAGTGTTAGTCCACTTCTTGCATTGCCTAATGCACGATGCACAGGTGGGTCACACCCAGATCTTTCATGTACCAGTTCCTCTAATTTGTTTGAACTGATCTATAAAGTTATTGTTTCCATTATTATTTAATGTAAAGGTTGCCCCAGATTGTCCTTCACTTCCTTTGAATCTGTCTCTTTTGGTGCATGAGGAAATGTAGGAAGACACAGGATCCTTGAAATGAAGCTGATGTCTTGGACACTTTCCATAGCACACACACAAAAAAAAAAAACCAAGTAGGAGAGAGCTCTGAAGTGAGTACTGGGGGCGGTGAGGAATGTAGTGTGATGAATGGTCAGGAAGCCACTCTAATGCTTTCATTTAAAAATAGACATGCAGTCTCTTGTGTGGTTACAGAGTAAAACTTGAAAAGGTAATAGGAGTGCATTCCAAAATCCAAAGGTAAATAAGCAAAAAGAATTTATTATGATGATAGGTTCTGTTTCAGGGTATATTGGAGCCTAACTCATGACCTTTCAACATCTGTAATGGATAGTATTAGCAAAATAGGGAAGAGATTCATAATGTATATCAGTCAAGTAAGGACCATAGTGCCTGTCAACCCTTTTGCACTGAAATTTAATTTCCTGTCTTTTTGTCTTGTGCAGAGAAGATGTTTTCTTTTTATTGTTCCATTTGACTTCAAAGATATAAACCTTGTTAACAACTTCATGCTTATGAATGTGGTTTATCTGTCTGAAACTTTATTTTAGTTTTCTTCTTTATAATGGTAAGACACTGAGCATGTATGTCTTAAGAAGCTTTTAAATTTACCTCCAGTAACTGCAATTCATGTAGGTCTGATTGTGCAAAACCAGAAATATTAGTTGAAATTGTGGGTATAACAGAGCAAATAATTCTTAAAGAATGAGGTTGATGAGAGTGCTCAAAATTTCTGAAAACAGAAATGTAGTGTAACAATATGTTATATTTTAACTGAATTTTATAGGTCAGTAAAAATACACAGACAGATCCTTAAATAGAAAAACAGCTTATAAATACTTTTTAAATGCTAAAGCATGTCTCTGAGAGCCTAGCCCTGTAAGTAAATGTATACCTCCAAAAGACAGGAAAGACTGGGCAGGGTCCTTTAGAGACTGACCAGCACTGAAGCTGATTTTGTGTAATTCCTCTATTATATTATTGAGGAGGATGGGATGGAGTGCACCCTTCTCAAGTTTGTAAATGACACCAGACTGGAGGAGTGGTTGATGACTGGAGGCAGAGGGAACTCAACACGGCTGGGTTGAAAGGGCTCTTGGGTATAAGACATTGCCATAATGACGTGAGTCCAGCAGAGGGTTTCCAAGATAGTTCAGTGGTTTGGAGCACATTACGTACAAAGTGTGGTTCATAATTTAGTTTTGAAATACTGTATGTAAGGGAAGGCAAAGCAGATGGTATTTGGTGACTCACTCGTATGATGGTAAAGTGCAACTACCATACTGAGCTATCATCTCTTCATCTCATGGGCGGCTTGTCCCACTCTCCTGTCTGTTGGAGGGACAGCACAGAAGGGCACAAGCAGCTCAGGATGTTTCTGGAGGGCATTGGTGATAACTTCCAAACAGCATAAGTGATCAGGGAGCTCACAAGCTGATGAAGTAGGGGCATGTGGGGGTGGACTGAAAGCTGTCTGAACTGGCAGGCTCAAAGTGTAGTGATCAGCACCACAAAGTCTAGCAGGAGATCAGACTCTAGAGCTGTACCCCAGGCAGCAATACAGGGTCCAGCACTGCTTAACCTTTTAATTAGTGATGAGGATGATGGGGCAGACTGTACCTCAGCAAGTTTGCAGATGAGACAAATCTGGGAGAAATGGCTGATAAACCAGGTGTGCGCGTCTTGATGCAGGGAGGGACTTGAACAGTCTGGAGAAGTGAACCTTATGAAGTTCAACATGGGGAAGTGCAAATTCCTTCTCACAGAGAGCAGCAACATTTGGTATGAGCACTCACTAGGGCTGCCCAGCTGGAAAGAGGCTTTCCAGAGAAGGTTTTCGAGGTCCTGTTGGACAGCAGGCTGACTAAGAACAAGCAATGCAGGCCAGCAGCCTCCTGGTCTGGCTGCATTAGGAAGAATGTTGCCAAAGGTCGAGGGAGGTGATCCTTCTTGTCCACTCAGTATTTGTGAGGCCACACCTGGGGGACCAGTGTTGGGCACCCTGATACAACAGGGATATGGACTTTCTGGAGCAAGTCTACAAGGATTTCTCATATGTGGAGAGGCTGAGAGAGCTGGGATTGTTTAGCCTGAAGAAGAAAAGGGTCAAGGGAAAGCTTATCAATGTTTAAAAATGTCTGATGGCAGGGTGTAAAGAAGAAACATTTAGACTCTTCTCATTCATGCCCATTGAGATGAAAAGAGGAAATGGGCATAAAGTGAAACACAGAAAATTCTATCTGAATATAAGAATTTTTTTTATTTTTTTCCTTTACTGTGAGAGGGGTTGCACACTGGAATGCTGTCCAGAAAGGTTGTACAGTCTCCATCCTTAGACATTCTCAAAACACAACTGGATACAGTCCTGGACAACTTAGTTTTTCTGACCCTGCTTTGATCAAGGAAGCTGAACTAGATGATTCCCCATACATCCCTTTCAGACTCATCCATTCTACGGTCTCTGATTGTCTAGCAAGATGACCTAACTTGAGCCTGAGTGGGAAGCACTGAAGGAATTTTAGGAATATCTGAAATACTGAGAGACTGAAAATTTCCTGCTTTGTCTATGGTGAAAACCTCTATGTAAGAACTAAGTATGCAGTTAGTAAATTTACTATTTAATAGGAAACCTCAAAGATAATTGAAATTGATAAAGATTGAATATTTTACTTAACCATGTTAACGAGTCAAAATTACATGTTACTCAACTCCCTTTTCAGCTTGAAATTTGCAAAATCTTAGTAGTGTGAAATAGTAGAGCTTAAAAAAACCCAACACCTAAACAGATGGCAAGACAAGGGAGAAAAGTGCATAGTGAAATGAAGACAAGGAGGGACATGACATTCTTATAATCTGTATATAACTTGAAATCTGTTACAATAGCAGAAATTAAAATGGTTTGATGTTAATCAGTTATGAGCAAACATGCATTTGGCCATTAATATTTTGCTAAAGCATGGGGAAGTAAATGAATGAATTGTTTGACTCTTGCACTCGGTGTTCAAGAGTCATTTGGCAGATAAATCACGGAATCACAGAATTGTTAGGGTTGGAAGGGACCTCCAGAGATCATCTACCCCTACCAAGGCAGGGTCACCAGGAGCACATCACACAAGAATGTGTCCAGATGGGTTTTGGTTGTCTCCAGAAAGGGAGACTCCATGACCTTCCTGGGCAGCCTGTTCCAGTGCTCTGCATCCTTCCTCACACTGAGGTGGAACCTTCTAGTGATTTAGTTTATGGCCATTGCTCCTTGTCCTGTTGCTAGGCACCACTTAGAAGAGTCTTGCCCCGTGCTCTTGGCACCTGCCCTGGAGGTATTTATATGCATTAATGAGAGCCCCTCTCCAGTCTTCTCTCCTACAGACTGAACAGGCCCAGCTCCTGCAGTCTCTCCTCGTAAGAGAAATGCTTCAGACCCCTCATCATCTTTGTAGCCTCCACTGCATCCTCTCCAGGAACTCCCTGTCTTTCTTGTACTGAGGAGCCCAGAACTGGACACAGCACTCCAGATGTGGCCTCACCAGGGCCGAGTAGAGGGGAAGAATCCCCTCCCTTGACCTGCTGCCCACACTGTTCCCAGTGCACCCCAGGATCTCACTGTCCCTCCTGGCCACAAGGGCACTGCTGCCAATTCATGGTCAATCTGTTATCCACCAACACTCTCAGATCCTTCTCAGCAGAGCTGCTCTCCAGTAGGTCAGTCCCCATCCTGTGGTGGTACTTGGAGTTATTCCTCCCCAGATGCAGGACACTACACCTGCCCTTGTTGAACCTCATGTCTCTTTCTGCCCAATTCTTCAGCTTATCAAATCTTAAGCTGCTGAATGGCAGCACAGCCCTCAGGTATATCAGCCACTCCTCCATATCTTCAGCAAACTTGCTGATGATCCCTTGCATTCTTTCCCTTCATCCAGGTCGTTGATAGACAAGTTGAATAAGACCGGACCCAGTAAAGAACCTTGAGGAACACCACTTACTACAGGCCTCCAGCTGGATTCTAACACTCTGATCAAAACCCTCTGAGCTCTGCCATTGAATCAGTTCTTGATCCACCTCACTGTTCATTTATGGAACTCACATTTCCTGAGCTTACCTACAAGGATTTTCTGGGACAGTCTCAACAGCCTTGCTGAAGTCCAAATAGACAACATCCATTGCCCTCCCCTCATCGACCCATCCTGCTGTGTCATGATATAGGATATCAGATTTGTCAGGGATGATTTCCCCTTGGTGAATCCATGCTGATTACTCTTGATTACCTTTTCTTCTACATGGTCATTGATGACTTCCAGAATGGCATATTCCATCATCTTACCAGGGATGGAGGTCAGGGTGACTTGCTGGTAGTTTGATAGGTCCTCCTTCTTGCCCCCTTTAAAGATGGGAGTAACACTGGCCTTCCTTGAGTCATTATGCATCTCTCCCGTTCTCCATGATTTTTCAAAGCTGATTGAGAGCAGCAGAATAACATCCATCAGCTCCCTCAGCACTCGTGGGTGCATCCCATCAGGTTTTATGGATTTATGCATGGTGAAGCTGTATCTAACCCAACCCTCCATGACCTGGGGTAAGTTCTTTCTCTGGCCTTCTTCTCTTATCCCAGAGTTCTGGGACTCCTGACGGCCATCCTCAGCAGAGAAGACTGAAGCAAAGAAGGCATTCAGTATTTTCTCCTTCTCTGTCTTCCATTACCAGGACAACCATCTGAATCAGCAGCAGCCCCACATTTCCCCTAATCTTTCTTTTTCTGCTGATATATTTGTGAAGCCCTTCTTGATGTCCTTGATGTCCTCTGCCAGACTTAATTCCAAGTGGGCATTGGCCTTTCTTGTCACATCCCTGCCTACTCTGGCAGTTTTCCTGTAGTCCTTCCATATGGCCTGTTCCTTTTTCCACATCCCATAAATTCCTTTCTTGTATTGAGTACTCTTAATAACAGATGGATGAAAAGATCTCCCCAACAAAGAAAACGACACAAGGAGAGGTCTCTTTTCAGTATGGTGTTAATTCCTCAGCCTGCCAGAGAAGTAATTTTTTTGCTATTTTTACAAGTCACTGAACATCTTAACATAACTGGAACCAGTCAGCAGTTGGGTTCATCTGTTATATTAAACCTGACTCAAATGTCAATCTGTATGTAAGATTAGCAACAGTGGTAAAATCACAGTTATGAGTCTCCAAATGTTTTTAGGGCAGAATTTGTAAGTTACATCAGGAAGAAAAGGTGGAAAAATCTGTATTATTTGAAAATGAGGACAAGAAAAAAGAAAATAGCTTTTCTGCTTATTATGAAAGAGTGTCCAGTCTGGAAGTCATGGTTGGTTTAAATCTGAAAGAATGACATTTCAATATACAGGGAGGTAATAATTACATAATTAATGTTTCTGGCAGTAATAGCAGTAGTAGGAGTAGTACTACTAGTCAGAAAGAGGTGAACTTGGGCCATAACCTGTGAACATTTCTGCTGGAACTTAAAAACAAAAATGCAACATGTTCTTTTCATCTGCATGGCAGTTTAGGACACAATCTGTAAGTCTGGGTGGATATTTTTTCCTTGGTGTTAGCCAGGGGATGAAATTGGAGAAACAGTCTGGAAGAAACAGGTACAACTCAATACAGACAAATGCAGAGTTCCAGCTTTAGCAATAGACAAAGTTAATAAACACTTTCCTTACTTGGCTATAGGTCTTCAGTGTGTGTGACTTAATTTGATGGTTTTCCTCAGTTGTATGTAAAGAGTTAAATATATCTTTGTTCATTACTGACAAGGGAACATATATTTTAACCAAAAGATCCTTAGGGAGGGTTTAGGACCATCAATTCTTTCATCACCAGCTGTCATGTATTGGCTATAACACGTCCCTAAGTCTTCATTCATTTATATTTTTATTTATTTTACATTTCTATAGGCAAGATGTCTTACCTTAAGTTGATCAAAAAATATTATAGGAAGTTGTCATTGAATAAGAAGAAGCTATAACACATTCCTTTAAATCAAAGTATGCTTGAAAAACAGCTGTATGAGGCATACACTATTTTTTCCCCTTGCTTTGCAATTCACTTCTGCTGTTTTTCTCAGTTCTTCAATGTTGTACAGTTCATTCACTGAAGATGTGTGTTTTTTCCTGTCTTACTATGCATGAATTCTCATATTAACATCTGGAAAATTCTGCCAGATGTCACTGAAATTGTTTCTCAGCTTCAGTGCTGGAGATACTATCTCAGCTTGAGATACACGGGAGGTTTGTGATTGCTGTGCTGTTCTGTCCTGCTGCTTCTAAATTCTCCATGCACAGGGTGATCTGTGGGGGAGCTGCCAAAGGAAGAGAAATGTCAGGGGTTTAAATGTACTTGCTGCATCACACAGAACAAACAACCCCACCTTCCCTCTCCTTTCTCCTTGTGAAATAGCTAGGAAGAAGATCTGAACCTCTGGAACAGACCTTTTAATGTGCAGAATTTAAAAGTATTAAATATAGTGGGGGTTTTTTTTGTGTCAGGAGTAGTGAAACATGGAAATCTCTCAAATCGGTTCATTTCTAGATCATTAAAAAACCCCTCCATAGTAAGGGGCTACACTTTTACCTGCTTAGACGGTGATCATCCTTTCTGTGCCTCCTCGTGTTCCTGCCACCTCTGTCAGCAACCTCTGCATTCCCACTGTGCTCATGACTTGACATTCTTACTTTTCACTGTGTCTGCTTAGTTGTTCCATCTGGCTCCTGCTTTCCTTCTCTGCACCTTTTCTTTCGCACACAGTGCCATTTCATCTTGCCCTTGTAATTAGCCAAGTGATAATCGATAAGGTATTACATTCTGTGCATAAAAATAATATCCGGAAATTAGCTTGCTGCTTAAACAGCCCCACTTCCCTGCAACAGCCTGTTGAATCAATCACTTCAAATATTACTGGAAACATTGATTGCTGCACTATTCCTAAATGAAATACAAATTTACATACTTTATCTTCCCATGACAATGATAGTCTGAAATTATACCTTTGAGCATACTTAGTTTTACTGTAGTTTATTTGGGATAAATGGCTTTCAGACATAAATCACATCATTGTTCCTCCAGCCAGCCTTGCTGTAAGGGAGAGTTTTAAGTATTAGAAGATATGGTGTCACTAAAATGAGAGGTGGAAGGAAATTGTTTTGCTGCAGGAGCAATCAGGTAGTGGTCTCCTAGCTGAGGATATTCCAACAATACATTTTCACGCATACCATTCAGAAATATGGTTATTCAGATCCTTACACTTAATCATCTGATTGAAATTACATGCAGGAGTAGCCCGTTCCCTGTGTAACAGACTGTGAAATGTTACTTCTTTGCTGCTAAAAGGGGATCCAGAGTTAACATTTGGCATAAAAATGCCAAAGGAAGTGGTTGATCTTTCAATCAAAGGACACAGATAATTTTTGGCAGCAGGAGGCTGATTCTGGATGATCATATGTTAGACTTATACTAGGAACTTACTTAAAAATTACTAGTCAGCCAAATAAGCAAATAAATAAAACAGATGCTGTTATGAAATCAACTTCAGGCACTTGACTTCAACTCTCCAAAATATGAGATGGATTAAAAAATAAACCAATGCCATTGTGAAAGGTTTATATGTGCCTTGATGAAGGGAAGAAAACTGAGAAGAATGGTTCTGTGTAATGTCAGCAGAAAGCAGAATTATCACTGAGTTAATCCTAGGAGCTACTGCACACATTTTACACAGCAGCAGTTCTGCAGGGATTCAAACAAAATAAAGAGGCATCATTGCTTTTGTGGTAAGTTTCACGTCAATGAAGATTTTTCTCAAGAAATTAAAGTGGCATTGTTCTTGTTTAGAAGACTGTGTGACCTTTGACTGGTTTAGTAATAAAGCATGTAGTCTAGCCTCTGCAGACCTAATAAGGAAAAAGAAAAAGAGAATGGATACCGTGTCAGAAAGGACATAAAATATGTACAACCTTAGACGTTGCAACCTCCATTTCAGTCTCCTTGGCATATTTGGAAGGCTTAAATATTTACAAGCTCCCTGATTTGTGTATATTTAATAGCACACTACTATCAGAAGGTTATCAAACCTAATGTTGTACTTATTTTTTTCTTGCCTTTGGAGTGATAAATTGGGGATGGAGAAATGAGACAGCAAATGAATTGGTCTTAGTGCAGTAGGAAAGAATGTTGCCTTGTAGCCATTTGAACCTTGCAAGGCAAAAACATTTTCTCACCAGACAGAATCTGATCTCCATGGTCTATTGAGCAGATAGATCCATCAAACAATTTTTCTTTATTTGTTGGGAAAGATACTAAATATTTCTGTTTTAAATATGTGCTCTAAATCTATATGCTGATTCTGGTATGCCTAGAATAGGTATTTTCCCTGCAATACATTAGCACAAAGCAGGCAACATAGCTTGTCAATCACACTGATATGCATGTTAATCACTACTTTCCTAGATTCCTTGTCATCCACAAGAAATGCCTTGATGGCATTGGGACCAGCGGCATCAACACCAGTACAACATCCAACTCAACATGCTGTCAAAAACCCTTCTCATCTTCCTGCATCTCTTGCTCCAAACACTCCTTCCCCCTATCCCCCCACAACAAGACCCTGATGTGAGATCACAGGACAAGACCAGGCATCTGCGCCTCAGGTGGAGAGGAGATGTAGGGGAGGCACCAGGTACGAGCAACCCTCCTGCGGTAGATCCCCCTTTCTACATCTGACGTTTGTGTGCCACGTCCACCACGGACAGACTGGCTGCCGTGAGCCAACAGACTCTAAGCATTTCTGAGCTGTGCCTGAGAGGTGGTCGGATCCACCGAGAAAGGATGTTAACTCCAGGCTGCAGATCTTGTTCTTCATTGCTCTGAATGGAGGCCAAGTGCAGCAGTACACTTTGTGATGGTGCAGAGGGTGTTCCTGTCCCACTGGCACAGAGATGGACAGAGACTGTTTTGCTTCCAGAGACTGATGTGACACAATGGGGCACAGGGCGCCGTTCCCTTCTGCTTCACAATTTCTGCTTCACAAGTTGCTCTACTTCACAATTTCTTGAAACACCCTCATAATCATCTGCTCCACAGGACTCTTTCGCTTCTGTTGACTACTAGGTTTCCTCACTTCTTTCTTTCTCCAAAATAAGACTTTGAGTCCATCTGCAGGCTCATGAACATCAATTTCACCCTCGGGGAAAAGCTATCCAAGAGGCGTCACTTGAATATTTTTTCTTATTTAATCAGATACAGTAGTGCAACAGCATTTACTCAGTGAAGCATAATTTAATAATAACTTACATTCTGTAGTGGGTTTGATCCATTTGTCTGAAAACACTCTAAGACATTAATGCATTAATGTCCCTCTTGTGATGTAGGTAGGTATTACAGCCTTAATTTTACAGATGAGAAAACACAGGCACAAAGAATTGAAATGCCTTGCCCAAGGTCAAATGAGAGATTCCTGCTAGAACTAAGAAACTGGGAAGAGGAAGGAATAGTGTGTTTCCTTTAGCACTGTAGCAATGTATCCAGCTCCTAGATTTTTATGGAAGAAAATGTGAGCATCTACATACGTGAACAAATATATTGGTTTATCTTCGTGTGTGTAACAAGACACTAGTATAAATGCCTGCATAATCAACAACATACTTTTAAATTGAGACAATGCATCAGAGGGATTTTTTTCATTTTTTCAGTATTATAAACTAAACATCTATAGCACTATTATTTTTTTTGTTTCTTTAATAGAGTTGTCTGCTTTGAGAAATAAATGCACTAAATGAATGGACCTGTGTAACCCTTGCCATGGCTGACACAGGTTAATAAGATTCTGGGCTGCTGCCTCTGGAAATGAACATTTGGTTCAAATCAGTTCTTGGTCATTCCTGCCATGGTGTTAAAAGAAAAACAGACCATAGGAAGGTACAGAGTTGAGACAAAAGCTTGATTACAGAAGGCTGTCATGACTTTGGGGGTTTGTCATGAGAAAGAACAGTTTGTCATCTGTAGCACTGTTAGGGGCTATTTTGCAAGAACAGGGGACTCTGAGATATGCCTGGGTCAGTCTGGAAGTGTTAGCCAGAATAGAGGATGTGAAAATTCATTTTTTTCTTCTTAATTTTCTGATGTAACATGCCAGTCAAGGTAGAGCCATCTTATGATTTTCTTTGTCGCTCTGGAAAACAACTTCATTCTCTTCAGCTGTTCAGTCTTGTTACATGAATGAACATATTCTGGAAGTACTTGGATATTTCTGATTTTCCTCCCCTCCTCTTCCTGTAATCAATTGGTGTCAGCCACTTCCAGAAGTGTATATTGGCTTGTTGTCAATTTGCCCAGCTTAATCTATGTAAATACATACAAATGCTTTTATCTCTACTCTCGTTCCCTCTCTGCTTAATTCTTCTGAGGTTCTCTGCATCTGTTCTGATTTGTGTTGCATGCAGCTCTGTTCCCAAGTTCTGAATAGATACAGGCACTTATCCTGTACATCTTTGCTGTTACTGGATACCCGCAAATTCCATGCCACTCAAGCAGTGCCTGTTGCGTTCACCCATGTGGAGAGGTTTGTGATCTTTCTAGGAAACGTGAACAAAGCCCTTCCTCAAGTAAAAAAGTCACACTAGATTGATTTTCCCTTATTCTCTGTGAAGAAGATGACCAAAGCAACAAATAGTCCAACAAAAAATACGGTCCCACTGCATATGCAGCAAACAGTTCTTGCTTCCCAGCCATAAGCACTGAACTCCAGCTCCTCAAACAAAAAAGACAGAGGTTCTATTTCAGTCTGGAAAAGTCCAAGATGGCTAGCAGAAGTGTGGGAGCTGGAAAGAAGTGATGGTCCCAGGTGAGAACCTAGGACAAATTTCTAGTTGTCGTTCACTCTTCTTTTGCATATTTTTTCATACCTGTTCCCATTTGCTACTCCATCATATGATGCTCGACAAATGTGATTTGTCATCTGTTCTTAAGTCATGCAAAGACACCACAAGCCAGGGTGTTCTTCCCTGAACTTTCTTACTTCTCAGCCCCTAATCCCTGGCAGAACAGGAGCAACAGGAGGCCTTCTTGCTCTGTCCATGTAGCTCATGAAAAAAACTATTCAAACTTTATTCAAGAGGCTGTTTGGTGTTGCAGCTCTGGAGCAGCATTTCACAGTGTCTTGGACACTTGGCATGTGTCCTCATGGTGTCACTGATGAATGGACAGCAAGAAACTCTGGTTAAAACAAAGCAAAATTAAAATGTCCTGAAACCAGCAAGAAAGACAAAAGAAGTCATCTGTGCCTTGTCTCTTTCCTCCTTGAAAAAGGCAAGAGGCAACTGCTGGCTTCCTGCTGAAGGTTTATGTCTTATGTAGACTGATGCATGACATCAGTGTGATTCACTGTGCTAGTGGATGATGGAGGTGTGGGGTTTTTCTTTGGTGTGAAACAGAAGAGTATTTCTTATAATCTGATCTACTTAAATTGGCCTTATCTGTATCAATATATATATATAAGGATCTAGAAAACAAAGGATGTTTCTTTTCTTCAAGGGCTAGCTTTATGTCACCTCTTTGAGTCCTATAGAACAGAATCAACTAAATTGGAGAAGAGCTTTGGGATTCTTGAGTCCAACCCATGACCTAACCCATGACCTTGTACATCTCCATAGAAATGGTTTAGGCACAGGAAGTCATGGAAAGAGTTATCTAAATGAAAGATACCGAGGTTTGCCAAATAGCTGCTTAGAAGGTCCAAGTGTTTCTTTACCCTTAATGGGCAGAAAGTAGATATGACAGCCAGAGGTCTTTGCAGAGGCATTTGCTACTTTGAAAAGTTGCTTTCATTAACTTTTTTTGTAAAAAAGCTTGCAACTTTTTTTTATAATACACCTAATGGTCTCTTGTCTTCTCACTAATATATTGATACATCAGAAGTTATAATAATAGAATGGCATATACATCATATATGGTGTACTATATTGTTTATTATAAAATGAAATAACAGTAATATAAAATAATAGTGTGAGAGATGGCTTCAGACCTTTAAGGAGCTTGTTTAGGGTGTTTTCATTTCTGGACGTGTATGTTAGCACAGACGGATTGCTTAAAGGTGTTTACAGTTTTTTTTTTTGACCAGACTTAGGCTTATGTATGCAGTTAGACGCTGCATTTTGAAGCAGGTATGGTCTCCAAAATACTGTAATTTTAATGACAGGTATTAGAAAGCCAAAATAAGAGTTTATTTACCACCTAAGGGAAACTTCAATTTCTAAGTCACTCAGGGGTGCACTGATGATGGAAAAAGGATGGGAAGGACATGAATAATCCACTTATTTTCAGGAAGGATGTATTCTTGAGACCAGAACCTCAGGAAAACAACAGAAGTCTGACTTGTAGGCACCTTCCTACCAGTTAAAGTCTTTCCAGGAACACTTTATACCTGTTCCTGCCCTGGGGGTTAGTAGGATTCTCCTCAGCAGTTTCCTTGCATGGCTTCCTTCAGCACTGATTTAAAGGCTGAGCTTGATCTTTTGGCATCAGAAGAAACAAGCTCACTGAGTTGCCAGAACAGCAATTACATCAGCAGGTTGCAGTGCTGAGTTCTCACAACAATTAATCTGCCACCATTAGAAGACTTGTCCATTTTCTTTTTATTTTGGGTATGTCCAGGAAGTCTTTTTTGAGAATGTAGGTTTCTATTTTGATCTGAGCATATTTTCTGAGTGGTTTTTAAACTGAAGTCTTTTCAGACAAGCTCTGTGCCAAATGGAAATCTTTTCCCCAGCTGTTCTCTGCTGCTTTGGGAGCAAATTCAGTGCAAGTCAGGTATACTGTGGGCAGAAGTTGTCCTTTCCACAGGCAGTAGTTTTTGCTGCTGGCTGGATTGCAGAGATCTAAGCCCAGACACACAGATGATACGGAACCAGAATCGGTTTTCAACATTTTTCTCATCCTGCTAGTTTGTTTTAATGCAATCAAGAAATATGAGTTCTTTCAAAAGTCAAAATGTTATTAAAGCTTAGATCAAGAGTTTTGGTAGACGGTGGAGGAGTGGCTTGGGCAGGCATAATGAGACCTCACAGATTCATTATGTCATAGGCTCTGTTCTCAAGTTATTAAACAACAATAACAATCTTTGGGCTGGTTTGGGAGGGGTTGTTTTTTTTTTTGGTTTTTTTTTTTTTTCAGATCAAACTGTTAATAATAATTTCAGGACATGTTGCCAGATTATGGCATAATTTGTATTTGCATAGTTGGTTAAAGTTCATGTATGCATTTGCTTTCAAGATCCAGGATTTAAACTACAAAGTTTAGTCCATTTTCTCAGGAAATAAGAAATGCGAAATGACATGCAATGTTTGACAATTAGGAGGATACTGTCTGAAAATTACACAATGATATTTTCAAAGGCAAGAGGAAATGCTATCCAAAACATTTTCCTCTTCTCGTAAAAAGACTGATCATCCTGGGTAGGAAACCATGTAAAAAGAATCTTTGTATGAAGGAATTTATTCTACATAGCCATATTTTCCCCTGACAAGTTCTTTTAATGGCGGCTGAAAATCTATTGAAGACCTGGAAGATAATCAGCATTAACAAACTTGCCTCCTATGTACTTGTGTACATTGTCAAATACAATCTTAATTTGCCACAGGCATAGTATATTTATTAAAAGTGACATTTCTCCAAGCAGATGTCTCATATGTGCACAGAAAACTAAGTTGGAGAACAAAGACTGTGTGTATTGCCTTATTGTTCTGCAATTGCAATATTTCTGAATTTTCTGAAAGTGAAGACCTGAAAGAGACTCTCCCAATTCCTACTTGTGTGGCATAGATTTTTACATAGAGTAACATGAATTGCCTGCAGAATTCTTGCATAATTTTCAGACTGAGTAGTTCATCTGTGTGTGTATGTGTAAGCATATATATATATATGTATATGCACACATATATATGCTTACAAACTTCCCACATGCTTGACAGTAATTTTTCCCCAAAAGCCACATTTGCTAATTATAGAATGGGTTAAGTTTATGTTGTAGCCTGTTTCTGGTTATTATTATCAAGACCAGATGCAATGCTCATTAGGCTTGATCATTTTATCTTGGACCTTTGCTTTATAAATGTAATTTAATACAGATAGGCTTTTTTGATCTACAGTATGTAAAGTCTTAGGCATGCACAAGAGGAATTAGTGAGATGAGAGTCTGTGAGCACTCTGCAGAGCCATAATTTGCATCACACTGCCTTATAAAGTCAATAGTAGTAGAATTTTTAGCATTAATTTAAGGTGATGCATCATTCCAACAAGAAAAACTTTTTGGACTTTGACCCAGTAAGCATTGCCAGCAGATTGTGAATGGGAAAAATTCCTTCTGGAAAATCCATTCATCTGCCTGTGAAGAGTTTGCCAAAAGTGCATATAGTCAGATTAGCCTCTTATATGGATGGCTAAGTGTAAACAAGGGACTTAATGCTAGTCTGTAGGTCATGCATCAGAGCTAAGGGGTTCAAACACAAGACCTTAATTTCTCTGCCTATTTCCTTACTAATTTTATGTTGTGCTCACACCAGGTGTGTGTGTGTCCAAAGGTACTAGGAATGCTGATAATTAGTTTTTAATTTGGACATCTTCATGTGAATAGCATCAAAATTGATCAGAAATTTTAATTTTTTAAACTGTTAAACTGTGAGTAATGCATAAGCACTTTGCAGCATCAAGAACTTACTCTTTTGGTTTTCATACAGTAATTTGAAATACTTTATTTACTTCAAAAGGATTAATCTTAATAGCTTTAAAAATGAAAGCCCAAAACTAGCAAGAATTTTTGGCTTAGGACCTATAATAGGGAATTAGTGGCTTCCCACTCACCACTAATGATTGGATTTTTTTTTAAGCTCTGTTTATTTATGAGCACTGTTGAATACAAATTCTTGTTAAATAAGTCATTTTAGGGAACCTGCTCTGCTTGACATCAAATATATTCAACAACCATATTAACAAAATGCTATTTGCCCAAGTGGCCACATCTAATAGGAAAAAATTGCAGCGTGCTTAAAGAAGAAAAACATTCAAGTTATTAGTAACTGTAGATTTTTAAAAAGTTACCTCCTTTTCTTAGCATGGGGTACTTTTTGAGCAACCTAAGATACAAGTACATATTAACATGCACTTAAATTATGTATACAATATACTAAATAAACATTCCAGAAAAATAATATCTAAGGTATGTATAGGCTTAGTAAAGTGATTTGCCCATATTGAAGACCGTGTGACTTAAGAATATCAGAGAGGAAAATAAGATACCATTTTTGGGATAGTGTAAGTGTTCCTTTGCAAAACCTTCCTCTATTGTGCCAGTGTTATTCCTTTTTCATGAATAAAAGAAATGTGAGCTGAATAAAACCAATAGAGTCTGTATGTTAATATATGAGGACAGAAGTAATTTTTTGTTGTTGTTTCTTGGCTTCTGGGAACTGACTAGTAACACTTTTACTGTAGGGTTTTCTTCCAGATTCCCTATTTTGCTTTTATTTTGATTATGTGTGAAAGAAGACTATTTGGCCAAACTTAAAGATGTTTTTGTTGCTGTTGTTCTTCCATGACCTCAAGGTTTTGTTTTAAAATTTTTTTTTGGTCACCGTTACAAAATGAATTTTTTTTTTCACATACTGTTTTCATCTTCTCAACTTCATGCTTTTTTGCCTTTTCATGTTTTCCTGGTTTTACATTTTTGATCGGGATGTGCTCTTCCACCACCTCTGTTCTCACACTGTGACTGGGGCATGCTGTTTCTGGCATGCAGTGTGCCAAGAGGAGCCTTTCTGTATTTCCCTTGGCACAGCTGCTCCAGGCTAAAGATGGAGCTCAAGCAGCTGCAGGTGACCTCGAGGAAGCCTGCACACTTTCCTTCCCCCTTTTGCAGAAGTACTTGGCTGCTGGGCTGGGATTCTTAAGTAAGGGTTTGCTTCTATCTTCTGTCTTTACATGTCTAATAACCCCAAAAAACAAATTAGTTTTCACAAGGAAGCAGAACCACTCAGCTTTGGCCATCTGCTGCTGCTCAGCAGGAGGGCGATCCTGGTCCTGGAAGAGTGTACCAGAAGGGTCAACTAGTTTCAGTTCCTCAAATTACTCCATTGACAGATTGACCTGTAATTGTCTTCTTCCACTGTGACAAATTAAAACTCACTTACAGTGGGTAATGATTTGCTCCATTATATAAGATGGAGGTGGGATAATTTACTGCATTCCTGTTCTGTGCTGGAATTGCCCATCAGATTAATTTGCGGAAAAAAAATTACACTCTAATAAAATGTAGCGTTAAGTGGATTGTACTCCAGCTCCTGCATGATCCAAGTGGATGTCTCATTGTGCATTTCTGAAGCAATATATACAATATAAAAGTGTTCTCGTTGGTTTTGCTAAAATATGTACACATATGCACACAGAAAAGCTGATCCTTATTTGTTGCTGACAAAGGTGTATCTTGCGGGGAGATAAGGCTCCAGATCATTACAAAAGATATTTAAGTAATTATATGTATAACATAGTAGTAATATATTATATATGATTTTTTTTTTAAGTTTTAATTAATGCGTGCTACCAAAAGTATTGAAAGGTTGCTGCCTGACAAGGAACATCAAGCTTGCCCCTGAAATAATTTTGAGTAAACTTACCGTATTTGAGAAATAAATTATAGAAACTTATGGAAAAGGAGGCATTTACATGCAGTTCTGTGAGTATCTGCAAATATAGCACTGAATTTTTTTCCTTGTTTGTTTACTGGCAGTGTCCAGCTAAACTGCTCTGCATCAGATTCCATCATTATGTCTGTCAGCTTCAGTGCCTTGGCTTTAGAACTTTCTGTTATTTCAGCAGTGAAGCAGAGCAAGCACGTTACCAGTCAAATAATAATAAAAAAAAACCCAAGCCAAAACCCAAAAATTGAATTGATATATTTTCTGTATCCATGGTAATGAGGCTCGGTAAGGCAGGAAGACTCTATTATATCACCATTACTGACAGCTTGTGACTGCTTTCCCAATTTTGAGTCACCTGGTACACACGGGATCAGCTCCCTCTCCTAGCATCACTTTTGTTTAAGTTTTACTCTGCTTCTTATACAACCGTCGGCTCCCTCAAAATTTGTTTTCTGGATCTCAAATGCCATGGTACTGGAAAGGAAAAAAAAAGTACAAAAATTATAAAATAGTGTCTATCAGTTATGGAAACGATGCCTTCAGATCCTTTGCAATGGTGACCTTTCTGGATCTCCCTAGCTGAGCATATTCTTTCCTTCTCCCTCTCAAAAATGTACTTTTACCTGTATTATTAACACTCTTTTAGATGCACTGCAATGTGAAAAGCCCTGGATAGCCTATGCCATGAAGAAATTCTTGCAGAGGCTCTGCAGGGTGGAAAAGAAGCAGGAAGTTCAGGAGGAGTGGGGGAGATGACAGTGTTAGGGGGGTATTAGCCAGGGACTGAAATATACTTTCTTCAGCCTTTAGTACTGCTGGCATGAAGGCTTTTGTTGTGTACTTATGCTTTGTTTTGTTCGAGGGGGTAGCACATTCATAATAAATGTGAAAACGATGGACTGTTCCTTGCTTATCCAGGGGCAGTGCACATGCTTCTTCATTTTTTCTAGCCTTTTTTATAAACGACAAAGGTATACTGTTTGGATTTATGCCAGTGGGTCGTTCTGTCATTTTAGTTTGTTTTAAAATCTGAACAGCTTATAGATGGCAAAGCCATGATGCACCTGGAATGAAATACCATTCTTGTCTCCTTCACACACGTGCACCTACCTTTAAAAAGAAGAAAACATTAAAGCAGTTAAAGGTAGAAGACACGAATGAGAACTGACTTTGTGTGAGTAGACCCACTTATGTAAATCTGAATCAGTCTTCGCAGAAAGTACTACTGTTGAAAGCTATAAATATTTTTTTAATTCTTTCTGAATGAAGATCAGTGTGAGGAGGTGTCTAACTCCAGTTTCAGTCAGGAAAAAATTGATTCTATTTTAATTTTAATCAGAGTTATTAAAGTTAAATAGTGCTCACATTTTGAAGTACATATTTAGGGTTGGTCAAAGTTAAGGAACATTTATATTTGAGGTGTAGTTGTTAGTCAAGCTCTATAAGCACCTCTTGTGGATTTAAATATTCTCTTGAGTCCCTTCCTGCCTTGTGCCATTAGATGAAATCGTCATCTAGTCTAACTTCCTGCTCCAAGTAGCATTCCTGCCCACACTACAGAGGCTCTGTTGTGGCTCAGCTGGACAAACCTCAGACATCTCCAGGGTGCAGACTGCAGCTTCAGAGGCCCACCAGACCCAGGGCTGCTCTAGCAAAAATGTTATTGCTGATGTCCACACCACTTTCCCAGGCTGCAGTTTGCAGCTGTATTGTTGCTCACTGTTATGTTCCTTGCCAGGACCATCATCTCTGGAGCCCATTTTCAAGTACTGTGCTGTTGTCACTCAGCCAAGCTCAACAAGCCCTGCTCCCTCAGCTTCTCTGGGCTGGGCTGCATGCTCCAGACTGCTGACCAACCTGGCAACTGGACTTTTGCTGGAGGACAACAGCTAAACAGAGTATTCCAGATAAAGTACCAAAAAGAAGGGAATAATATCTTCCCTCTTATTGTCTAATTACCTCTAGTTATTTTACAGGCAAATTGCATCATGGCATAGTGTTTGAGAAATATGGTAAGACAATTTTTCTAAAATAATGCTGTTCTGACAAATTGCACAAAAAAGAGAGTATGCTTCCAAGATGTCTCACCAGCAGAAACAGTACTACATGGCTCTGAGAAATCAATGCATGAGTCTTCTTTATCAAAATCCTAACAAATTACTTCAAGATGCAAGGCCTGGTTTTCTCAAACTTAAGATGAAGTTTGCACTTGAGCAAGTGCAGAAGCAAAGCAACATGCTAAGTGATTGTGGGCTAATTTCATCTTTGTTTACTGGCAGTGGACTCACAAAGATGAGTATCCACCACATACACATCCTTTGCATTGCTTTTGGCAGGGAGAACAGCGCAGGGGAGATATGTGAGGGTGCAATGCCTTCCATCACTCTCAAAATACTTGTTGGTAGCCTTCACAAAGATATTGAAGATGGCAAGAAGGATTTGCTTCACTTCTACTTTGGACATTCGTTTTTAATTGTCTAATTAAATGGGATTATTATTTTAAAAATGTGTTTTTAATTACTTGAAATGACCCAAAAAATAGTAAATGTTGGGCTCGTCTTAATTCCATACAGTACATGTTAAAATTTTTAAGAATATTAAGGAAACAGGTGCACTGTATCACAAACTTTGTAAGTCTTACACAAGCTTCTACATATATAATTTGTATTTGAGCATAATCTCTTCTATAACTCATTTTTATCTCTTATTTTATTTGTAGTTCTTTGTCCACTTTGACATTTGCAACAACTCTCATTTTACTAAAAATGTGGAATTATATTTTCTGTTTTGATTGTCCTTTCAATTCAAATTTAAAGGATGTTGGTTTCCTTTAGAAATGTATTTGTTCTGAGCAACCATATCAGAATTGAGGCTTAATGAAACACAACTTAACATAGAGAGGCAGGCTCAAATATGATTATAATTACAATGCAGTTTAGATCTTGGTGTCCAAAATTCTTTTTTTATTTTTGGTTTTTTGTTTGTTTGCTTTTTTTTTTTCTCTTTTTATTGTCATTATCATAGCAAGAGGCCTCCTGAAGAGTGCATTTTCATGTGATGTAACTTCAGTAACCAAAGAGATGTTCCTATTCCATAAATCCTCTTCTCTTGGTACAAGATGTATGATAGCAGTGGCAGGCAGCCAATCTGGTAGAAAAGCACAAGCAGTTAGTGTAAGAAAACAAGTTAAACAGATTGACAGGTGCATAAGGATTTGTAAGTGTCCTGTTGGGATAGATTCAAAGGAAGTGCTTGGAAGAGGGTATTTTTGTGCATAGATTGGTTTTTTTGTAACACAATGTGTAGATGTACGAGGAGTTTGGTAGGGAAGATGACAACTGGGGATAAAAAGCCACTGTTCCTGACAGGGGGAACACAAGACTTGATGCATTAACTCAGTATTGAATTAGTTAGGGAGTAATAAACAGAAGCTAGACATAATAATATAAAAACATAATAACATACTTGATGAGAGGAGGGTGGAAGCAGAAACTCTACCTTACACTTTTTTTAGCCGTCTGGATTTGAAGCAAAAAATAAAAAATTCCAGTTTTACAGGGAAAAATTTCCCCCCACACACATAAAACCTGTAATTTTCTGGAAGAATTTTTTTTTTTTTTTACATTTTATTCTTTATTAGTCAGTCTCACTTCCTGCAGAAATTGTGACCAAAAAAAAAACCCTCTTACATACAGAAAAAAATAACTGAATTCCCAAGCCTAATCAAGAGTTTGCTTAAAAAGAAGACTGAGTTTAGAGTAATACTGAGTAGAACAAATTGTAGGGTAAAGAAGGACCAGAAAGAGGAAATTTATATAAGAGTTGGAGAAGAAGAGATGAAGGTATAAGTTAAGGTTGAATTTCTGGATCAGATGGATGAGGTGAAAGGATCAGTAAAGAAAAACAACTATCTCATTTGTACTGACAGACTAAAAGAAATAATTCATAAGACAGGGGTGGGATAAAGCCTGATTGAGAGGCATGGCTGATGGTATCTTTTGTTTGGAGTGCTGGGAGGGTTACTTGAGGTTTTTTGTTTATTTTTTTATCTCCTTCCTTTAATTAGAAGGACTTATTTGGATGGGACCTAGATGGAAATGGGAGGCTGCTCCTGCTGGGGCAGGTGAACAGAGATCTGCCCAGAGGGAAGGTGGCAGAAGGAGGCAAGGAGCCTGCAGAGCACCAGGAGCATTGGGGAGGCAGTGGGAAAAAGCAGGGACCAGTGCACTGGTGATACAAATGACAGAAAAAATACAGGCAGAGGAGGCTGGGCACAGTTTGCTACCATTCAGAAGGTCACTCAGTTAGCCCAAACTGGGCTGTGAAGCAAGGATCGGCCTACGTTTGCTGTTGTGAGAATAATAAATTTGAAGCAGACCCAGAAGTTGTCTCTCTCAATTATCTTGATGATTTCCAATGATTGAGGGCATCAGTGTCAAGCTGTTATTTCTTTCCAGAATGTGACTCTACAATCAATGTGTTGTACTAACTCTTCCAATGCTTGTTATGAAAATAATTTAAATATGTAGTCAGAAAATTGCATCTATCATCGCTTTCTCTGCCATATAAAATTACTCAAATTTTGAATGCTTAATATAGATTCTACCTGAGATATAGCAGTCCCTGTAGCTTTCAGGCTAATCTTCCCCTTCCCCTGCCCAGGAGACAGACAATGCATCTCAGCTGGATGAATTTGAATTTACCAGACAAAAAATTAATATTAGAAGAGTATCTTCACATTCAAGGTTTCTATGCTTCCAATACAATATCAGCTACTGATACTTAAAAATGTTTTCTTTATGCATTTTGGTTTTGTACTTGGGTTTTTTTTGGGGGGGTGGGGTTTTTTTTGATTTTTAAATACTGCTTTTTCAATTTATTCCATGAATTCTCCAATCAATAAAAAGCCTTCTGGTTTTTGATTGACTGTTTTCAGTGGCCGTGAAAAGTGCTGAAAAGCGCAGCTAACTCTAGATTCTGGGGAAAAAACAAGTGACAGAGTGACACAGCTTGACATTTAAGAAGCACCTCGTACCTCTTAGAAAGGACCTGCGTTAGAGTGAGGTGCTCCCAGGCTGTGAATTAGCTCATGAGGGTGTTTGCTTTGGGCTGGAGCACTGGCACAGCGTTGGCACAGATGGCACAGCCTGGTAAAGCACACAGAGCCGTCTGCCCACCTCTCCTTCCACCAGAAATCACAGCTCAAGAGGACTGAGAAGATAATGCACCCTGAGCCCCACCCCACCTTAAAATGACACAGTTTCACTGTTTCTTCATGCATGGAAAAATGTTTTAATACACAGATTCGGTCAACATAACCTTGGCTTTCTCAAATTTTTCTACTGCTGAGATTGAAAGCCGAGTAAGGTTTTACTTGGTTTTGAAACTCCTGGGATATTGTCAGCTTCCAGCTGGAAAGGAACCAAAGGTGAGTTGTCATGGCTGTGGCCTAGTAAAGGTTATTGACCTGAGCAGGATGGCTCTGTTCTTACCAGGCTGCTGGTGGGAGGCACAGACAAACCAAGTTTACCAAGGCGGACGTGGGAGTTTTTATGTTGTGATTTTGGTTGGGGATTTTTTTTGTTTTTTTTTTTTTTTTTTTGTTTTTCCCCAAAGGAAAGCAAGTGTTTATTTGTAAATGTTTATCTTCTAGGATAATGTGATGTTTACATTCTTGGAGTGCAAAACACTGCTATGCTGCCTGTTGTTTTCCTCCTTATCATTTCAGCATCTTTTAGAAAATATATGAATATACATGTCATACAAATGAGGGTTTACAAGTCAATAAATAATTGTATTTGCATTATTGCAGATGCAAATTTTGAGGTCAAGTTACAGTCATTAAAATAGTTTTATAAGCATTTCTTCTTACATTGACAAAAATAACTCATCTTTGGAGCAATTACTGTCATGCAAGCCACTCAGCTATTTTGGATAACTTGGTTTTGCTTTGCAATGCTATTTGCTCTATCCAATGTGGCTAATCTGTGCAAATGAAATAGGAAAACAATTTGCTTGCTGGTAATCCTATTGTTCAGCAGGCCAGACCTTGTATGACATCTCTGTAACTCTGCTTGTGCAGTGTCTGGATTAAGCAGTGATTCCCTTACCAGCAGAAGCAAACACGAAGTGTATGTTACATGCAAATGAATTCAGCTTGCACGAGCTTCTTGTTCCTTGTGGTGGAGCTGTGAAACAAAGCAGGAAAAGTAATTCTACAAATAAAGATCTGGACATCAGAGTTATGGGGTAAATATCTGCCAGAATTTGTGGAGAGTAGAGTGATAGTCCAATGTCAGTACTAGAGGCATACCCAGGCCTATGACTTTAATAATAATGTATGTCTGCTGTATATGGAAACATTTATGACCTCATGCTGTAATTTAGGTGTCCTGTATAAGAAAACCTGGACACATTAGGCAAAGGTTTGAAGTCATTTGCTTGAAAATATAATTTGGAGATCATCTGCAAACTATTACAACAGCTGTGTCTTTGGAAGAAGACATCAAACCAAATTGATAGCCTAAGGAAGTAGAAATTTTAAATAAGATCCTGTGATCATCAGATGGAATAAGCAGTGTAATAACTTTTACAGAAACATAGGTAAATTCATAGCTACTGACTCACTGATTTTCACTGCATATTAAATTGTCCCTAATGGAAAATTTTTAAAAAGCTGGAAGTCACACCGGCAAGAGCCTCAGTGTTAGATATTTCCCTTCAGAACATTTTCAAACACCAATTTACAAAGAAAACAACTTTTTTGACCTTCAGGATGCCTTTTGGCTGATACATGTAGCTTTGAAGGACATTTTGCTTTCTTCCTAGTGCCGCAATAGTGCCAATGACAGTTCTGTTGTGTGAGGCCTCAGGGGGGTTAGATGCAAACACAGATGACAGTATAATGTTTGGCTGAGGAAGTTCTTGATTGTAACCTGATAGCATAATGAACAACAGAAGGTGTCAAGTGTTATTACAGTTAATGGGCCTCAGTTTTCTTGTCATGAGCTTGAACACATCTAATCCTCTTCACAGCACAGCTTCCACCGTGATAAGGCAGAAATAATCATCAGGATTGCCAAAAACCTGGGCTTTGGGTTTTACTGTTTTTCCCTCCCTACCCGCATCCCCCCGTCTCCAGATGGAGAGGGATAGGTAAGTGGGAGCATATCAGAATAACAAAGTGTAGAGAAAGAATTACTAGACTAGAGAAAAACACCAGCAGAAGGCAAAGGCAGCCTTCCAGTACAGCTCATGTCACACCATGTATGGACTATCCTGTTTATAGCAAATGAAGATTTGAAGCCAGCAGCAGCTGAAAATATGACTGCAAGCTTCAAGCTAGTGGTAGCTAACCAAATACTACTGTGCAGATTCCTGGGACTTCTCATATTCTTGCTAACCAGAGATGTAACTGGCATGTAAAACCAGAGGTAAGGAGTGAAGGGCACAAAAGACACATATTCAAGACTGGTGTCTAGCAGCAAAGAACAAGTGGCAGATTCAAATGCACAGGTGACTGGTTCAACGCCTACCTAGCAATATGGATTGAGACAAGGTGACCAAGATAAGGCAATAAAATCATTGAGGACAACTTACCGAGACAGATGTAGTCAGAAAACTATTACAAAGGTAGGAAAAATCATAAAAAGAGCTGAATAAAGCAAAGTGAAAATCTTTTATTTAGAACTGAAAAAAAAAATCAGCGTATTCCAGTAAAAGCAACACGAAAAGTAAGAAATATGTCCTTTATGAAAGCGATTAATGTAGAGGACAGAAGCCTCCTAGCATTAAATAATGCTTTTCTGTTCATTAGTCTGAGTGGTTTATGCAACCGGTATTTACAAATTTCGTTATATCTAACTACAAATAAAAAGGGAATTAGCAAAGAGACCGGAAATAGAAGGGAGAAAGATAACACAACAACATGTAGCTTTATAAGCTTCAGATAGCTACTCGAGTGGAAAAGAATTCCTCTTAAAATTTTGCTTTCAGCATGCTGCCAGAAGTAAGCTCAATTTTACTACTGTGTCTCCTTACTGTGTGTGGCCAGAGGTACTGGCCAGCACTTAATGACAGCAATGAGAGATTTATAGCTGAGACGTAAATACAGTGAGTAGCAGAGAGGTTATATATAATGGAAGTGCAAGTCATGTTCCTCTACAACCATAATTCTGAAAGAATAAACACTAAACTGTTTTCCTTAGGGAACAATTTGAATTATTCCCATGGCCTGGTTGTGAGGATAGCTACTTGCTGTAAGACTTGGGGCTTGGCAAAAATGATGCATGAAAATGGAAATCAAAGCATGGATGTATCTTGAAGGCAATCGTGAAATGAAGAACATCACCCAGAAAAAAAATAGTGGGTGAATTGTAAAAAGGTCTAAAAACCTCTACAGGCATTACATCCAACTAATATCCTACTGGCTTTTTTCCTGGAAGAGAGAAAGGATCATCACAGGATCTCCCTCAGTGAGCAGCTATCTAGAAAAGACTAGTCGTGTCACTGCTTTATCCTGAACATAAGCTTTTGTGGCTCTTGAATTCTTGACGCTCACAACTTTCAGGTGGCCCAAGTGCAGTGTTTGTGTTGAAGCAAAGCCATGCACCTGGAAGCTGGCACAGATCCTGCTGGGTACAGCAAATCCTGGATGCTGCAGGCAAGTGGCCAGCAGAGCTATCCAAGCTCCTGCTCTTGGTCTCCCCCAGTTCAGACTACTGCTACTCTGCAATGAAATGGGAAGTTGTTCACAGGCAGGAAATATTGATTATTCCCACAACCTTGAATTAACTCTTAGAAACCTGCTTCCTCGTTGAAAGGAAGGTCACTTGGCAGGTGACAGAAAGAGAGCCAGCCAAAATCTCTGCAATGCTGATGCCTACACAACAGTAGGGCTGGCTAGGCCAGGTCTTTCTCCACCCGCCAGGCAGGTGTCCTTCAGCGGGAAGGCATCTGTCGAGCTTTCCCACTGGTCAAGATCTTCAGTAACTGAATTCAACCTGAGTTTGCAAATAGTTTATTATTTTCTTCAAAAATAAAATAATAAAAAAGCCCCTTCACAAAACAGCTATCTTTCCTAGCCTTAAGCACAGCTGAACAGCTGTGAAGAAGCATTTCTGCTGTTGTGGTGCCAGTCACGGCAGAGGAACAGAGATTTCACAGGTGGCTCTCATTTTCTGGGTTGCTGACTTGCGACCTCACTGTTTGATTTGCAGAAGCACTGAGTACTTGCAGCTGCAGCTGGAGTTAATAGTAGCTGGGCTTTGAACATGGAAGAGCACCATGAGACAAGTCTTCTGAAAAGCAGTTTTCAGCACTTTCAGACTGAGTATCTGAAATTAGTAAGTGTGTGGTGGTTTTGGGTTTTTCTTTTTTTTTTTCTATTTTTTCCACTAAGCTTTTATAAAAAGTTTCTCTTGCTGTATCTATGCTGTGAAAATAAATTTATTAAAATGTATAATGCATATTGATGCTATAATAATGAACTTACGGAGGAGACACAGAAGAACTTAATTGCTTTCAGTCTGAACTCATGTTGCGTTAACAGAAAGAGAATTCAAGGAAGTAGAATGTGGTAGGGCTGGGTGCTGAATCAAGTAGGACAGAATAAAGACTAGTCACTGTCTCTCTGTCTTGCTCTCAGAATTGGATGAAATGGTTTAAATATATATCTGGTGTTATAAGGTCAGGTACAGTCTCTCTGTGTTGTATAACTTGCTTCACTTGTATTATTACTGTCTTATTGTGTAAATCAGAAGGAGTGAATCTTGAAGGAAAGAAGCCCTTCATCACAGTGCAAAGAGAGGTCCTGCACTGGCATGGGCCCTAACATAGTCTGTAAGTGCTCACAGGATATTCTGAGCAATGAGTTCTCACCCAAGGGGCCTGTGGTAGCCCTGGGTGAGCAGCACAGTCAAAGACTGAGCTTCAAAAGTCCATGGTAGCTTATAAATAACAGTACTGTAAGTATATAAAACGTGGCACAGTGGTTTTTCCTAGCTTCTGTAGTTACTGATACTTTTGCTTTATTATCAGGACAGTGTAGGGACAGAGATACATCAAAGAGTCATTGATGTGATAGTCAAATAAGGTCACCTCCAGTGATAGGAGGAGAAACTTCAACTGCTGGGGTTCTCTGTTTCTTGAAATGTTAGAGAGGAAACAGTGACCTAGGAAAGGATAAAGAATCCTAAAATTTAGCACTTTCTTTCTTCTGCATAGATGAAACTGATGTAAGAAATGTTGTAGCTGATTCTGATTAGTATCCATGTATCTAATTGCAGTCTGCCTGCATATGATTGATTGTGCTTAGGATGTTATGGCAGTTTTGCATTGCAATTAGTTTAGAAACTGGAAGGTGAGTTTTGATATATTTGCTTGTACTGATTTAAGATTTCCCCTGGCTGTCAGAAATTACCATCTTCCTTATAGTAAGAATGAGACGTGTACCTGCCGTTCCACTTTCCCTTTCTTAACCCATGAGGACTGAATTGCTGATAAGAGCAGGTTTCTGTAGGAAGTCAGACTGTTAATGGGATGACCTGAAATGCACCTTCTTGTCTTTCTCCCTTGGGCATTTGCTGAGGGCCAGCTTGGGGCAGAGCCACCATGTTTGGTTCTTGTGCTGGTACCCAAGTGTCAGATTACAATGTGAAATTTTAAAGTTCTTGTCTGCTCTCCCCTACCTACTTATGAAGCTTTATTACCCTGCTGGGAAGGACTTGGGGCTGCTGGTGGATGAAGAGCAGGACATGAGCCACCCATGTGCTCTTGCAGCCCCGAAAGCCAATTGCGCCCTGGGCTGCATCCAAAGCAGCGTGGGCAGCAGGGGAGGGAGGGGATTCTGCCCCTCTGCTCTGGTGAGACCCCACCTGCAGTGCTGCATCCAGCTCTGTGGTCCCAGCACAGGAGGGACATCAGCTTGTTGGAGTGAGTCCAGAGAAGGGACATCAACTTGATTAGGGGGATGGAGCACCTCTCTCATAGGGAAAGGCTGAGAGAATTGGATTTGTTTAGCCTGGAAAAGAGAAGGCTTCAAGTTGATCTAATTGTGGCCTTCCAGTGCTTAAAGTGGGCTTATAAGAGAGCTGGAGAGGGATTTATAAGAGTGTGTAGTGACAGGACAAGGGGGAATGTCTTCAGGCTGGAAGAGACTAGGTTTAGATTAAATATTAGGAAAAAAATCTTTACTGTGAATGTGGTCAGGCACTGAAACAGATTGCTCACCAGGGCCAGATTGGATGGGGCTATAAACTGCTGAAAGTTGTCCCTGCCCTCAGCAGAGGGGTTGGAACTATATGATCTTTGAGGTCCCTTCCAACCCAAAAATTCTATGATTCTACAGTGCTGTGGTATCAGTCTGCAGATTAATGCAGTGACTTTTTTAGCTCCATACACATTAGCACTATAAAAGTTGCTGTGAGTTTAGTGCTCCTATGAACCCAATGCATGAAAAAATACAATGTCTAGAGAATGTTTACCAAAGTAGAACAATTTTTCATGTTACTGACAAAACAATGCAAATAGTGAACATCAGCAGGATTTTGTAATTTAAGAAATCAAATTCATTGTTGTCAATTAGATAATACATAAGGCAAACCCAGGATGAAATTATGCGTGCATATATTTATACCAGTGAAGAAAACTATTTCCAACATTGGCTCTCTGTGTCTCTGAAAAGATAGTCAGCTTTTTTTAATTAGCAGCAAACTGAGTACGCTTCAGCTATTTTCTGCAGAGGCCATCACAAACCCTGGAAAACTGTTCTGGAGTCTTCCTACCACTCCGTTTTCAAACACAGGATTTTTGCTTCCCTGGATTTCAGCTTTGAAATGATTCCAGGCATCACCCCATGCAGCAGGATGACAATACCTGGAAAATGGGACAGCAGAGTCACAAGAAAGATTGCATGCTTTCAGTAGAGTACGAGTGAAGGAGACTTTCCAACTCCTAGTAATAATAATAATAATATCTCAGATGGGGGAATAAATTCCACCAGCTTTTTACTTTGCTAAGCTGTGTGCTCTGAAATGAGTCATCATCAATTCATTTGGGTTGACCCAATTTAACTTAAAGCAGAGCTTCATCTGCCCTGATCTGATCAGAAGCTACACAGCTTGTTGGTAGCTCTAATGGTTGTGGAAAGGAAGCTACATACAGTGATTAAGAAAAATATTTTTTTACACCTACAGCCTTGTTCAGGAATGTGTATAATATTATGTCAGCATATGGCATTTTTTTACATGTTGGTTTTTTAAATATACAGAATTCTTGTCACACTCTTCCTGTAAAATTTCTTCAATTCCTGGCTGCTCTTATTCCTGTTGTCTCTTCTTTCTGTTGATGGTTGTGCCTGAGAGACATTTTTCCTTGCCAAATCTGTCAAGGTTTGAAGGTCAGTCACAGGCAAACTGAGCTTTGTGGTTTTCACAGGTTTCAGTCCTGGCCTGTACTCAGAGCAATTACTGGAGTCCTGTAGCACTGCAGCAGTGTTTCTCTGAATCTGCCTGTAGTGCTGTTAGCCAGCAGCTGGGATGCAGTGAAGAAAGGGTCTTTTTAATGCCCTGGTCTATCTTTGCAGATCTGAAATGTTTTCCTTCACCTTTGTGTTACTGTTGGGTGCATAAGCTGATTTGCTGTGGGCTGCAAACTGGGTGGTGAAACAATACTGCTGCCTGCTCTTGGCAAATCTTAGTTCTGCTTTCATCATCTCTTATCCCAGTTTGCCTATGTAATATTTTCTTGAGAGCTGCATGCAATACTGCTGCCTGCTCGCTGCAGCATGGGAAAAATGTGAGGCATTCAAGTTCGCTCATGATGTAAACTCTGCAAATCCTTGACAGGCAAATTGGAGAGAACTGAAAGGACTTTGAGAGGCTGTGTTTTCCTTATATCCATCCAAATATAAATGCATCAATTTTAATTCACTCCTTAGAAGCATTTGTCTAACCTATTCTTAAAATCCTCCTATGATGGAGATTCAAATCCTTTCCTAGTCATATATTCCAGCTTGCATTGTTGGACACAGGAAACTTTTTCTGCCTTAAATCTGTGATGCAAGACCACACTTTACTGCTTGAAGATGTGGAAGAGAAAATGGCACCTTAAGCTGCTTTAATTTGCCGCATAGATGCTTGATGACTCTGAATGATTACCAATTTTTTTTTCCAGGGCAAAATGTCCCAACTCGTTTAACCCTTCCTTACAAGCTATACTTTCTAGTCTTCTGCTTGGTCTCATTATTTACCCAGTGGCCAATTGTGAAGAGCCTGGATAGTCCTTTAATTTTAACAGTCTCAACTGGGAGTGCTGGTAAAGACCTGGCTAATGCTGACAGGGCAAAAGCACTTCTCTGGTTGTCTTATGGACAATACTCTTCCTTTTGTATTATTGGTATGGTACTTGTTTTTTTTAATTATGCATAAACACATCATCAGCTGAGATCAGCACCTGCCTTCTGCCCCTTTGTTTGGGCCATTTTTTTTTTCTTCATGTATTAATTTATCTTTTGTCTGTAGATCTGAAAATGTAAAATTTGCATTTGGCCTTAATGAATTAAAGGAAAGGTCCATGATTTCAGTGGGAGCCCCTAGAAAATTAGCCAAACACAGCAAGATGGTGAGAAGGACTACTTTTTAAATTTTTTCTTTTGTTTTCTTAAATAAAACAAATAAAAAATGCACTAGTTTTCAATCAGTTGGATATTGTTTATGTTAAGCTTATGTGCTATTTTTAACCTATTAAAGATGAAGTGTCAGAAAATGAAGCAAAATTTTTTTTGTCTGGAATCTGTACTTCAGGAGAAGGCTTAGGAAAAGCTCTGCTGTCAGGGTTTCACTATGAAGCAAGTGACATTCAGAGACCCATAAGAGTGGAAGTATATTTTTGATGTGTTTATGGTAATAGGCAGGGAATATACTTCTCAGTTCTTCCTGAAATCCAGTCATGTCCTTCATAGTGAGAAGATATATCCATTCATCTGCTACTTAAAACAGTGCATGCACAGTGGCTGTATTATTTCAGACCAGAAATCGTATCTGTTAAACACTTGCAAACTAAATCTTCTGTGGCATTTTAAAATTTTGAAACTTGCTACCGAAGCCCTCCCTCTGAGTTGCTGCATACTGTCAGTTACTCAGTGACATCTGGGATATAGCATTAAAGGATTCATCTCCAAATGCTGAGTTTAGCCTGTCAGCACTGAGATCTTATCAATAAGTATCTGCAGTTCAAACTAGCAAGTTATGGAATACTTAAAAAACCAGCCTGATAATCTGTCAAAATAGTGGATCTTTTGCTTCATTTTTCTTAATTGATCTTTTTTTCCATAGAATGCAACTCCATATATGTCAGTGAAATTGTTAAAATTTACATTAGTTTTGGTTTTTTTTTTCTGTTTTGGATTGTTTTAATCTAGAAGATGAACTGTGAGCAGCTATTTGTTGCCATTTTCTAAGTGACACCTTTAATTCCATTGAGCCCCTACATACAGAAAGAAAGAAGATGCAAAAAATCTTTTTGTATCTATAATTTTCTTTAATGATTTTACTCTTGATGATTCTGATGTACTACACAAGGTTTTAAAATCACATTCAAATCTTGGTCTGGAGTGTGACAATTTAGCTCTTAAATCATGCTGTGGTGCAATGATGTACTTGGAAAACAAACTAGCACTGATTCTGAAACAATGCCAGCTAATAAACATGGTGGGAAAATGTTCCCCTAGCTAACGTTGCCCAGAATGAACTAGATGTGGAAAGCTGCAAACTCAAGGGAAAAAAATGTTTAGGGGCATCTTGCAGATGGTAATTTATGCAAGGCTAAATTAAGCCTATGCAGTAAACTACGGATAGAAGGGAGCTGTGTTTCTCCAAAAGATCCATAAGAATACATAGTCTGCTCTGGTTTTCAGTGGTGGCTGTCCAATTGTAATATCCCTGTTTCAGAAATAAGCTGCTGCCCCTCCACTCCTTTAGCCTTGGCACGACTTGCTGCCTGGTGTGTTCACAAGCAGAATTTGGCCGCTCTCCCTCTGCTCCTTCGTGCAAGCTGCGGTCTGGCCTGCGAGTGAAGTCCTGCTCCTCGGCCTCACAGGATTCAGGACAGGCATCACCCAGCCTGTGTAGTCAAGGTAAAAGGGTTCAGCACCACTTTGTAAAATCTGGTAGCTGACATGTTACCTTAGAAAGGGAAGAGCTGCCTCATCCACCTGAGAAAGCAGAGTAGCTTTTGGAATGAAACATAACTGAAGTCATTGCCCACCTGTTTATCCTAAGAAGCAGAAATCCTAGTTAGACCTGTCATGATGGGTAATCAGTGTTATTTGTTAATAGAAATGGGATACAAATGGAAATTTAGAAAGGAAACATAAAATTCTGATCAGTCTTTTTTTCTGCCATCCTAATCCCTTGACTAACCTTTGAATTTAACATGTGTTTAATAACTGGATTAAGCAGAGTAAAGAAAAATTTTGTTAATGGAAGTAAGTGGAAGCAATGAGGTAAAACATTTAAAAATAGCTCAGAAAAAAAGCTTTAAATTGCATTGCAGAGATGGGTGGAAAAAAAGATAAACTAGCACAGACTTGTCTCATGCTTCTTTATGTTTATATGAAACAGGGCTTCTTTTGTTCGGAGTTAAAGTTTGGAATTTGTTTTAAAATTTCTGTTGATGATAGAAATCAGCTGAATGTAAAATTTGTTAAAACTCATTATTCTGTCACAAACTAGAGTTTAAGAATTGTGGGGAGTGGATGATATCGATGGGCTTTATTTTGTTTTCCTTTTGTTCAAATAGCAATATTGATTGCCTAATTATCTTTGATTTCCTGTGAGGGATAAAAAGCAAATGTCTTTTCAGCACACGTGGCTTTCACATGATATTAGGACATCATTACCTTCTAGTAGCTGTCCTGTAGGCCTAATAAATTTTTGTTGATCCAGTGAAGGTAAGCTGCAGAAGTGAATAGATAAAAACTTTATGGCATCTAGAGATGTAGCCTGGATGCTAATCTGGTAGAATCTAGCCAGGTACTTAGACTGGTTAGAAATGTGTGGGAGAAAAGAGCTGTATATATACTTTTTACTTTTGTATATGAAAGAACAGATTTCCTTTGAGACATAGAAATATAAATGCAATATGTAGGGTAATTGATAAATAACTGCTTTCTTCTCAGCCTTGTTTTTATGTGGATTGTAGACAAGTAGTGAGATTTAGGTAGTTCCTCTGTAGAAGGTCTGCAATTGTCTCAGTGCTGCTGGCACCCTGAAGTTCCCTATTATCATCTAGTCTCAGTCAAGAGCCAGTGATAAATTAGCCTGCTAAAATATTTGTGGGTTTTTTTTTTAATTAATTTACAGTGACACAAACGGTAAGGTTCAGTGACAGATTCATTCCTTGCTGCTGCACAAAGCCAGATAGCCACCAAAAGGGAAGTCAAAAAACCCAGACTTCCATTGCAGCAAGGATTTCCTTAGTAACTAATCCAGTGCAGCATTTAGTGATTTAGTGTAGTAAAGAAATACTTGCATGGGTATCGGAAGGGAAAATCTCTAAAAGACCAGCCAGACTTTCTCCCACATCAGGAAGAAATAGGAGTGTTGAAGTGAAGGATGAGAGTCCTATATAATAGTTTAAAGAAGAGCTTACAGATGGCACAAAGGAAGGATGTATGTTCTGCAGTCTTGATTGGTGTAAGGAGGGACCAGTAATCAACAGAAAGAAGTTTTACAAAAGAATATGAAACTTTTTTTTTTTAATATTTTTTGTTGGTTTTGAGGTTTCTATTTTTTCCCTTTTTTTCTCCAGAAATATCCATCTCCCTCATTATTTAGTACTCAGCGATGGACTGACTTGATTCTAACTGTAGCTCTCTATTTTTTTCCAAATATAAATGAATATATATACAGCAAATATAAAAAGCAAACCCTTTTTGCTTCTAAACAATTTGCATTTCTATCAGATGTGAGAGATCTAATTATAGAAACACATAGAGGCTGCTCTGTACTGTATGCTGGAAAAATCTAAACAATTCTGTTCCTCTATCTTCTGATTCCTTTAATCTCAATATTTTCAAGAATCAGTTCTGAGCATGCTCTCACTTCATTTTTACATAAAAAGAGCATACTTAGCATTATTTAGAGATTTGGGTCCCTTAAAATAAGTTTTTAAGCAACTTTAAAGCCTACATTCTCAAAATTTCAGGAGAGAACTAGACATGTGAATCACTTTGACATTTTTGAAATTATTGCTTCAATCCTCTCTTTCATCTTGTAATTTTAAAGGATTAAAGGCTTGACTGTCCTTTTAAGGCACAAGCCAGCATTATCACTGGGAGTAATGGCACTGTATTTCAAGACACATAGAGCTGTCTATCTTTAGAAGACTTCTGAAAGCTTGCTTGTAAACTAGATAGATGTAAAGATCATCCTGAGAATGGGGGTGGCAGTGGGGGCGTAGGCAGCTCCAGGAGCGGAGGTTTGCAGAGCTGTGCTGTTACAGATGCTTCAACAATTGCTTGGGTCTAGCAGCAGATAAAGAGAGAAACTCCAACTCTTCCCAAAGAGTTGAAGGGACAAGGTAGTTTCAGGGCTTGCTTGGTCTGAGGTACTATTATAAATACATTCTGATAACAGAAAAAAGCATGTCGGTTGGCTAAAAGCACTCAATTTCATTATCAGAATAAGGTGACAACAACCCTATGTATATTGCAGGTGAAAAAGAGCACCCAAAAATATTTTGGGGTGGTTTTTTTTTCCAGAGCTACTTAGCATATGCACTTAAGAACAAAGCAGTACTAGTAGTACTAGGGCTGAAGTAGTATTCTTCTCAAAGTAGTATTGATTTTTGTATATCTCTCACTAGTTCCTAGAGTTGTATGTGATGGAATGTTTTAGTCATATTTCATCCTTGCCCTTTGCTTTCTCAGAATTAGTTGTGGTGTAGATAGGTGTCTTTTTGGATGCAAGAGCATCTTTAGTTACAAAATGAGGCAGAGGTCTGTTAAAGAAAGGTATTTATCCAGTCATTTATTGGCAACAATTCTTCTCAAGCACCTTGCAGCAAGACCCTCCAGCACCGTGTATCTTGCTTTCTGTACACATCATCTTATTTCGATTTAAGTGTGCAGGTGTCACAGTGTCCTTGACTTTTACAGTTCTCTGATTAACCCCTTGACTTAAAGATAGTTTCTCAGAGTACCCTTCCTCCTCCTGGCCTGCAGTCACCTCCTGCCCCTGGCTTCTGTGCTTGTCCCATCCTGCTCAGCTGCTGGTGCTCTGCACCTTGCCAAACTTCCAAAATGCAGCATCAAGTCCTCCCATATGCTGCTTTTCCACAGCTGGCCTTCCAGATATAGCTTTGACTTACAGCAAAATAAATTTGCAGAGAAAGCATTTAGCTGCCTTGATTTAGTCTATATCCCAAAGAATTTTTTAAAGCAAATAATTTTTCCTCTCTACACTGATAGGTTTTATTGAAGAGCAAGAGATTAATATACTTCAAATGACAGGTAGAACTTCAAATCACAAACTAAATCTCATCATAAATGCTTCAATTTCAAATCTTCATATTCCTTCTGCTGCACTAAGGGAGTCATAAGCTTGTGTGTTTTCTGCTACGGCTTTATACAGTACATAAGGGAGCCTGGAAAAACTCTGCATATTATACAACATGCAGCTATTAGATTTCATTAAACTCTGGCTGGTAGATTGGTCTCTAAAAATAAATCATTTCTGGCCTATGGACATTTACAAATTGTGACAAAATGCCTCTTGATTTCATCTTTGATAAGATAAATGGAAGGAGATCTTTAAACTTATTAGGCATGACCGCCTACTCTGGCCTTTATAGGTTTCCTTCACTTAGTAAGTTTATAGGTTGGATTAGTGAGGATGATCATAATTATTACAGCTTGTCCACAAAAAGGATGACAAATGTCCCTGCTTTCAACTACTACTACACTGGAGAAAGAGTAAACAGTCAAAAAACATTGGATAGGCAACATTGTAGGAGAGCTGATTTCTTCTTAAGAACAGGCCTTGTTTTAGGAGTCTTTATGGAGGACAGACTCTTAAAATCTAGTGGAGAACCTCATGTTCATTTTTCTGATCCCTGCCTGCCTAAGAAAGACACATTGTTTCAGGAGCCTTTTGAGTCTAAAATCACAGACTGACCAAATGCCTTGCTGCTCTTTTCTTTCTACTGATTTTTTTTGAAAGCTGCATGCTTATGACGCTGATAGGGAAACACAAAACATCCAGTGTCTTGTGTCTGCCACTGAGGGATGATTTATGTGATTCAAAATGCTACATCTCACTAGAGCTTCAATTTTTCCTTTGCTTATTTTTAATTTATTTATTTAAACAATAGGATATGGAAGTAGCAAATCTTGGCAGAAAGACTGCAAACCATATTTTTTATTATTTTCAATCTTGATCTTTTCTGTATAGCTTATACAAACTTTTCTTGAAGTTAGATAGTTTTGGCTGTCAATTTATTTCACGCTGTCTCACTGATTTAAAGTAATAAATTTTAAACTTCAAATAAACTAGTTATGTTTTGAAGTTGGGATCTGAAAACATCTAGCAGCAGTTTACTTGTATTCTTAATTCATAGTGCTGAGCTACCACATCTAACTGTATTCCTGCTTTGTGTACACTATCAGTGGGATATTGGGTATAATGACTGTAATAAAGAAGGATTTGGGGATCACTTGACAGGCTGAACAAACATCTGTAATTCTCAAGTGTATGAGAATATCAAGTGGGAATAGGAACTTTTTGTCTTTTTTTTTTAATTGAACATTAAGGCCTCTGCTTCAAGGGTATACTCAGTCCTGGTTTATGCATTCAGTAAAGAAGCTGGAAAGGATTCAAAGTAAAAATAATGAGTGATGTGACATTTGGAAAAATAATCTCAGTGTTAGAAAAAAAGAAAGTCTGTTTTATTAGAGTTGCTTCAGAAGTGTCCTGATCACAGCCTGGGGCAGGATTTTGTTGGAGATTGTTGTGCAGGGTAGCATTGGCTGTAAACAAGCAGGGAAGAAACCAGCTTGTCAAAACAACAGCTGCCTCCTCAGTGACTGTCTCTAACTTATAGGCAGGTCTTTAATTTGGTAGGCAGCTCTCAGCTTTAACAAAATCCAATAAGAAAATTATTTTGCTCCATTGTTTTGATAGGAGTCAGAGGATTTATAGGCTACAGAGAGCATAAGCACATAGTAGGCATGTAACATTAAACAGTAAATTTCTACCTACTGAAAGATTAAAATGGAATTACAAGTGACTGTTGAAATTTAGAAGCATTCTCTGAGATGTCTGTCAATTTAACTGAAGTGCCATTGTGAAGAAATTGGCTTTTTACAATAATTTTTTAGTACTTGGAAAGGGTATATTCAAGTAGCAATGTCACAAATTTTGCTTAATGACTAGAAAAACAGAAACATCCTAAAGGTTCCTAAAACATCCTAAAAAGCCCAAAACCTGCAAGAACAGCAATCCAAAACTCAACCTCCAGCAAATTAATTATGTGTAACAGAACATCCAGTTTTTGTCTGGAAAACACTGCAGAAACCTAATTTGATGCTTAATTAATAGATATTTCTGGTTGTATTCAGTTGTCTTGGCCTACTGCAGAGAATAATGTGTTTTTATTTGTCAACCATGGAGAAACAGCCCAGCTTGAAGGCTGCTTACTGTACTTTCATCTCAAACATTATGAACATAATTATTTATAAATTTCTGATCAACTATGTCATGGTTTTAAACCTGGTTAGGCACCAAGCACACAAAATCTTATTTGCTTCTGTTATAGTTGAGCAGAGAAGGGGAAATTAAAACTTCCTGAATAAACAGAGAGGTTATACCACTAGTGTCAAAAACTCAGGGTCATGGACTTTGGTCCTAAATCAGACCAAAAAATAAAATTAAAAAAAAGAATTGAAGTTATTATTCCACTCTGAAGTTTTAATGTCTGGGTCTCATCCTTGAAATGCTGTACTATAAGTGGTATGTCGTAGCCCAAGTTTTGTCAGTGTGTACGTCCAGAATTCTCTGTTTACGTGGGTAAATGGTATTTCATGCTATCTGTTGCTAAAGTTATTTGATTGAAGCTGTGTTTGAGTAATATCAGTGCCCAATATGTAAAAGATGGTATCTTTGGGACAGTAAATCATGTCTGTGACAGAAGATTTTGGAAGACTGGGGAGATTGTATAGCCAATAAGGCTATACAATGAATGAATGTGGGGCAAATGGAAATGATTCCATTTCAGAGAAAATAAGTTTGTCTTTAATAACTCAGAACCTTAGTTAGAGTCAAAACTTGAGTTGGAATACATTTTTTGTAAACTTAACAAAAATGTTCTTCAGCCCCTTTTTTGTCTGTTTCGGCAAACTATATATTTTTTTTCCCTCTTGGAATGTGGTCAAAAAACTTTCAAAAACATCTTCCTAGTGGGCTGCTATGAGGTGGGGGAAGAAGAAGGGCAGGTGGCTGCTGCAGCAAACACATGCTGTTATTACCTGTAGGAGATTTGCCCTGTGCCCCACCTGTGAGCTTAGGAATGCCATGGGGAGTCTGCTTTGCTTTGGGAATGGTACATGATTCTTGGCTGCAGGGTGGCACCACAGCTGACACAGTTTGGCTTGAGACTCTGAGCTGGTGGTGTGAGAAACAGAAATGAAAAAAAAAAAAATGCAGATGGCTTTTATCTACAGCAATGAAAACATCTTAAGTTTGTCCACTGTTTCCATGGTGACCATGCCATCATATAGTCTCCCTGGGTAACAGGCAGGAGGAGGAGAATGCTCAGAGTCTTGAAATATATAAACCAGCATATTCTTATGAGAAATTGTTTTGCTCAGAAAGCAAATAGATGAGGGTGTTTTTTGTAGAACTGCATCTGTGCTTGCACTTGTGCAATCTCAGAATGACAGTAGCTCTATTGATGGGGCTGTCAGCTATTTAAAAAGCTGTGTGTGAGAAGTAAGCCCCTGTCGCATCAGGGGGAATTATTCAGAGGCTTGTGACACCTGGATAAAAAGCTAATCTGCACAATACATTCTTTCAGGTTTTGGTGTAGTCCATGAATATCCTGAAATTGGGTGACTGCGAACCACCATGCATTGGAGGGATTTCTGCTCTTTTTGTTGGTGGTGTACACTCAAAAGACACCCAACTCTTTCTCATGTTGATCAATTATTTTGTAGTATTGTTTGCTTCAGTTTTATATTTTAAAGGATGAAAAGAAAGGGGAAAAGAGACTAAAAAAAACATGGGGGGAAGAGAAAGAAAAGCAAGGAAAAATGGTATTTTCTACTGACAGCACTAGACCAGCAGGGAAGTGGCTGCTGCACTCTGAGCTGTGGAGGAGATCCATCTCCTGGAAGGGCAGGCTGCACGCTCTGCACCTAGCAGGGAAAGGGGTGCAATGAGGAAATCTCCAGAGGAGCCTGGTGAGAGAACACAGAGGAGCAGTGAGCAAGGAGCATGGTGAGCAAGGAGCTTTGCTCACAGGAACAGGCCAGAACAGGTTGGACTTGGAGGTTTTCACCTTTGGGACCCCAAACTGGCTTCAGTCCCTTTACCGTGTGACCCTGATGTCTCAATTCCTTTGCAATCCCGTCTCTTTGTCCCTTTCTTCTTGCAGTTGGATGTGGGAGGGGTGAGGGGTATGACTAAACCTTATGCTATCAGATTTTTCAGTTTGTTCTTGTTCTACTTGACTTCAGTTACCCTCTGTCCTGGCTTGCCCTTGCAGGTGGCAACTCAGGTGGCCCAGTTCCTGGGCACAAGGCATTCCTATTCAGCTGGGAATCCAGAAGGACACTCCCAGAATATGTGAAAGGCTGGTTTCCATTTACATGAAATGATATTATAGATACAAAAATATGCTGTGCATATTTATCATCTGCATCTGCAAGACTCATTTGTTCTGTATTTAATAGATTCTGTACAGAACTGGTAAATTTTTGCCTTTTAAAGGCAAACTCAAAGGAAATGCTTCACTTGTGTTTCCTACAAAGCTAAGGCAAACAAAGGTGGCATGGGAATCTGCAACTCCAGCAACTCAAGTGCCATGGACCCAGAGGCTGCTGTTGACTTGGGCTGAAACACTTTGACTTTCTGTTACTCCAAAAATCATGTTATGGGTGAGGAGGATGCATGTAAGTAAGAAAAGAAGCATACACTTTGTGTACATAAAGCCAAGTGTTTATTTGTAAAATAATGGAAAGATTATGAGTCTAATTACTATTAGTTGTAGAAAAACGAGGTTAATAATGCCATTAAAATTGTCACACACAAATCTCTTTGGTTTTGTCCCATTCCTGGTGTTATCCTACCTCATCCCTTCTACCTCTGGGTTCTGAGGCTGGACAACCATGTTGGTCCAGAAGGATCTACTGTTAGTAAACCCATTCTGACTCTTCACAGTTGCTTGCTCTTTTTTGTGCCCAGATATGTATTCCAAGAGGATTTAAGCCATTATTTTCCCAGATCTGGTATCTGTACTTTGTTTTTTCACCTTTTTCAGGATCCTGAGCCCTGTTGCAGGGTTGTGACAGCCAATGCTACAACGATTTATCCCATGCCCACCTGTTTCTTGTGTTAGTGAACTGCAGATCCAGCTGTGCATCACATCTGGTTGGCCCATCCTGTACCAATGCCAGGAAGTTACCTCTGACACCCTCCAAAAATCTCTCTCAACTGCTTGTGTCCTGCCATGTTTCCTTTGCTGAAGATGTCAGGGCAGTTGCAGACCCCTGTGAGAGCAAGGGTCTGATCCAGAGACTTCCTCACATTATTTAAAGAAGGCTTCATCTCACTTTGATGTGATGTGGTACATGCATTCTGTATCCTGCTGGCACCCACAGCATCCGGCATCCTGAGCAGCATTCCCGGGCCCCTGTGCACGCCCTTCCTCTGGCAGCAGGATTTGGGATGTAGCTTCTTCTGCACTCCAGAGCAGGCTGCTTCTCCCAGGACTGAGTACTCATTTTACTTGTGCTGTAAAGTAAAAGGAGGAGCTCCAGTGCTGCCCTTGTGGGAAATGGCACTGGGGTGTTTGCATGTGTGTGGTGAATCTTCCCTCAGCAGGTCCTGTCTTCTGCAGCAGATGGTACCACTCCTCTGGGCACTCCCTATGGTCCCAAAGTTTCATCCTAAGTATCTCTCAAGTGCAGTCCTTCTCCTTGAGCAGGGGATGTATTACTGTCTGTGTTGCAAGTAAGCTGGTCTAGCAGTACTGAAATTAATCTTTTTCAGCCCATCTCTACACTAAAGAAAGCTGTGTGGAGCTGTTATCATTAACATTTCACCTGCTTTTCATCTTTCTTTCCTGTCAGCTGCAAACTTTATCAGCAGAGATTTTTTTTTGAATTTGCTTTCAGGGAATGGATCTGCCTTCTTGATGACCTTAATCAAAGCAGAGAGGTTTGAGATTTGGCAGACTGTTTGTGTCAAAGCCTGACTTGATTGATGGTGTAGCCAAGGTGTGTTCACTGCTCAAAACTGGAGGGTTAGGTCTGCTTGTCTGGCTCTGTACTTTCTGGGCACAGAAGTTGGTAGCTGGGAGGTTCCAAGGAGCTATTCATATGTATATACACCCTCTTACCTCCCTAGCCCAACCAACAAAAAACCAGAAAATGCAGAATTAGGGTACCATTTAAAATCAAGTGAACAACAGAAAACAATGTGTGCTGTGATGCACCTAAGGATTTGGGCAAAAATGGGAGAGTAGAAGAGGTGCGAGTAATTTTCATATGTGAAGAGGAAGATAGGTGGTTCATTGGTTAGTCCCCAGGTACTCCTCTGTTGCACCTAAATTACAACCTCTCCTGTTTTAGAGAGCTATGGAAATGAGAAATCTCCTTTCCAGTCCACACATGCTTAAAGTGGTGATGGCCATCTCCAGCTTTTTTGTCTCTCTGGTGCCTTTTGACTTCTCTTCCTTGCTTAGGAAGTCATCAAATATTCCACAAGATTCATGTCTGCCTGAAAAAGAATAATTGAAATGTATGAAAGGTGCTCCTTCTATCCTTCCTATGATCACCACTGCAGATTTTACAAGAAAAGAAAATAGGTGTTATGCTCTGGAGTAAATATACTGCCTCATATCTGCAATCAGCCAATCTTAGAGCTAAGGCTGGGTTTATCTTGCAGATTTTTGTGACGTTCAGCAGTTTGATAATCTGTCACTGAATGGTCCTGTTTCCTTGTTGCTCAATCTCAGTTGATATCTGTGTTTTTAAAGAGATCAAAGGATTTTGAAGGACTTCAAGCACTTTGGGAATTAAAATTGTAAATGTAGGAGGAGGGGAGGGAATACTTTGTGCCCTCCTGTCCAACAGTCTTGACAAACACAGTAAACTGGCATGCCACTTCTAAATAACTGTAACTCTCTCAGGGCATGATAGCATTTCAGGTGAAGTTTTCATCATTTACTTCTGCAAGCAGGCTTTGACAAGAGAGTTAAGATAAGAAACTGTTGCCTTTCAATTTTGTTTTCCAGAAAGTCATGAATTAAGAGTTAAGATGTGGTGGAAAAACTCTGAATTTACTCAGTCCTGTGGTTTGACTGGCACAGAATGGCCAGGCTATCTTGGAGATAGTGTAAAGGGTTGTTTGTTTATTGTCTGTAAAGTTACAAGAGGAAGGGTTAGTAATGCAACTGGAAGGAATTCCACACTGGATCAATGATCAGCAGGTTTGGGGTTTTTTTGATGGTATATTAGCTCTGTAGGTTCTTACCTTGTGCTGATTCAGAGTAAGGAGGCTCCTTGGAAAGTTTAATGAGACCTCCCACCATGATTATTTTCCTCTCTTTACTTCTGTTTTAAGAGATTCCACAGAATCAATTAGGAGAGAAGTTGCTTTCACCTTCCACACTGTGTTGGTGTGTCTGCTCAGAAGTGCAAAGCTATAATTTTGCTATTTCATTGTTTTTACAAAAAGATAGGGCTGTTCAGGATTTTGGTGCTAGTAGACTAGTGGTAGCACAAATAATGGGAAAAGCTCAGCAAGTGCCCAAAGATATCTTACATTTTACTGGATTTTTTTTTTCCCATGAAAGAAATATCTCTGGTATTCAATAACTGGTAATATAACTGGGGAGAAAAGGAGTTGGCACAGCGAACTTGTCATTAAATGTGTACAAGCTAATTAGAAATTTGTGAAAAAAAACCAATCTCGTAAAGCCTGCTGTCCTGGAGATTTGAGCCTTCTGTCCCTCTGCCTGGCCTCTGCATGCGCTGTGAAAAATATAATTTCAAGCTTTCTTCAAGTCCAGTGGGATTTTGTCCCTGTTCAGCTTTTAGAGCACTGCCAGCTACCTCGTGTTCCCTCGTGCCTTGGGAAGAGGCAGCTGTGGCTGGTGTGGAGTCTGTGTGTGGCCAGCCAGTGCTCGTGTGCTGCCCACTTGGCAGATGGCTGAGCTTCAGGGACTGTCTCACCTGACATATTAGAGCTCTCTAATTTGCCTCTTCCCAATTCTTGGTCATTTGTTTTCATCCAGGATAAAAATAATCCTTTAGGAGTTCGAAAGCGTGCAGGGTTATGAAGAGAATGGTGGATAGGCACAAATTGACTGGTACATTTAGAAAGTCCCTCAAGGAGTGAAAAGGAAAGAGCATGATGTGATGTTTCTTGCAGCTTTAGAATTCTGGGCATTAAAAAGAAGGTTTTCCTTTTTTTGGTTATAGGTAAGAAAACCCTCTCTGGGTGTAATGCATTCAGTCTAGGGGAAAATCAGTGCTAGCACTTCTGGTAGGGATCGACAGATTTGATCCTCAGGGAAGGATTTGGACTTGCTAGTTTTGGGAGCAGAATAATCCTTTCTGGATTTCAGTCACAGTCAGCACAAACCCAGAATTTGTAAACAAATACAGAAGCAATGAACAGTACAGAGGAGGGAGAAGTAGTACTGAAAGGAAAATCCATCACAAGGAAATAGTGGTAAATTTTAAATTTGTCTTAAAGTGAAAGGAAGAGTCACAACCAACAGTTTAGGGTAAGTCTTAAAAAGATAGCACACGTTGAAAACTGTTGATAGAGCAAAATTTAGGAAAAAAATAATATGTATTTGTACAGTATGGTACCCAAAGTGTTAACATAAGTGGTATAAATGCATTTCTAAAAATATACATTTATGAAGAATGTCAGTGGAACTGCATGAGTTTTTACCAGGGCTGGCTTCCTTTCATATTTATAAACCTTGCCTACTTGCGTGGTCTCTAAAGTAATTTGGAATTCCATATTTGCATATTTATTTCTTAACCTTAACATAGTAATAAAATGTATAACCATCTCCCTTTTATTATGTATCTCATGCTTGATTTTAAATTAAAGGAAGAGAACCAATGCATTAAGCTATAAGCTATGGCAACTACAGGGATTTTATAAAATTAATTTTACAGTTAGTGAAATTTGTTTCTGTGTTTTTAATTACATATTTATAAGATAGTGAAATATTTTAAGGTTGGGGATTTTAATTTTTTTTTCTTCATTTGTCAAGAACCAGTATCACATGTATACCAGGTAACTTTGCATTTAAAGCACAACACAAGCTTGCTCCTGCAAGAATTGCCATGTCAATACTTCATTTATATATACTTCTATGAAGCTGCTTTGTGACAGAGAATGTGTGTATATCATTCCCTAGGATGAAGGGTTAGGGAAAGATCCACTCCATCTACAAATCCATCTGACATTATTAATACATAATGACTCGTTTTGCAGGGGGAATGTGCACTATATAATGACAACATGTCTATTCAGCCAACCAATTCCCTGATTTTAACTGGTGTTATAAAGGAGATTTTTCTAGAAATTGATTATTACCAGGAGACAAAATAAGAGGAGTATTTTCTCTGTCAGTGAGATTTCAGTGTCCATAAGAACACATCTTGTGGAAAGATTTATATGGCAACTGTAGTAAGTGTAAAATGAAATAAATGCTAATGTTGTACAAATCTAATTCATCTATATGATCTCCGTATGGAAAACATTCACTAAAAATGCTCAATTAATAATGCTGACATTTTTGCACAGAAGGGAAGGCTGAGTAATTTGGGTGGTTTTCTTGTTTGCAGCATATTGTGCTTGTTCTGTTTAGAGGAAAAAAAGAAAATTGTGCTTAAACCTTGATATACTTGAATCATACAAATCATTTAAGGATGCAAATTGCTTTTCTAGATAATGAGCACAGTCTAATAAGTGATGTTTTAAAATTAAATGAATCAGTTTAAACTTTAGCATTTATATAGCATTTTATTGCTATCAGTCTATAAAAAAAATTACCTTCCAGCATTGTCTTCTCAGTCTCGAACTCTTCCATTTCATACCCTTTTCTTGTGTCAGGCATATTAGTCACCTTGAATGTCTTTGACTTCAGGTTTCAGCCTGACATGATTCAGAAATATTATTAACATATGTGAAAGTGTGACACTGTTCACGTACAGGGTCAGGGCAGATCTGCTTGGTATATCTATACAGTCTGAAAGATATTTCAGAATGATTGCTTAAAAAAGAAAGTAATTTCCCATCTCCAGAGTCGCAATGAAAATCATTAGCTGTGATATAAAAATATTCTGTTAAAAGGTAGAATGTTCAAAATATTCCAGATGCTCAAAACTGAATGTGGAAATAAAAATTATTTAAGTTTCTTAAATAATTTAACTCTATCTGGATGTAGTGGGTAAAGAAACAAGACTACTCTCTGCACCTTCTGTTTTTTGGGATAAATAAGTCAACCTAATATTTAGCCTTCCCCTTAGACAGGCTTCTAAAATAGCAGTAGTAATGGGAATGGAAAGTCTTTCTCTGCATCTGTTGTGCAATGAATTAATCATTCCCAAATGTTATGATTCAAGATGCACATGATAGTCCTTTTTGGGTTATTTACTGTGTCTGGAAACACTTTGGTAGATAATTTTTAAAACTACATTTGATGTTTTTGCATTTAAATTTGATATTTAAATATTTACCCCTCAGTTTCCAGCTGATGAACTCCAAAGTTGACATGTACTTCTGTTTTACCAATTTGTCACAGAATGTTTTGTGTTGGAAGGGACTTTAAAAATCATCTTGTTCTAGTCCCCTTCCCCCTGTAGGTTCTGACGACTTTGTTAATTACTGCTCACCTGCATATGCAGCATGTATGTTATATAGTCCAGTTGTCAGCTCTGGGCTAGAAAAATGTTGTTGCAGTGCCTGCTGCACTGAGAGGTGTGTTTGCATCCTGTGAAGCCTGGTCTAAGCAGGTTTGCAAATCCCAGGTGCAAACCAGGGATGCTCTGGGGCAAAAAGTGTGAGCTACTGAGCCAGTGTTCATGGCCCAGCACAAAGGCAAGGCTGCTCTTATGCCACCTATTTGATATTAGCCAGCCTGCTGGTGTGCACTGCAGCCCTTTGCTGCAGGGCACTTGTTTGCCTTCAAAGAAGGGGAATCCTGACCATCAATCCCAAAGGAGTCCCATGCCAGGGCGGTCTGCCCCCAGTGGCCCATTTCTTCCTTCAGAGCAATGGGAAAATCAAATTGTCTCAAGAGATCTTGTCCCTTAAGGTGTTGCTTGTGTGATGTTAGCTCTGTTGCATTTATTTAGGAGGTAGAGTGGAGGAGGAGAAGAAAATATCAGATTTCCTGGAATTTTTTAAGAAGCACAGTAGAGTCCTCTGCCTAATTTTGCTTCACCAATAGGAAGAATTAGTTGCAAGACACAAAATCCTAAATTCAGATTTAAACTTTGCAGCATAACATAATGTATTAATAGGGACAAATTCACGTCTGTCAGTGCAACTATAAGCAAAAGATTGTCTAGTCCTACAGTCCTATTAGTCTTAATATTAACATGTGTCCAATATCTAATGTGTTTAGTGCTCTCAGTGTCTACCTCAAACAGGACCTCCACTTAAAGGATATTTGCCCATTTTAGTATGTCTTCAAAGAACTAGAATTCCCATTATTCGTAACAGAAATGTGATAGAGGAAAAAGAAAACTAGAAGTAGAGGCAGATGGAGACAAAGAGTGTTATTGGGTGTGTTATGTGTGGAACTAGAGATCTGCTGATTGCAAATGCTGAGCATAGGGACTGGGAAAGAAGTGTGACTTAGAAATGTGATCCTTATATTTCTAATAATTATTCATTTTGATTTCTGGTGTTTCGGAAATTTTCAGGGATTGTGAAGCATTTCTTTATTTTTCTTTTTTTTTTTCATAACACATGGAGGCCTAGTCTAGTGATGGTCAGACTTCATATATGTCAATTTGGAGATATAGAGGCAACAAATATCTCTCATACTTCTGGAAGCGTGGATTTAATACTTTAAAACTGCCTAGCTGCTTTGCATTTCCACTGTGTGCAAGCCCTTAGGTTCATACCTTGGTTCAGTTATTTTTTAAGATTGCAACAACTTCTTCTGTGTTGCAAATGTGTGGGGTCATGTATTAACTGACAGTGACTGACCTGGGCCTCTTGGCATCTGTAGTGTTTCCTGCTGTTGTAAATGACACTAGTCAGGAATGCTGCTTCAGAGCTACTTACTGAAGGAACAAAATGAGTCTTAATAGTGTGCCAGAATGAGGAAGAAGGTTGTAATTTAGAGACCAAAAAAGCAAACTAAGAAGTGTTAATTATCTCATCCCTTTGTAGATTTGTCAATTTCTAACTGGGCACTATAGTTTTAATGTACAAAAGAACTCTGTCCCTGTTCCATTTTGTTACCTAATGCCAATTCATTGGTATGGCTGCAGTCTTTTGTCATAGAATAACCTCAGAACTAATTTCTGATAGCACACTGAAAACCATTTTTTCAGTTTTGAAAATCAGGATATTTTAATCCAAATGAGTAATGAGATGGTGTAATCTTATTGAGAAGACATATAAAAAGAAAAAAAAATTACAACTTCAATTATAATGAAGCAGTTTAATTGTGTTATCTTGTATAACACAGTACAAAGTAAAAATTAATTTTTCTTAAAAAAAAATCTGTTCATTAAGCATTGTTTTTTTCTGACAAGTGACAAGAATGGGGGGATGTCATTGCCCCTCTCTTTCTGAAGCAGCTCTGTTTGATTCAGCTGCAATAGATGTATGTCTTTTAAGTTGTTTTGATACCTAGGTTCTCTAGCTATTCTTATTTTCCATGATGTAAATATTCATCTTGAGTTTTGGGGCAGATCTATGCTGTTAGATGAGTAGCATCAGAAATAAGTGCTTAAATTTTATAGAGTGTAAGCTTCATGTAAAAGTCAAAAGTAAGCTTCTGCCCCAACACTTTCAAAACAAACTTAAAATGTCATTTAGTTGTTTCATTAAAAAAAATTTAAAAATATGCTCTTTTGAGGAGAATGAAGAGAGATATTTTAGACATTTTTAAGTGAAGTGACATTGGTATGCATTACTGATGAGCTTATGATCAATTTTGTTGGGGGAATGCCAACAGGAATGAGTGTGTGGTAATGGAGAACTTGGAACTGGGGATTGCGGTGGGGCAGTAATCACAAGGCAGAAGTAGCAGGCATGACTCAAACACAAACTTGTTTTTCAGCTAAATGGTGCTGTCTTTAACTGTAGATCAAGGATACAAGTAGAGGTTGTGTTCCATTTAATAAATGTTTGACATCCAGTTTCCTTGCCACCTGGGTTCCCTGTCTGACCTCTTACTGGTAGTACTAGATCTCTGCCAAGTTCTAACCTCTGGTTTAGTGTTATGTGAAGTACTTACTATGTACTTATATACCTTAATGTGATTTGGACATGATCCAGTAAATTGTAACAGTGAAACAGTCTCTGTGTGGACTAAACACAGTCCTCTGAGGGTGTCGAAGGCTGAAGTGTGTCACAACACACTCACCTTCTGTTCTGTGTGGGTTGCTGTCCTGCACTGGGGTGTGGGTGGATCCAAGCATGGCTACAAACTGAGGGAGATGAGACGCAGTTATGACAAACTTCTAGACAGAGCTCAGCTGACAAAAGAGACTTCATTTCCTACCCTATTTTCCTAACCTTTGCAATGGCCTGCCTCTGCCTGGCTCTGGGGTACTGAGTTTCACATTGATATTTATAAATAGAAATAACTTGTCTGAGTAAATGGAGATAATGGCAACGTAGTTAAGATTTTCATAAATCCATCAAGTTCAGCAACAAAGTATCTTTTTCTTTTATTAGGAAAATGGTTGCCACTTGAGTGCAAATAGACCAGAGTTATCCACTGAGGGATATATTCCTGCGGTTGCCCCTCAGGCTGAACAAGCATGCAGAGGTCACAGCATCCATTCAGTGCTTAAACAAGATCAGAGCAATGCTATTAAGAGAACTAGTGGAGTTCATCAATTTCACTCACTTAAATCTATTTGATATTATAATTTGTTTTCAGCAGTCTCTTAGAGTTAACCTACTTTGGTTTCCTTGCGTGTGCCTGGCAGCTCCGGAGCCAAGTGCCTGAACCATATGTTCGAGAGGCATGTGGTGATGCCGAGGCATCAGCCGAGTGGGAGAGGGAGTGCTTGGTAACGAGGCCAACGCAGCCGCGGGAAAAGGGGCGAGCCGGCATCTGGAGGAACATTGTCTTACCCTCTGTCTCACTTAGATCCAAAATACAAATGTTTTCGAGACAGCCCTTTTGACAGGTAATTCTGGGGCTGAGGCTGGGAGTTGTTCACTGAAAACATTCTGGTTTTCTTAGTACTACTTGGAGAACAGCTCTGGGAAGGAGTATGTTTGAGGGATCTGTTGTCAGGGAGGCATGCACAGTCCTAAACTGCATGTTGTTTCTGTCCTTAATTTTAAGGATTAAGGGATAGATGTCTACGTCTGCTCAAAAGATTAATGTAGAATTAATGTATCACACATGTATAACATTAATCAGTACAAATTTAGGTTTAATTTTGCAAAATACTGACCATCAACTTCAGCATGTTGTAATACTCCATCCTTGTTTTGTACAGCATCTATCATAAGGTAACTTGCTAAATGTGTTACAGGATTAAAGGACAAATGGTATTTTTCTAATGAGATCAAGAGAAGTAAGTGATGTTGAGGTTTTTTTTACTTAATGAGGAGTTGTCATCTATCTGCAAAATAGGCTGAGAATTATTGACATCAAGGAAGATGGCAAAGTATCAGTGCTAATTAAAGGTGCTTAGGATAGCTAAAGGGTAGAGCAAACTATTAGTGTGAGCTTACTTCTCTGGGATAGAAAAGCATTGACAGTGACTGAAGATTGATCCCTAGAGGCCTAATTCCAGGGAATTTGTTTTATACCAATGCCTTGCTTATGTGCTTTGTGGCAGTTCTGGAACATATGCCACCCATGGGTTCTGTATGAAACAGTGCTGTGGTGTTGATTTGTAGGGTTTTTCTCTCTCCAGGAAACTAAGGAGCCAGGAAGGATGTAAGAAAAATGAAGAGAACACCCCAACTGAAATGCCTGCTCAAAGCAAAGATGAAATAATCTAATCTTCCACTAATGTATAAATAAGCCTTTTCTGTGATTGCCCCATGGGTGCTGTGCAGTAGCAGATGAGGAACCAAGTGATTGCCTGATTCTCTATGGGAGCAAGATTGACTTACGTAGTGACAGAAGTGAGAGATGGAGTGCTCTTGAAGGAATTATTCGTTAAGATATCATCCATATTTAGCATTAGGCTAAAGCAGTGTAAAAACAAACATAATTTGTTGCTGTGAAAGAATTGGGAGTTGTGCTTTTGCAGCAGTTTAAACAAGTTTGGAATTGTGCATTTAAATCTACTCAGAGATTGTGGTGGGTTTTTGTGTTTCGTGGGGGTTTTGTTGTTGTTCCTTAACTTGTTGGGTCTTTTTGGTGTTACTGAGATTTGTTAAATGTGACCTGATATACAAGAAAATAATCACAGTGAAATCTCTGGAGATGTTTTATATGGTGTACAGAGGGAAATTAGAATGTATAAGAATTTCTAAATATCAAGATACACAAGTAAATGTAACTTCATAATTTGTAGAGTTTGGAGTTATTTATATGTATTTATAAGTTCACTTATACACTAGAAAATAGTGTATAAGATAGCCATTCAAACTACATAGCTGTTAAGAAAACAAACAATTTTGTTTGTTGAAACATTGCAAACTTTACACTGTAAAGAGGAAGAGAGCTGCCTATTACCAAAAATATTTTCACAAAACAATGCTGGTCTACACAGAATGGTGTAAATTTTATTATAAATGCAGTAATGTACTGTTTTGACATTTTCCCCCCAAAAATGTATGTGTACAGGCCATAGAAACACTTAATAAGGGGGGAAAGTATGGACACAGCCTCCATCTGTTGGCTTTTCTCTCTTTCCAATAAGTTAGCCTTTAAAATATAACCTAACTGGAGGTAATAATAAGGTGTATCTCAGAGTTTGTTGAGAAAATAGTATTGAGCTTTGGCCTTTTTTTTTTCCAGTGCCATTCAGATGGCAATGCTCATAAACACCCTTTAAATGTTCCTAATCCTTTGTGTAAGTTTTCCATACACTCCAGCTGCCGATGTAGCGAAGGGATGTGAGCATGAGAGGATCAGGATCATGTTTAGGGTTGCAAAGCATTACATTTCTGACCTGTGCTACAAGCTGAACCTGGATAGATTAAAGCTCTTGGGGTTTGCAAACACAGTCAATAAGCACAGTTATTTTGTCATCAGGACCATAGAGTCCAACTCCCAGCCCTGCACAGGACACTCCAAGAGTCACACCATGTGCCTGAGAGAATTGCCCAAATGCTTCTTGAACTCTCTCAGGCTTGGTGCTGTGATTACTTCCCTGGGGAGCCTGTTCTGGTACCATCCTCCCTCTAGGTGCCATGCAGTTTCTAATTTAGCCTAATATAAGTGTACCAAAGTGAGAATAGTAATTACTGGTCTAATATTTTCTCTCTTTTTTTTTGGCTTCTTGATGATAGAAAAATGCTATAGATCTGTCAAAGGTTCAGACTCTGTAGCAGTTTCTCAAGGTGATGGCTGTTTTTTTTCTTTTTTTTGTTTGCTTGGTTTTTTTCTTTTTTCCCCCCTTTGTGTCATAGCATGTCACATATGTTTAAAGTAAAATTTTATTGGACTATCTACCAGCTGAACCTTGTGTTTAAAAATACAGTTTGCTCCCTAAGATAATTTCCCACTGCTTATTTAAGTGTAGCAAGGGTTCCAGATGATATGGTACCAATTTTTTTCCATGATAAAATAGCTCATCTGTAAACAATGGCATCATGGTATTAAGCACCTATTTCTTGCCCTCTAATTTTATATGTAATGAACCTGACACATTTCAGGATTTCAGCACTGCACAGTGCTCAGCTTTGCACATACCTTGGAGTTAAATCCTAGATTCAGGGGGGAGACAAATTCATGGTAGATTGGTTTAATTCCTTTTTTTGTGACAGATGCGTGGATCAGAATAGAAACTCGACTGTTAGGCTAAGTAGTAGGAGGTGTCTTTGTGGATTGAATGTAAGTGATGTGGTCAGAGAGACTTTTTAAATGCTTTTATCCTATGCTGCACCTAATTTCTTGGATTGTCTTTGTGTTTTGAAATCCTTTTATTTGTACTTTCTAACTATGTTCTGTGGAGAGGGTGAGATGACAGAGCATCTACATAGTTTGGATCGATAATTTGTAGGTATCGTATATGAAAGAAAATTTTAATAAGGCCAGAAACTTGGTGTTTTGGGTGGAATTTTTATAATTTCTGTAATGTGGTCTAATAATGTGAAATTTCTTATTAAGTGACTGGTGTAGTTTTTAAACTTACAACTTCTTTTCATTCCTGGCTGAAGAAAGCAAATGTGATAAACTCTGTAAGGAGATTTCAATGGTTTCTGATGCACTCCAGCAGAGCAATTTCCATCAGAACCAGAAGAAAAAGTGTGCCCTGGTGTCTAAGGGCTGCTCCTCTGCCAAATGAAAACATCCATTTATAGAAAGTGGAGCTATTAGGGCTCTTTCCAAGTTGAAAAATACAACAAGGAAAAATGTATTATCAGAAAGCTTCGGGCGTTTTTGTTGTTTTTCCAACGATATGTGGGCAGAGAGATTTCAAAAATGGAGTATTACAGCAGGGCAGAGCCATTTGCAGCAGCCTGGTGTCAGGGAGTGGGGCTTTGCCTGTTCCCCAGCCCTGTTAGGAATGGTCACATCACTGTGGATGCCGAAGTGTGGGTTTAATTTTTTTGCCTGTTTTAATGACTAAGTGACATTAAACATTATCTCCCAGGTACAGAGATACTTCTTAACTGCATCAGCAGTATTCAACACCTTCACTTGCCTGAAACAGTCTAGCAGCTTTATATGACATCTGTATAATTTTCAGGGAAAGCTATGGTTTCATTGAAATAAAAATCATAGCTATTGTGGGCTAATTTTTACTCTGACACATGGAGGTGGATGGCCAATGATTACAGAGGGTTTGCATTTGCTGTTTTGCAGGCTTGAAGTTATGATGAAGTTATGATTCTCCCCCTAACATTCACCTTGTTTCATTTCTTGTGTGATGTAAAGAAACATATTTCTTTTCATTTCTTGTTGGAACGAAACATATTTCTTTCCCCAATTCATTAATTCACGATGAAACTTCAACTGAACTCCAAAGTGTTAGGAAATTTAGGCAGATGAATAAATGTATGAAGGCTCCAAAGACAGAATTGCTTGTCTGCCAAGACACTTCCTGTGATTAAAAGATGCTGTCATTTAATTGAAATAAATTATTGCTTAAAAATCACCAGCCAAAGACCCAGTAGAATGACTTCTAGGATTAGCAGTCTTTTAAAGACGACAATACACCTCTGAATAGAAACTATATTTATTTTATATGTCAAATATAAAGAGACTATTAAAGAGTTTTTGCACTTTGCCCATATTTCATTTTGTTTGCATGGCCTACTTTTGAACTTACTTAAATTAATATAGTTAGAACCAAGTCTTCTGAAGATAATGAAATAACTGTAGCAAATAACCACTGTAAGGAAGAGGAGGCTCTGGCACTTATATGTAATATTAAAAGAATTCTTCATGGAACTGCTTTCATAATGAACTATTCAAAAACATCACTTACAAACTAAGCCACAAGATGAGACTTTGGGAAATGCTGCCATAAGAAGAAATCCCTGTTACTGTCGGTAGAGTTAATGGCTACCACCCACTGCTCGTTTGATGTGTGCACAGTCATGGGTCTGGTTAAAGCTATGGGCTAAACCATCTTTTTAGTCAGGCTAGAAGTAAGGGGAATTCGATGTCCTTCTTCATGGTGATATCTAGATGTGGTAGGAAGATACATGGATACCTAGGAAAGCCAGATGATGATGATTATTATTTTATTACAAATTTAAGCTGAAGGTTGCGCATGTGTGTGAGCGCACAAACCAAGAAACTAGGACAGGAAGAATGGAAAATCAGCAACAGAGTAAGAGAAGAGATGTGAATAAGGCCTCAGAAGATGCAAAGATGTGCCCTTTGTTATAAAGCACCCTGGGGAGGCAGCTCTGGAGCTCTGATCAAGAGTGAGCTCACAGCACAGCCAGCCCAGCCAGCCCAGCCAGAGGCTTGCTGGTGAGATCTGGTGCCTTCCCTGCATGCATGCCCTACCCCACCTTGCTTGCCCCTGATGTCAGGGTAAAATGGTTTAACTTGCTCATCAGGGGGAAAGAAATCACCTGAGTACTTTCCTGCTCTTTTATTGTTTCCGTCTATTCACCATGGGATCAAATGAGTGTCAAACCCAGCCTAAGTGAGAGGGTGGCAGGAGCAGAAGGCCAGGGCCTCTTGCTCTCTTCAGCAGTGAGGTGCTAGTCCAGCTTCAGTCCTGGGGGTGAAATCAGCTTAAGGGCATGGGAGGAGAAAGTTCATGTGCATTAATAGAACAACTCAGTTTTAGGCTGTCTCTGCTCGCTCTACCTTTATATTTTCCAGCAAGTGCCAAGAGTCTAGGAAAGACTTGACAAAACATCAAAGTCTATGATATGGTAACTATGATAACTTTCACCCTAAAAAGTATGGGCATTTAGACTGTCCTCAGGGGAGACTGTGGTTACATGAAAAACTGCATCTAGTTTGCCCCCTTGAGCCCAGGCTCATGGTGGTTTTATTGAAGATCTTGTGCTTGTGAGTTTGGGTTGGAATGGACTTTAAAGATCATCTAGTTCCAACCTCCCTGCCATGGGCAGGGACACCTTTCACTATCCCAGGTCGCTCAGGGCCCCATGTAACCTGGCTTAGAACATGTGCAGGACTGGGGCATCTACAACTTCTCTTAGCAACCTGGTCCAGTGCATTACCTCTGGGTAAAGAATTTCTTCCCTAACATTTAATCTAAATCTCTCCTTTTTTTAGTTTAAAACCATTCCTCTTTTTTCTGTCACCACCTGCTGTGTAAAAGTCCCTCTCCTTCTTCCTTATAAGCCCCCTTTAAAGTCCTGGAAGATTGCCAGAGGTCTCCATGGAGCCTTTTCTTCTCCAGGCTGAAGAACCCCAACCCTTTCAGCTTGCCTTCATAGGAGGGGTGCCTTGTCTGTGCCGAGGACCAGGTGGGGTGTTACAGGAGCAGAGTAGAGGGTCACCTCCCTCAACCTGCTGACTTTCTGACCTGTGAGTGTACGTTGCTGGCTTTCAGCTCAGACAGTGTTGCTGGGCACAAGACACTGAAGTAGCAGAAGTTACCAGCCCTGGGAGAGCTGGAATATAGATGCTGGCTCCCAGGTGTTCATGATTTAAGGAAAGGCAGAAAAGGTGACAGTATCCTCTGTTTCCTGTGTTTCATCCCCAGCCTGGTCAGGCTGTCCGAGCCCGAGCTGACTCCTGGTGCATGTCCAGTGTGTACAGAGGTGGCAGAGTGGTAGCTCTGACAGTGAGATTCAGTCTTGTGACTCTCTTGTGTTCCTTAGGCTGCTCAGTGTGTCCTCACAGCATCCTTCTTAAAGACAGCTAAATGGAGCAGTGAGTGACAGTAGTTCACCCTTCTCATTGTCTGTTCATCACTTAGATGTCAAGTATCAGTAATCGTGTCATTTCCCCTTGCACTCACTCTTTTGTTTTACCAGAAGAGATTTTAGCATAGCCTTTGAAGAGTATCAGTAGATTTATTGGTCTGGATGCACCTAATCTTCCCAATGCTTTTTGCCTGTTCATAAATGATGGTATGCAATAGGTTGAAATGGATTTTTTTCCCTACCTTGAACAATTCAGAGTGTAAACTCCTGAGAAGACAACATCATGTTTTGAAAGGAGAGGCTTTAAAAGCCCGGTACAAATCATTACCACCTGTGCTAAGAGTAACTGGTAGAGAACTAAACTGTTTTCTTGTGTGCATAAGCAAAATTTAACTTTGAAGGTGATTCATCACTACAATTAACTAAAAATGCTGGGAATTGTAGAAACTTACCTTCTTCTCTGGTCCCAGAAAAATGCTTGTTTTAGAGTTTGCTGATCACAATGTTGGGTTCAGCAATGAATTAGAATCTTATACATAACTTTGTGGGCCTTGAATCCACCACATCCACCTCACAAACAAGGACCAGTTCACAGCCTATATAGAAATAAAATGAATGGCCTAATGACAAGCTACAGGTCAACATGAGGATCAGGAATACAACAGTATCCCTTTGTCTCTTGTAGAAAATAACAGGCAAATGAATGCACACACTGGCTGGGTTTTAATGATGTTCTTACCACACTCTTCTGCTGCATCTCTGCTGACTGGCCATACTCCTTAAGACCTTTAAAAATTTTAATTAAATAATAACTAAACTTTTACTTTTTATTACCTGCACTAGGTGGGTGATAGGAAGCTGGTTAGTCCTGACATACCAGAAAGTGATAGTTATTGATTCTCTCCCTCTCCTTCCCTCCCTCCTCTCCTTCCCTGCAGGGCATGGGGAAGAGTTGTACGGAAGCTAGTAACAGCTCCTGCGTGCTGCCATTTCTATCAAGTTATTTGTCTAGTTACAATCTTAAAGGTTCTTGTATTGCTAATTTATCAGTCAAATTAACATAGATAACACTCAAGGGTATGTGAATATTATGAATAACTGGGACCAACATCTCGATCATGTTTAGTGGAAAACAAAAAAGGGGAAAAGATCATACTGGTAGTGCTATGTAAAGAATAGCATGTCCTGTTTTTCATCTCCTTATACGAAAAAATTTCAAATTCAAATATCTTTAAAAATACATTTTGCATCCAGATACTGCAGTGTGTTGGACCACTTCCTTTCTGTTTGAATGCCAACATTTGAGAATGCTAGATCTGAAAAAGCCTTGAGTAAACTGCACTGAACAACAGAGCATACGGTAATGAGGCAACATACATGATGTTCTCCCAAGTGAAAATGATACAGGACGCTCAGCAAAAGAAATTTGATGTCTGTTAGAAATCCAAATTAGCACTGTGACAAGCCTGTCTCATAAAAATATTTCACAAGTTCTCGAAATTCCATCACAGATGTGGTTTCTCAGAGGATATTTCCTGCATGTACATCTGCTGCAGTAGCATGACTAGCTTTTTCTACTTATTTAGATGTCTCAGGTTGTACTCTTTGAAGAGAGATGCCATAGTCACTGGGAAAGCAGGAGAGAAGTATTGATAAGGTGCCAAGAGTGTCGGGTTAGACACAGGTCTGAGCTTGGGATCAGGTATTAGGGGAGCTGGGATACACAGGAGACTGAAGGATGAAAAGGAAAGCATATATTAGCTGTATGGGCAGAGACTCGTGTCTGTTGCTCTTTATCAGAAAATATTATAATTATTCTTTTTTTTCAGTTGGGCTCTGTAAGCCTAGCCCTGGGGGGAGAGTATGCAGAAGGCAGGAACGGGGGAAGATTTTCAACAGAGTGTGAAGGAGAAGGATTGAAGTGAAAGTAATTGGGATGTCTCAGGGCAGAAGTGGTGCTAGGGTTAAGAAGTACTCAGGGAAGAGATGGAAACTCTACATGATAGTACATTCTTGCACACACAACTGACATCTGCTATTTCCCTTCCTATTTTAAACAGATGGTAGGAAATAAAAAAAATTCATTTGATTACCTAAAGGGAATCTTTCAAATGAGATCTGTCCTTAAAGAGCTCACAATCACACTTTAGATGAAGAGTATTTTAGCACAGATTCACTCAGTGACATTTTTGTGCCAGGATTGGTTCAGGATTTCTTACCTTATCTAATTTTACCATCTCTCTGTGCCTAACCCCAACCTAACTCTTCCCAATACAATTTTCACAGATCTCTATAGAGAGCATAGTACTCATCTAAAAGACAAAATCTTAAGACTGAAACAGGAGTTGAATTTAAGTGTTTTTCTCTTGTCCCCTGACTAGCAGTAACTCCAGTGTGAAACATTATGTGCCCTACAGCTGGGGAGTGAGGTGATGAGGATGAAATGTTTGGTCCCACAGCATGCAGCATATGCTGGCAACTTCTGGGGCTGTCCCAGTTCAAGGAAAAGTCCTGAGAAAAGCAATAAGTGATATAAGAAATGTTTATTCTAAATCAGATCCCACTTTTATGCTCTGTTTACCAAGATTAGCAGATGCCTTCTTTCCAGGAATATAGCCTAGACAATCTGGTGTTTTCTAGGAGAAGTTGTAATTACAATAAGTTATAAATACCTTACATTATTATACCATTTCAATTTTTGATTTAAATTATTACAAGGAATATTACTGTCACAGCTTTCACTGATCTTTCGTAAACTCTGTCTTGCCAGGAATTGTTCTGGGACCTTGACAAAAGATGACACATCCTGTGTTTGTGGGTTAATAACTATTGTCATAGTACTTTTCCTTCCCCGTTAGAAATTGCTGGCTGAACATAAGTATGTAAAAATGAAAGATGATATATCACTTGCTTGACGAAATTATGTTTAAAAAAAAGTTTTTAGACAAGTTGAAATTAATCTATTCAGGAAAATTGTGGCAAAACAGTGTGATATTAGTACAAGGAAAACAATTGTCTAACTATCCATAACAATCTATAAATAATACTCTTTATAGTGGCCGAGAACAAAGCATGATGGAAATGTAATTTAAAAAAGCAAAATAAAAAGTTTCAAATAAAATCTTGTGTGAGAGCCAGAGAGCACACTGTTGTTAAGTGAAGATTAATGAGGCCATTATTTCTCAAACATTTTATATATATTCCCATTCCTGTCTTAAGTAAATGATAGCCAAAATTATTTTCTGTTTTCCCATTGAAAAGTGATTCTTATTGCTGATGGAGAGATGTGATACAAACCTTAGCCTCAAAAGCTTTATTTGAACAGCGTTCCAAAAATGGGGTGAAGACCCTATTTTTTCAGTGATCATGGGTACTGCTTAAAATAAAAACATTATTAAGTCAGTGCTGGAATGGTTGCAACTAGAATTAGCACTGCATTGGAGACTACTGTAGTTTCTTTTTGTACATCACCAAACTCTTTGTTCAGAGATCAGTGGCATCAAGGAGTTATGTGCTTTTAGATTCAAGTCTAAAAAGGAAGGTAGGTCTGACAAGCACTTGCTGGCAGGAGTTGGACTCAACAAGAGGGTTAGCTGACTTTGACCTCTGTGTTTACAGCACTAGCTGATATTTAGAGCCTCATGTTTGTGTCTCTTCTCAGCTTGAGATAGTCCAGTCTTGCCACTCAGAAGAGGTTGTTCTATTTTTTTAACTTCCAGGCCCAAGATAGACTGGACAAAGCACACTTCTATTTTCTTGATACAGGTGTCTGTAAACTATTTGAGTTAAATTAGAAGCATTCCTCTGTCAGATTAAAAAGTGGAAAACAAAAGGTATATTCTTCTCAGGTCCTTGATGCCTTGATGTTTTGGTGGGTTATATTAAAAAGAAACAAATCCTTCCATGAAAAATAAATATTTTTCTTTAAGCAGAAGAAATACCTTTATGAAGACTTAACTACAATATTTTCTTAAAGTTTGAAGTCACAGAGTGAATAATGTTAATAGAAGTACTTACAGAAATTCTGTGAGGTTTTAAATGGGGCTTATTTCCAAATGGAATCCAATTAAATTATTTATAACAGGTTAAGGCTGTGCCAAAATCACTTCTCACTTATTATTTCTAAATAGAAAGCAGTGCTATTTGCATTGTTTCACTTTTAACACAGACACCTCATAAAAATGTGATTTTTTTTTTAAGGTTGCCTTTATGCTGCACTAAAGCTTCATATCAGCTTAATTTACATAACTTAGTCATATTGTTTTACATATTTTTTGTTAAGTGGCATTTAGAATCATAGCACCCTATTTTCTGGATACTAAGAATTTGTAATTAAGAACTTATCCAATATCTGCTGGACATGAGAAGGTACAGGAGCTAATTCTGCTAAATGTTTTTGAAAAGGCCAAGCTAGGCTGTCAAATAACATTTTGATGTGCATGTGCAAATTTATCAGCAATGATAAGTCATGGATTAAATGGTAAATTCTTTCTATTCAGTGAGGAATACGGGTGTAACAAGTATAAGTTGCTCCTAATGGACCTGGTGGAGTTAATGCACAAGCAAGTTGAAAACCAATCAAAACAAGACCTCAGAGCCTCTTACTCTCAGGTACTAGTCAAAAGAAGAGCTAGTGCTTTGTTAGGGTGAGCTAATCTGTTTCCCATATGTTGTGGCATAGAGAAGAGGTATGCAGCACTCAGAAGCTGATTATCAGTAGGCTGTGTCCCCAATACTAAATGCTGAAAAGGCTTTTGTTGGACTGAATGTTAAAATGCAAACTTGGAAAATAATTTCTCAGAGTAACACTGCAAATAACTCTTGTAGTCTAATTTTCCTAAATTTGTTTTCTATTGTGATCTCAATTAATTAATTATGTTCATATTTGTTTCTAATTTGTTTCAACAGTGTGATTGAACACACACTCTTGATAGTTTATGAATAAAGCAACTTCACAGAAATGGTTACAACACAATGGAGAAAGCAGTGGACAAATTTTCCGTTTTCCTTCCCATACTGTTATCATAATGAATTTAAAGCATGAGGAATTCTGAAATCTGGAGGTGTACTTGTTTTGTCATATCTGCATATCTGTGGAAATATTCTGAGCTTAAAGAAATCAATAAGCTTTTGTGGTTAGGGGAGACATATGACACTTCCCCCCCCTTCCAACTCTGGCATGTTTGCATGCTAACACATCACATGCCACCCAAATCCATGTTAATATTTGTGATTCATCCATACCCCTGCCTCTCTCTCCTCTTCTTTGCTGTGGGTGTGAGTCTCCTATCTTCCAACTCCTACAGTAGTTTAAACTACATTTTGAACACACTGGAAGAGGGTACTCACACAGTCTTCCATCAGTTTGCATATAGCAGTGTAAGTAGGAGGCAGTGGAAAAATTATCCTTTTTTTCCCACTGGTTTTACTAGAGAACATAGGCTCCACTGCACCTGAGGAAGGGGCTGTTCCATGTTCTCATGAACTGGCACCTGAGATGTTATTTTGTCACCATGTGCTTCTCAGCAAGTAGACTTGTGCTTCCAGCTTCATTGGCTACAGTGGATTTGTTTTGGTTTTGTTTGTTTGGGGTGGTTTTGTTGTTGTTGTTGTTGTTTGTTTGCCTCTGGATTTATTTTTTTAAGATTATTGTGTGAAACTCCGCTGGCAAACTGTCCTAATCTTGAAGCTGAGATGTGGGGTGTTTGAAAAGAGCATTTCCTTTTAACTTCTGTGTTGTCCTTCACCCTCGAAGCATACCAGTCAAATCAGAGCTGCAGGAAAATCTATGGCAACCAGCAAGGCTGTTGACCTTGTCCTCCCTTTGTCCTTGCCCCTGCATGCATGTGGTGACTCACACATGTACGTACACATCCTGCTTTGACAAAGTGGAAAAGGCCTTGTGAACTCATCCATTTCGATGTGGGGTCAGCAGATGTGCTCAAACAACATTTAATATTAGTTGTCATTCGTCAGCTTGCTTTACCTGAAGGGGGAACAGCTTGCATAAACTCTTCTAATTGGGCTGTGCAGAGGTAGCAGCCAGGTGATATGTTTCTGGCCACAACCTCAGAACTTAACTCTACTGTGCCATCTAGTCTATGGCACTGGAGTGTTTGCTTTATTTCATCAAAGCTTTGAAATCCTAGTCTTCCTAGCATACATCCCCACTACTGGTCTTAAATCAGGTGCTGTGTCTCCCTCCTGCACCAACATTTTCTGCAGCTGCCAATTTTTATGCAGTTTCCAGTAACCAACAGAAAACCTCTTTAGATCTCTTTTACTGCACTGCTACTTTGTACTAGAAGACTTAATGACAGGAACCCCTTTCCTCCCCTTGAGACACTCTGAGTGTCATATCAAGTAAGACATTTGAAATCTCATGAGGTATTCATAGCGCTGGTTCATTTTGAGAACAGTTTCCTTGGACAAGGTCATTGTCAATTTAATATTTCACCTGATCACAGCTTGCACGTTTTCCTTCAGTTTGTCTCCTATAAAATTGTAAGGAAATTTTAACTCAGTCACACCACTTCCTTTACCTATACGATGCCATAGTAAAAAAATAAAACTGATCCAGAGCTGTAAAAAGTACTTTTCTTCACTTGACAATGTAGTGTCAGCCATGCTTGACAGACTGATTAGAATCATTCTATTAGCATTTTATACCATTTCAGCCTGTTAAGATTCTGGGTGACAGTCAGTACATGTTTGGCAAAAGAATGTCAAGAATCTGCACTGTTCCCTGTGCAAGCTTAAAGCAATTTGGCTTTGTTGAAGTACATGGTATAAGAGGAAACAGGCTGTCTTGAAGAACTTGATATTTGCATGATTTTTTAATTTTTTTTTTTTTTTTTAATCTCTGGGCAGCTTAGGACTGAAAGAGTCTGACAAAATCCTGGAGAATTTAAGGTAGGGTTATCTTTGTAGACAGATGTAAAAACCTACATGTTTCTCTGTCCAGTTACTTAACTAGTATCTGAATTTTCAGCTATGGTGATTCAGGGAGTTTAGTCATTTACAGTTTATTAGAGTTCAGTCAAGCTATTTTTAGTGGAGTTTAGGCAAGTTAAAAAAGTCAATTTACACAGACATGAATTCTACTCATGAATATGAACTTTGCTTGCGGCATAGCAGTGCCAAAGTAATAGCAGTAGTTAGGGAGGTTTCAAATAAAGCCACAGTGTGAAGACAACTGGGCAAATGACAGAGAATTTGGTAGTTTGGAACTTCTTCATGGTGTGTCAGTGAGATTTCTGTAAATCTTGGTTAACAGCAGGAATTACTAGTTCAGTGAGACATGTCTGAGGGAGTTCTTGTTAGAGTTTGTTATGAAGGAGGACAGTGCAGAGACAAAACAGTTCTTGGGCTCCTGCATTCGTCTTGGGTGGCAAGCAGGCAAGGAGCTGAGGAACAAATGTTGTTGTGAGCGTGTCACAAGGACATAACACATTTAAGAAACTAAAGGAAGAGAGTTAGGGTGACCTAATTATGCCAAGATGGGCAGACTAGCAGGCCTTAGCCTCTAGGATGGATTTTGTTTGCAGTTTCCAGACTTGCATTAATTATATTTCAGTGGGTGGTTAATCTGGGGCCAACTGCAGGTTTGAGCTGTGCTCTCCATGGGCATTTCACCTGCGCTCAGCTCAGCTCTATTTCACCTTTGGGCCACATGGCCTTTCTTTTTTTTTTTTTTGGGAACATGAGCAGAGAACCCCCAAGGGTCAGTACTTCAAGGGGAGAAATACCCTGCTCTTGGCAAGCTTAATTAAGATTTTCTGTACGGGCTGTAAGAAAAAGAAAGAGTGTTGGTCAGTCTGCTTGTAAAAATCCTGTACTAAGCTGCTGAATGTGAGTGGTGAGGATTTATTTGTCAGTCTGCTACCCTTTCTTGATCTTGCAAAGGAACAGCTGTTTGTTAATTGTATTGCAACTGATGCCTTAGGTTTTAACTTTTATATTTTTCAAATCCTGTATTGCTAGTGTAACTCTGAAATTTCCTGTAGCTCGTTAAGTGCTGCTCTCTTATGCTGAGATAGACATAACAAAGCCTCTCTAGCTTGCTCTCCAAGGACACCCAGACTGTCCTAGGCCAAAAAACTGTAGACCATCATCTTGGGGAGAGGGAAGGACAAGCTTGGGGAAATTCCATCATTGGCTGGGTTCTGGTTGGTGAGTTTATGCTGATATAAAAGTGTGAAGAACTCGTGACCGTCATTGTCCATTTTGGGATCCACTGAGGCAGGAGCCTCTGGAACCCAAAGTGTGCATCTGAAGGCCTTTCAAATAAATACCTCCTTTATTCCTGTCTAGTCTCTGTTTCTAGGTAGCCATTTAAGGCATCACAATTTACAGCATGGAGGAAGTATCTTGCTGTTGTAGCTTTTCAGTGTTAAAGCCACTGAAATTTAGTGTCCATGCATGAATGTGACAGTGTCACCTTGATGTCCGAGGCAAGAATGCAACATGACACACCCAAGCTCATGCACAAGAGCTGTCTTTATTGATATCTGCTTTCCTTATGTACATTTGGGGCTCTGCATGCTGGCTCCTGATCGGCTGGACCTGTTGCTACCTGCTCAATTAGCTAATATCTGATCTCAGCTTCAACCGTCCGGGCCTGCCGTCCAACAGTCCCCACTGTCCCTACAGGTCAGGTTACATAATCCACCCATCCAGGCACTGAGAATTTCAGTTATGTCTCAATTATCTTTGCTATAAAACAGGGAGTTGTAAAATGGGATTGATTATTATTGTGAGGCCTTCAGGGCAGCTGTTGACCACCACAATATGACAGGACCACATGCCAGACAGATCCACCATTTCATGTTTTTGAAGTGGTCCCTAATCTCTACCAGTTGTTTTCCTGCAATACAAAACACAACTAGATCAAGAGGAGCCTTTAAATAGGGGAAAAAACTTAAGTTTGGCTTGCAGTAATGCCTGTGCCAACCTTGCCTACAGAGCTCATGAAATTGGAAACCTTTTTGAACACTCCATTTCCACTCCAGTAATTCTCCATGCTTCCAGGTCCTTTTCTTTCCTTAGCCTGTCAGGCTCAACTTTGAGTCAACTTATCCACTGCTGATAAGTCCGTGACACCTCAGAATTTTGTTAGCAAGGTTCCTGATACTGATACTTGGATTTTGGGGATTTTTCATACCTGCTGACCGTGAAGCACTCTGCCTACTTATGGGCTGAATGACATCCCATCTGAGTAGCTGCTGAAATAAAACTTTTCTCTCTGTATTGTCTCTTTTGCCAGGTATTAAAGGGGAAAAAGAGATATGATATGCGCTCTATCAATTTCCAGCCTAAGACTTCTATAAAATGGTGAATTATTGTAGTCTCATGCTATGTTAATTTAAGACAAATTAAAGCATACAGTGGATTTAATTTGGCTTTTATGGGCTAACTTAGTGGTAGCTTATCCAAAGGATCACAAATTATTCCTCATTAGATAAATTAGCTTAGCAGAGTTTTATTCGCTGTAGACAAAGTTCAACTGTTTTACATCACAGAAAGATTTTAATTAAAAGTCATGGACTTGTGATGAAGACTATTACACCAGATTTTCTAGGCCTTTGAGTCAAAAAAATTATTTTTTGCTATTCTTAATTCACTACACCCTTTCTAACCTCTTACTTTGTCAGCTGTATTTTAATTCTTATCTCTATCTCTGTTACTGAAGTTCTTGCTGGGAATTTAAAAAAAAATATAAAAAAACACTTTCAAACAATATTGCTTCAGAAAAAGTCATACTAGGAGCTACATGTACCACCAAGCACTCTTGATGTTGAATATCATCCTCTAAAATAAAAGAGTTTCATCATATTTTCAAAAAACACAGGGTGCTTTCGGACCTTTTATTAAAATTCAAATATATTCTCAAGGATGTTACAGACATCCTTGTGATAGCTTAAGAGATTGTCTCACATTTTCCAGGTGAATGACTTTCAGAAGTTATAAGAACAGTTCTGAAGGGCCTCGGAGTCATCTGTGCCTCTTGTCATCCCCAGTGAATGTTTATTTAGAAATTTCTGTGGTTGTGAGCATTGAGACATGGACCCTGTTGCCAAATGACAGAAGCACACAAGGGAGACTTAAACATGACCCTTAACCAGAAGGATGCCGAAGAGTTTTGTTTGTTTTCCATATTGCTTCATCCTCAGAATAATATTTGAATTTCATGTCAGAAAAGTATCAAGAATGATTTCTTTCTTTCTTTCTTTCTTTCTTTCTTTCTTTCTTNCTTTCTTTCCTTCTTTCTTTCCTTCTTTCCTTCCTTCCTTCCTTCCTTCTTTCCTTCCTTCCTTCCTTCCTTCCTTCTTTCCTTCTCTTTGTTTCTTTTCTTCCTGCCCACGCCCCCCAACCCTTATCCTTTCATAAATATAAAGCCTTTTTCATGAGTAAGTAGGTCATGGTAAAGAAAGAATTCGTATAGCAGACTTCCTCTACAACTGCTTCTTGCTGAGGGTCAAGTGATTTTTCAAAATATCTTTGCACTCCTATCTTGGTCTCAATTGCAGCTTATTACTGCAGAGAGGGGTGCCAGGCATTCTATCATGGATGTCATTGGTACTTTAAATATTTTGCTCTAGTATGCCTCTACTTTCTTCCACCTACAAGAACTTCCTGATTTTTATTTATAAATTTGGATTCTTCTCCTTTTCTATTCTCTTACTTCAGTTCTTTTATTTGCTGCAAAGAGCACTGCTGCAGTTAAAAGGAATGACATATTTTTAGTATGTAACAATTTTCACATTGTTAGGCACACTAAGAGTTCAGAGATGGTACCCTCCCCTGCATGAGGTGATTTTCCTATTCCCAAAATTACCTGAAAAAATCCCAATGCTGTTAAAACTGAGTACATAGTCAGTAAGTAGACATAAGGAAAGAATAAAATTGGTGAAACTATACCTTTAAAGGCAGTTTCAGAAAATTTATTTATAAAACACAGTATGATTTGTTATTTTTGATTGTTCATGCTAAAAGTCGTGTATTTTGCATACTCTAGATCTGGAGAAGAAAATCAAATGTCATATTTAAATGACACACCTTTTCACTTTTCTGAATTCTTCCCTATAGTCTAAAAAGCACAGGGGAGAGAAAGAAAAGAAATCTAACTGAAATATTTCAACAGAATGTGACTATGAAAATAGTGTAGTGTAACAAAAAATAACAAATGGTAATAATGAAGGGAAGAAAAAAAAAATGAGGCAAGGGCAAAACCGAAGAATTGACATTAGTGACTCTGTGTTGAACCTGCCAGTGCTATCTCCCTTAGCTCTCCATTTTGTACTCGACCTGCCACTGGCAAGGCCCTTGTAAATCAGACAGCACATGTCTGAGAGACAGCAAAAACAGTCAGTAGATTGCCACAAGTAAATTAAGTGACAATGATCTTGGTGCTCAAGTGTCCTTTTGAGGTTACTTAAATGCAAAACCGCAACTGACTTCCTAGGGACACTTTGAAAAATATTCTGATAAAAATAAAGTCCTAAGATATTTTCCTCAATTATTGAATAATTCAATTAATTCTTTGTTTAGTTAGAAATCATTATAATGTTGAACTTGTTGGTAAAAATTGGAATAGCTGGAGAAAACCAAGCCAGCTTATTCAGAATATATTATTTGTTTTCTAAGTGTATTTGGATTTATTATTTTACTGTTCCTTTGGAATTTTATGCTTTTCCACAATTCTGCTTATTTCCATAGAACATAATGGCAATGGAGTAGTGTAGGTTAGGTTGAGAGGAAAAAGTAAGCAAGCTCTTGGTCTCCCTGTTAATACTGAATGTACAAAAATATCTGATTGGTGTTTGAGTACCAGAATGTCAGAAAAAACCAATACAGTACCACGACTTAGTTTTGTGGTTTATATATTTATGCCATAATATGGTGAATGTGAACATCCACATATAGCTTACTTGGAAAAATTTCTAATTCAAGATGATATTGTGTGTGGGAACCTTCATCCATTTCAATTAATGCTGCTAATTAGAAAACATCTGTAAAACTATCTTGTGTAATATTTTATTGGATTGATGCAGAAGCGAGTTGGGTGAGCCAATACAGTATGGATATTATAAAACCTCCTCTTATTTGAAGGAATAAAGGAATATTTGAACCAACACCAATTTGATTCAGGTATGATGACAGGTCCAACTGCAGAGCATTCCAACAAAACTCAGTAACTTATACTGTGGGATCTGACTAATCATTCATATTCCAAAATAGGAGCTCTATTTATCTAATAGGAGGCCCAAATGTCAGCTTTCCATTAGCAATTCAGAATGATATATTAATGTTTTGAATTCCTGCTCAAATTCTTGCAGACATCCTGGCCAGTGTTACCTGAATTATGAATTTCATCTCTGTATAGCCCTAGAACAGCTCCTCCATGTGATTCGTTGTCCAGCCAGAAAAAAAAAGGTAGAGTAGATCTCTGCTTCACCATGGACCTCCATGGTCTGCAGTGGGACAGCCTGTCTCACCACAGGCTGCAGCACCTGGAGCATCTCCTGCCCCTCCTTCTTCACTGACCTTGTTGCCTGCAGGGCTGTTGCTCTCACATTTTTTTTCTTGTTCCTCCTTCACAGCTGTTGTGCAGTGTTTTTTCTGCCTGTTATTAAATGTGTTATCACAGAGTTTCATCAGCACCACTGTTGGGCTCAGCTTTGGGCAGTGGTGGACCAGTTTTGGAAGGGGCCAGAACTGGCTGACAGTTCTGGGGACAAATGTGGGTGAAACTCCTGGTCTCTTCTCACAGAAGTCACCCCCTGCAGCTCCTCTGCTACCAAAACCTTGCCTCATCAACCCAACAGTTGTGTTATTGAAAGGGAGTGATCTTCGTATCACAAACACACAAAAAGTTTCTTGATGATCTTCTGAACTTCTGTGTGTGTTACAGTTACATATCAGGGAAAAGCTTCACCTTTGTTTGAGGAAAGACTTCACCTTTCAAGCTGAATGCAAGTTTACTCTGAAAGAGGAAGTCAAATTGATCTCTGCTACTACTGCATATTTAATCGGGGTGGACACATAGAGTCAGTTTTGATTACACAGGATTTATCTATTTGCTGCATTCCAATTCCATTTCATATTGGAGTTCTTAAATTGGAATCATTCAGTGTAAATGTTATATACTGCAAGAAATAGTAACAAGACTGAAAATATAAGTCATATAATTTAAAAAAGAGTATTATCGGAAAAAGTAAATATACTTCTCTTATAAGGAGAGGCAGGAAATCTTTGTTTATCTTGCTTGGTGGATTCAGTTCCAAACAGTGAACTGAGTAAAAAGAAAATGTCATTGAGCAAGAGGCTGAGCCTTCACAAGATGTTTAGACAGTCTCTTTGGAAATGAGGGGACAGAGGAGTGAGTGGTCCCCCTTGCTTTGGGATTAAAGAGACTGGTGATACCTAAAGCAGAATATAAGCTGTTAAATGAGATGCCAAGCACCAATACCTTAGTGGTAGAACTCTGTGAGCTGTGCAGCAGGCAGAATCAGATAAAGAAGTTGCTAGGTAAGGTCTAGAAGCATGTCAAGAGGTGTCAAGGTAAGAGAGTTAATTTACTGGGAAATATTTTGCTGAATAGATTAAGTCCTCCTCTGCTGTTTCCACTTCTTCTAAAGCAAAACCAAATATGACTGCCAGTAGTTAAAATTAAAAGATGATAGAGGAATCACATACAGAAAAGGCCACTGTTTGAGATGCACTAACTTCAGTTTTAAGGTCGAGAAGTTTAGTGTAGTTGCTGGAGGGGATTGCTTTTGTTTTTCAAATGCAGAACACAGGAATGGCTGTAGCAGTTCAGACCAGATTTGATGGAAGTACTTGGCACTGTCTTGGAACAGTTGGTCAGCAGGAAAGAACAAGGTTTTAGTCTTGCTTCCCTAGAATAGTATCCTGGACACCAATAATACGTGATTCAGCAGTTTCCTTAGAAAATTGCCATCTCTCCATTAAGAAGTTTTGAATTGTTTTTTGATCTATGAACTAGTCCAATTTAATTTCATTTATTTGAATTTATGAATTTATTTATGAACTTTTGGCATTCATAACATCCCCTAGCAAGACATCTCACACCTACTTTGCCCAATGTGAAGTATTCTAGAACAAATGAAAGGTAGAGCTTTTTCTTTTAATGGATAATTATGTTGTCACCAGATGCTATGGTTGTCAAAGTGGAGGTTCCAAGAGCAGTTGTACAAACTCATAGAAAGAAAATCCAGCTACAGAGACTAAATGCAAAAATATAATTGCTGGCTTTTAAAGTACTGAAATGGCAGATACTTGAAAACAGAGAGAAACCTCAGGTGAAGCATGCCCTGCCCATACAAAACAGGCAGAGTTTGCTAGCTTGATTGACATTTTTTGTAGCTCCCAGCAGTTGTCTATATGTTCTTCACTGAATTGTCTGTATTTATTGATGACTTTAAAGAAGTCAATGAAAATTAATTTAAAATAATTGTTGGTGTTCCTCATCTCTTATCTCCATTTGAGCTGATGTTGTAACACAGAGTTAGTGTCTAAGCAAGGTTTTGCAGAGGATAGGAATAAGGCTTTGTACCTTTGTTCTCTCTGTTTAAAGAAGCGTCTTTATATATTTATGAGCATTTAGGGCAGAGTGCTGCTGAAAGCTCTCATATCACTTGATAAAGTTGGAGATTTTATTATGCAGATGACAGCTGTTTGTTAGTCCCTCTTTTCATAAAGGCTCTCTAACATCAATTGTCAGTAGCTCAATAGACACCAAAATAGTTCCTCATGTTTACTTTTACTCAGAAAAAGTATAGTTGTGCCAGAATACAGCTTACTGAGGAACAGTTGAGCATAGCTGTCCAACAGCTAAAAATCTAAGCAGAATCACGCATGTGACCAGTGTATCCATCCCTGCAATGTTCATTGCTGTGCAACTCTAACAAAATTGGTTAAATTGTGAATATGTGCTGTTGTGCTAGCCCTGTAATTACTCAAACCTGTCAATGTTATGGAGTTGGCAAAATTTTTATGTATGAGAGCCATCCAAATTTTTGTTCTGTGCATCAAGGATTTGCAGTGCGTTATGTTTCTGGCCATGAGGATTTCAGTGCACACCCCGGTGTCTCTTTCACTGTCTGCCAGACAGGCTTCCTGGCAGCCAGCATCCCTCACAGGTCAGTCCTGCTGCTTCTCCTGACTTCAGTGATGTGTGGCCTTCACATGGGACATCCTTCTCTCAGCTGCAAAGGGCCTTTAGGTAGATTGGAGGTCTCTCCTGTGTATTCAGCTGCTGTGCTGCTCTCCCCAGAAATGTTTCTTGTCCTTGTGCACCCCTAATGCCTCAGGCGGTTCTTCCTCCCTGTGTATTTTGATCCTTTTCTCAGTGGAGGATTATCGTTTTTATTTGTCAGCCTCTCCTCTGAAGAGGATTCAGGAAGGTTAACACCTCAATCCACAAATTCCTTTGACTCATCTCCTATGCAGCAGTTCATCTGGCTATTTTTCCTAATTAAAATAGGTGGCTCTGTGCATACTTTGTCAGGTGCCAGCTGTGATATTAAGCTCTCTTTGTCACAGCGAGAGGCAGGACACTTCACAAACCTTTGCTTAGTGATTTGGTTGTATGTTTCCTTGTTAATCTCCCAGGTAATCTGTATCAAGTCAGTGTGTTAAGAGACACACTTAATGTAATTATTTCATTAATATGTGTGTTTGCTATTTCTATTTGGCTTATCTCTTGCTTTTGGCTGAGACTAAGCACAGCAATTAATGTGTATGGGGTGGGTAGTTCTCGGCCTCGTCTCCTGAAGAAAATTGTGATAAATAACAAATTACATGTATTTGAAATTCTTGTTTGGATAAACGTATTGCCACCATGGTCCATGCTTCAATGAGCAGTCAAGTTCAGGGGAAGAGCATAGCTGCCTGGTTTTATATATGGGTTGAAAGTGAGCTGGCTGCATTTCAGCTCAGTGAAGTACACATGTTGATGACGATTGAGGCAAAAGATCAAAACTTGGTAGTAAATGCAGTGTTGGCTCCTTCAGGTCATATTTTTCATCATATAAATTTGCAACTTTTTGTTAGGGATTATTTCCCCTTCATTGCTCTCTGTCAAGCTCCAGTTAGTAAGACAGTCAGCTTCTTCTCATCCACATGTGGCCAGGACTTTCTGGCCTTTGCTTTTCAGTGTGGATTTTGGTCCTTACACAGTCTTCTGTTGTACTTTAAATAGATTGCTGCAAAGAGTTGTTCCTGGACCTAGTTGGAGTCACTTGTAGACAACAATTCAAGAAGTCATTTGGTATTGATGTGATGGGAATTTCAGTGATTGTTGTCCTTCAACAGCACTGCCTTCATTTTGGGTTACATATGTAGGGTTTGGAAACTGCAGACTATGAGTAGCAGTGGTGGCCACTTGGGATTTCTGAAAAATACAGCTGTTCAGAGGGCTTCAGGAGCTCACTAAGGATACATTGCTCAGACTAGAGGCACGAAGAAACCTTTTCTACTGCTTGTCTGGCTGGCTTGGTAGGGCTATTATTTTTATCTGAATGTCTAATTTTTAATGCTTTTGACAGACTGGTCTGTTGCTTGCAGGGAAGAATGTTATACACAGTGTATGTTGTGAAATGTGACATTAAACAAATGTGAAAGTCTGCTTTCTCCCATCTTTCTCATTTTTCCTTTCATTTCTGTCCAGTTGTGGCCAGCCAGATTATCAAGTTCTTATTCTTTATCTCTGAGACATACTTTGGACTACTGGAATGGTTTTGCTCGAGGAGTAGGCAGAGATTACTGCCAGGGTTTATTCGGTGGGGTGCTGAATCAAGTAACTTAGAGGAACAGGTCTGCTGTTTAAGTCTGATTTATTATTCAGATAAGCATCAGTCTCAGTGAACAATAAAATGTCCATTAAAGAAAATCACCAGATGTCTCTCTACCACAACAGATATAACTTTCTGGACTAACAGGAAACTGTCACATATAGTGTTTTTACTTACTTACTTTACTTACTGACCTATAACCTTAACCTTATTCTACTGCAATGCAGTAATTCTTAACCAATGTCTTAACTTGGAAGTTTTCACATACTTACTAACCCTTAACTTATCACACAAAATCACACTTCAATTTCTGTTTTTTAAACTTTTTACTCTCTTTCTCAACATGATTTATTACTTACTTAAAACACCTTTTATCTTTAACTTACAAAACTACAAGTCTATAACACTTTACTTATTGTCTGTATATATTTCTTCTTTCATCAATGCAAGCTCCACCTAGGGTCTCAGGTTAAACTCACTAGATTCTGTGGAAGTTTCTACTTTTTGATTTCCTACAGTCTACTATAATTATTCTCGGTGGCCTAGAAGAGAGAACTGAGACTAGTCAGGAGGAAAGTACAGAGGTGAAAACATGGTAGGCTTTTAACTGGATCCCATCAAAGAGAAGCCCAGGTGTTATTGTAGGTCCTTTTGATTGATCAGTTCTATATCTCGGCAATGTGAACCTCTCACTTGGGGAGAGATGAACAAACATTTTGCCATACCTTCCCAAGAGAATTGCTGTGTGATTGAAAAAGGGTTGTTGTCATGCTAGTATGTTCATAACTATGAAAAGATCAAATAAGAAAGAAAGACCTTATACTAATGCCAGTTCTGGACCTCCCAGCCAGTCAGCATACTGGGACCCATAATTGCTTAAGTTTACTTAAGCACTGAGAAACATTTTGTAGTTAAAAATGCATCAGTGTTTTGTGATGTAAAGGTGGATTTTAGTGTGAATTTTACTTCACATAACTTTACATAATTTTACTTCACATAATTTTACTTCACTTCAGATAACGCACTGTAAGTCTTTATCACTTAAAACACAGAATTTTATTTATCTGTAACTTTTCACCAGCCCTTCACAGTCTGCAATTTCGGACAGTTCTTTTACTATTAACACAATGTTTATTTCATATATGGCTTGTTTTCTTCTCAAACTGCTACTTAGTTGTACATTTTAAATGTGATATAATTAAAAAAAAATTGTATTAACTGGTTTTAAGTTAGTATGAAAACCAATTCAACAACCACTTCTGGTTCAGCTTCAAATGATAAGGTGGGTGAGGGAAAAGACTCTGCTAAATGTCAATTAAGTGCAGATACCTAAAGCTCAAGTGTCCTTGGCTGCTTATAAATTCAAGAAGTAGCTGAGCCTTTTAGCTGCAGTTGGAATAAGCTAGTCTTTAACTAGGGAGTGAAAGAGTAAGAATGGAGGATGCTGCTTCTTCCAGTGATCACAGTCTTAATTCCCCCACAATGTGAGCTTCACAACACTACAAACCGATAGGGAGCCTCTGCCATACTGGGTGGTTTTGGGGTTTTTTTCCCTGCAGTAAGAAGGAAAGTGTTGGGCTATATTATGCAGTTTAAAAGTCTCTGCATTAAATATCTGTATCCTTTTGAATAAGTGGGAGCAATAATGCTATTCTTGCAGATAGAATGCAAATATAATCTTTTTTTCCTTTTAGTATATTAATTCAGTAAGGAGATTAATATAAGCTTCCAAACTTCTTAGTCAAAATCTTTATTCTCTCTGCAGAATGCTGTACAATTACTACGTGGATGCTGATAGTAAATGAACTGTTTCATTGAATAGTTATAATGAAACATTGGAGGCTGGTGTGTGATAGTTCTTATAAAGAGTACATTCAGGGAACACTTTGTAGAAGAGGCAAAAGATGGCAGAAAACTTTTGTTTCAAAAAGAGAAAGAAGTGGCTTTTAGTGGAGCAGTGGCAGCTGCTATTATAATCTGTTGGCACTCCTAACTTCCAGTATGGTTTGGAATCAAATTCTTACCTTCAGGAACATAATTTATTAATACTCTGTTGCAAGCCTAGGAATTAGAGTTACATTGAATGATTAATACTACTTTATTCAAGGATTGATATATCTTCTGCAATACTGACTAGCATGAGCTTTTTTTTTTGCTAATTTTCGGTCCTGGTCTCAGTTCACAGTAAAATTCTTTACCCCCGAAATAATGATCAAACTAATTATCAGGGAAGCCAAGAACAGGCAGGTTAGAAGGACCTCAGAATGTCATCTGGCCCATCTTTCCACTCAAAGCTGTGTGAGCTATGAGGGCAGAACAACTAATTCTTAGCACTTTAACAGAGTATTTTGTTATCTTTTGAAGACTTTGTGTTATCCTTCTAAGTGACAGGCTCTCTGCTATATATTTTGCACAGAATACTGAGGTTGAACTTTACATAGAAGTTCCTTAGGAGTCTTCATTAGACACTTTTAGAACTTTTTTTACAGAGACCATCAGTAGTGTAAAGCTTTCCTCCAACTATGGAAGTCCTGCTGACAATCTGGTGTTGCATTCCAAATTTTGCTTTTGGAAATGGTAGCTCTGAATGTAAAAAATATTTTGGTCACCCATTTTTTGCTGGACTTTGTTATTGTTTGACAAATGGAGGTATCAAAATTCTGGTTTTGTACAATGTAAGGAAGTGTTTTGCTTTTCTTTTACTATGTCACATTAGGGGTCTAAAGAGAGTGCTCTAAATTTTCAAGTTTAGGTCTTAGTTTTATATCTGAGGAAGCTCTGATTTTTTCCCCTGCCCAGCTGCCCAATAGTTTATTTCTTAGTTAATTATTTTATTTGTGACATTGAATATTGTCTCTCTCTTTTCTTTTCCCAGTGTGACAATGCAAAAGGGCTCAAAGCCTTCTACGATGCAATAAAATATGGACCTAATCATCTGATGGTTTTTGGTGGTGTATGTGCAACAGTTACTTCTATCATTGCTGAATCTCTAAAGGGATGGAATTTGGTTCAGGTAAGGCATGGAATGAAATATATTCTAATGCTGATTGTCTGGTGTCTCTGGATCTTTTTTTTAAATCTGGAAACTTAAATTGGTGTTTTTAAAGCTTAGCATTTTGTGTAATTTTTGTGTTTCAGCTTTGAAGGCCAGTAAAATTATATGTAAACATTAGCTACTTGTATGTAGTACTGGATTTTAAGGCTTGTACTCAAAAATACAAGGTCGTTTTACCTTTGAGTTTGGGGCAGCAGTCATGTGTCTCAGTAGGCTAATCAAATAAAAAAATGTGTCTCAGAAAACAATCTAGGTGAAATCAAATTCAGGTAGGGGGGCAAATCTAAGACTTTTGAAAAGTTAGAAGAAACAACTCATCAGGCCTTAAATTATGGTACTTCAGGGTATTTACTCAGTCTGTACTCAGTCACAATGCAGCAATTACTATGGACTTTAAAGTGCTGGAAGTGCATAAATTCTAAATAGTGACTGGGTTTGTGTCTCAGTATTTAACTCACGAAGCAC
>VZTN01029704.1:17678-32752 GCA_013400515.1 Erpornis zantholeuca | reverse complement strand
TGGGCCGGCTTTGTGCTCCGTTCTGGGGCTCCTAGAGCTGGGCGCGGGGCCCGCCCCTCCGGCGGTGGCTGGGGCTGCTGATCCCGGCTTCCCACCGCTGCCCCCGCCGCCGCCCCCGTTGGCCGGGGGGCTGGGGACAGTGGACGAGGGAGACTCGCTGGACGGGCCGGAGTACGAGGAAGAGGAGGTGGCCATTCCGCTCAACGCGCCCCCCACGAACCAGTGAGTACCCACCGACCCCGCCCCAGTCCTTGTGGGGAGTGGGTGCCGCGTTGCCGGGCCCCTACCTCCAGCCGGGGAAACTGTGTGTCAAAGTCGGCTGGAAGTCTCGCTGAAGTTCTGCGTTCCACCCCGCCGCCTTCCCTCCCTCCTCCAATTCCGTTCCAGCAGGAAGGCTGCTTCACCGGGACCCTGCCTGTGGTTTGCGAGGGTAGGCCACCGCAACTCAGGAGGGGGAGCGGCGGCAGAAGGGAGGGCGGGCTCCTTCCTCTGCACCGGGAGCCGCTCCTCCGGTACTCAGTGGGATCAGCTCATGGGAAGAAGGCCCTTGAGTTAGTTTTTTGCAAGTTTTCATAGCAGTTCTGCAGGCTGCCAGGAAGAGTGAGCTATTCCGGCTGTGGTTTAAACCACCTGTTGAGGAGACTTTTCCAGTCACTGATAGCACCTTCTCGGTAGAGCCGTAAACTTAATTTCTGTAAATAAATAGAAGAACCCTATCCGTGTCATAAAATACTTTTTATACCACGTCATTATTTTGTATTGCATTTTTCTCTGCTGAAAAATACCAGGTAACTTTTTTCTTCCATCTCATATAGAAACATAGCCAAAGTAATGCTCACATGTTTGATCGTTTTAAAAATTCAGGCAGTCTTGAACTGTGCATTTAAAATGAATTAAAATAATTTCTAATTTTAAAAGCGTTAACAGAGGGATATTCTTATAAATGTTTTAACTGCCTTGCCGCTCAACCAATTTAAAGTTGTTTTCATTTAGGTTATGCTTGGAGAGAGGAGACATTTAGAGTAAATTGTAAACTTATAGTTAGGTTTTATTGTGTTGGTCCATATATTAGGTTAATTTGGTTTCCTGCTGTGCTGGTAATAGAAATAATCTTGCACTAGAGGCAGAATAATTTCTGTGTTTATGTTGTGTGAAGTGTAAGATCAGATCATGTTATATAGAGTCCATGTAATTAGTAAGTACTCTAAACACAACCTTTGGATTTCTCTGTAGAAAATCTGCAGGTTTACGCAAAGCACTTCCAAGGTATATATTAGAACAGAAAATAAACCTTTTCTTCCATATCCTTATCATATTCTCCCCAATATTAAATTGTTTCAGAAGCTTAAATATTTTCATTAGTGTAATTTATATAAATATGGTATTCTGGAAGTTCTGGTAAGTGTAGTGGATAATTTAGGGAGCAAAATACAGCTGAATTTAAAGAGATGTATATGGATAGGTGAGAAAGTTAACTTAAAGATCTATGTGAATTTTGTGTTCTTTCTTTATATTCTGCCATAACTTGACTGACAGGGTTAACTTCTGCATTACATTACATACTTTCGGGATTGCAGGAGCCATTGTTATTTTAAGTAGGATATAAAAGTGTAACATTATGGGATTTCTTTTTAAATTAATCTCTCTAACCTTGACCGGCTTCCTAGCAGTCATTTAATCTTTTAGTTACTGGACTTTGTGTGAAAGTTTGTAAACATTGAGGCCTTGTTTTCTGAAGACAGTATTTGAATAGTCTTAAACTTGTAGAAGTCCCTAATGAGCTAGAAATAGGAGTAGGCAGTTCTGAAAGAAATTGGGGGAAGAGAAGCATGTAAAAACCAAAGTTACTTCTTCAGGATTGTATGCCAAGCTTGTGAGGTATAGGAGTTTGCTTTTCTGGTGTTTCTCCCTGAAAAATTCAGAGTGCTTCTGTCAGACCTAAGTTCCTCAGAGAACTGAGGAAGAAGCCAAAAATCAAGCTTATTTGTAATATTTTTGGAAAGCAGGGTAATTATTTATAGTAATCAGTTTTTAATACTAAATTGATACCACATCTACAATTCTGGGTGGATTTTGCAGTCAAAGCGTTGTCTTGTGCAGTACTGTAACCATGTGCAAGCATCATGGTTAACTTTCAGAAAAGGATGTTAGGTTTCTGGCAAGGAGTACAGGCTCGGGGAAGACTTCAGCCCTGATATTATTTGGCTCAGAGCGCTACTTACCTTTTACAGGACAAGGGCATAGTTCTGTAGTTGAATGTTCTTCTGTTGAAGAACGTAGTACTGGAGCACACAAGAAGTAAAATACATTCAGAAACTGATTCAGAAGTTTGTCCTTCCAAATGCTTATGCTTTTTCTTTTTAAGTTTTATCCTCTGTGTGCGACTTTTCCATATTTAAGTTGGCTGATGATTTAGAAGCTTTTTCCCCTTTCATTCATCTCTTATTTATGCAATGTAGCATCAGTTTTTGTCATTCTCAGTTAAGTAATAAAATTGGCATATGGCAATAGTAAATTCTGTCCTTTCAGTACTGCTGTTTTATTTTGGAAATGCCCTTCCTTTGTAATTATATCATCTGCTTCTCTAGGGTTGAGCTCTTGATTTATTAGCAAAATCAGAGATCAGTATTAATCTGTCATCATATATAAGGAAAGCTCCTGTATCAGTCTTTGAGAAGAGTAATTGATGTTTCAATTTAAACTGGTATTAAATTTCTCCAGTTGGATGTGATTACAGGACTGCTGTTCCATTTGTTTAAATATGACTGCCAGCTCCACACTTTCCCACTTTCTCCTTATTCATTCATTCATATTTATATTCTCCTTATTTATTCCTTATAGGAGGAATGCAGCGTGGCTTGATTGATATTTCCACGATTCTGTCACATGACTTTGTTGGTCTTAATTGCTTACAATATCTTATGTACCCGTGAAATTTGAGAGTGCTCTGCACTCCTGGCCTTGCCATAATACAAAATTACTATTCTTCTGTATAAGAATCCAAAGGTGTTACTTCTTTTGTAATGGTAACAACTCACTAGGTTGCCTTCCCATGGACATTGCATTGCATTGCAGGATTTCCTGAGTGGTTACCCTCTCTCCAGAGAGAAGTATCTGGTAAATGTTGCTGCTGGTTTTTCCAGGTTCAAACTCCAATCTTAGATTAGATGTCTAAGTATAAAATAAAATAAAACATTCTGCGTAAACTTAGACACAACTTTGTCACTTCTTCTCTGAGCTTGTTTTACAAATTAAAAAGACAAACCCAAAGCAAACAAACCTAAACACAAACCAGACAAAATACGAGTTCCTAGTGTTCTGAGTTTTAGGCTGTAAAGATGTTAAAGTTGCTTTTTAAAATATGAGTATGCTTTTAAATACTGTAAAGCTGACATTCTGGCTTTCACAGTAACTAATACAAAGAGATGGGAAATGAAGCAGATGCAGGTTCTGCACTTCCCAACAAGATCTTGTATATACAATTTGTTCAGGGAGGATTGGGGAATATGTCTTCTCTTAGTGTGGATTCTTTAATATTCAAGCAGTGGGAGGATATGAGCATGTAACGCCTTCTTTTTATTTACAAACTCAAAATCCCCCAGTAGGGTTGATTTTTTTGACCTTTGATCTGGAGGCTTGTCTATTCAGTGTATATGTGGGTTTTCATTCTTCTGGAGCACAGCAGTGTTGTGTTTATGTTGTGGCTTAATGCTAGGTGGTAGGCACAGGGTACTAGGGAATAAAGTGGGCAACTCTCTGTTTGTTTGGGTTGTTTTTTCCTTTGCTTTCTGCCCCATTTGTAGAGCTCAGTGACAGAGGCTCAAATAGTGTAAGGAAATGCCTTTAGACTCAATGAATGAATACTGATTCAGGTGAGCATTTGATGTAAAATCTTAGTTGACAAAATTATTTTATATCCTAGTTTTGCATTAATGTTCCAGGAGCAGTTCCAGTATTGCAGCAAAAGTGGCGTTTTCATATGGTGTTTTTTGATGAGTGGTTATCAGTTTGAAATGGGCATTAGCTGAAATCTGAAAGTGGTCAACCACACAAAATGAAATAGGCCATGAAAATGCTGTCTGGTTAAAATAAATCTTGCCCAAAGCATCTATATTCTTACAGTCACTCTTGGTGCTTGTTGAGGCAACATAATAACAAGAAAAAGCACTGAAGATAAAGACAGGTAGAGAAATATTAGATAAGAATGGATTGCATGAAAGTAGAACATTTTTCTTCTTGATCATAGAGTGAAGTTCTAATAGCTTCAAATGAGTGTCAAAGGTGCCAAGTTTAGAGTTCTGCAGCATTTGTTTCAGCAACTCAGGAAAAGGAATTTTTTTCTGAATGAAAAAAGGGCAGAAGGCCCTTTTCCAGACTAGTGAATGAATCTACTGCACTGGAAACTGGGAGGAAGTAATAATGGCATCTTCAGTTAGGTACTGTTTAAAAAACCCTGAAATGCGATGTCAATAGATTTACTGTGTGAGGTTTCTTTGTTTGGCAATTAACGTAGTTAGCATTGAATATTTTCTTTTTTAGATAATGAATATCTTAATCAGTTCCTGTTGTGTGTGGAAGAGATCACATTATTTTTTGTAAAGTTGGTGGGTAATGTACTCTGGGCCCCTTCTGGCTGGATGTGTGGTGTTAGAAGTACTGTCTTAAATGAGTGGTTAAACACAGCAGAACAACATCGTACCTAACCTGCTACAGGAAGTGAAGTAGTAAGTAAACTGAGTGTGTTAGTTACATAGGTAAATGAAAACTTCAGAAAAATAAAACCGGAAGTAGGACAGCATTTGAAGTGACAAGTTTAAGGATGATTTTTCAGTAATTTAGTCAGTACTCCTAGTTACCATCAGATACTGTCATTTTGTTTAAATAGCAGGCCCTGGTGTCCTCGGAGGACACTGCCTCTGCCTCCGAGGTCTTGATAAGAAGCGAGACATCTTCTTTGCTGTTTCACGAGTTGTTTATTTTTAAACAACTCGTGAAACAGCAAAGAAGATGTCTCGCTTCGTTCTTTTCAACATGAGGAACCGAAGGAAGAGAATCTCCAGGGCAGAAGACAGGGCAGGAGCCAAGGGCTCCAACCCCTGCGAGGGCCTAGGCCCCCGACAATGGATTGACTCCCAGAATACCAGTTTGTGACTTCGGCAGTTCATGTACTAGCCTACCCAACTGAGAAGTGTAATATTGTGCTGTATTTTTTCACCCTTTTTTATCTCAGTGGTTGTGGAGGGAAGAGGAACACAAATTTTCTGGTTAGGGCTTAGGTCTCTTCAGTATAGCACTCCCTGTTTTGGTTCAGGCATAAATTCTTAAGACTCCCATAGTAGTTTTCCAGTTTCTTTCATATCTCTCTCCCAAACAAAACAAGCATCTTATTATATGTCTTGCTGGTAGGTGCAGTTGGAGGGAGGAGGCATCTTGTTTAAACGTAGTATTTGTGCTGCACAGAAGTTGCTGGGTTGATTCCTCAGTGTCCCTGTAGAGTATGGTCAGTATGAGTAAAATGTTACCAGTGCTTAACAGAGTTTATATACTTGACCTGCTTTATATACTTTTATATACTATTTAAAGAAGGAAGTCTTTGGTAGTTTTTATTTTTATGTAAAATACCTGTTCTGTCACTCTTGATAGTGATAGAGCAGAAAAAAGTTTCTGTTGTTAAATTAATCTATCTTTCAATCATATTTAGTCCTGAAGGTGGTGAGGAGTAATTTGCATGGATTTATAATGGGAGAATTGTGCTTAACCAGCCTAAGAGCCTTCTGTGATAGAGTCATTGACTTGGGGAGAAAGGGAGAGAGTTTACTGTAACTTTAGTAAGGCTTTGGACCCTTACTATAGTCTCCTTACAAACAAACTGACAGTGTACAGGGAACGTAAAGGAACATGAGGTACATTGAAAACTTTTTGAATGACTGCTAACAGAGCACGATGATCAGCAGCTCAGAGTCCAGAGGCAAGTCACTGGTGGTATCCCTTAGGGTAGGCCTTAGGGTGCCTGTGACGTCAATGCTTGGACAGAATGCACGCACTCTTAGCGAGTTCACAAATAATGCAAAACTAAGAAGGGAGTAGCTGAAACACCAAGTAGCTGTGCTGACATCCAAAGTCATGTGGACAGGCTGGAGAATTGGGCTGCGGCAGCTCTTGTGTAGTTAAAAAAAGGAAATACAAAGCTCTGGCACTGAGCACCACACTCAAGCATGTGGTGGGGCTAAGTAGCTGGAAAGCAGCTCTGTAGAGAAGGATGTGGGTGTGAGGATGTGAACAAAGCCAGCAGTGCACCTGTGTGGTGAAGAAGGCTGACAGTATCTTGGGCATCATTGGGAGGAGTGTTGTCAGCAACAGATCATTCCACTCTGCTCAGCGTTGGTGAGACACATCTAGGATATTCAGTGCTGGGCTTGCCAGTACAAGACAGATGTGGAGTTGCTTGAGAGAGGTCTGTGCAAGGCCATCAAGGTGATGAAGGGACTAGATCATCTGTCAGATAAAGAGTGGTAGAGAGAACTGGGATTGTTTAGCCTGGAGAAGAGGAAGCATGAGTGGGTCTTAAACATGAGTATAAAGATCTTATGGGAAGGGTTGAGATGAGAGTACCAGACTGACCTCAGTGGTATGGGGTAGCAGGGCAAGAGGCAATGGAGACAAATGGAAAAACTTCAATTTCCATTTAAATACGACAGAATGATTTTGTTTGTTTGTTGTTTTGTTTGTTTTTTTTTATGGTGAAGGTGATCAAACACTGATGAAGATTGCTCAGAGAGGTCATGAAGTCTTCATCATTGAAGATGTTCCTGACTGAATGGAACACAGCCCTGAGCAACCAGGTGTAGCTGATCCTACCTGAGCTGGAGGGCAGGAGCGGGGGCAAGGTTGAGGTAGATGATCCCCAGTGGTCACCTCAGCTCAAGTGATTCTATCTACCTATATATAAAGATACGGTTTACAGCTGAGGATCTGTGTTACAGGACCTATTTGATGAAAATTGTTACTGTAATTAGTCAGGAATAAATTCAGGACAGTAGCTAGTAGGGCAGATTTGTAATGAAAGTACAAGAAATTTTTAGGTTGGCAAAAATAATATTTCATTACTTTCTATATAGACAACTTAATTTCTCTGGAAAAAGCTCAGGAACTTGCTTTAAAAAGGTTTTTCTAAAGTAGGTAATAGTGACTCTTAAATATTTAATAATTTGCTTCAAATACCTAGCTTTTCCATCTAGGGTATATTTTTAATATAATTATTCACATGTATGAATTAATGTACCCAGTACATTAGATTAATTTCAAATTAATTAACAGCTAGATTAATTTCAAAGCTCCCATCGTATTTCAGGAATGGAGTATTGAGTTTTCCAGGACACTTGGTGTACACAGTGTGTTATGGCAAGTTAACAGTCTGATTCTTATGAAGATAAGTAAGAATCTTACTTATGAAAATAATTTTCATGTTCAAATTTCAGTATTTTCAGCTACTTTTCAGGCCAATGTCACACCATATCAGTTTTTTTGGTGGTGCTCTGTTTTTTGCTATACTGAAATAACAATAGTTGTTCATCCTGAAGTTTGTGTTTTTTGTGGGTATAAAGTTTCATGAGAGTTGGAATATATAGAATCATGGAACCATAAACCAGCCCAGACTGGGACAGAGCTTAAAAGTTCTTATGTCCCGCCCTTTTGGGGCAAAGGGAGTATGACTGAAGTTATCTTGCAACCTGTCCAGTCACATCTTGAAAACCTCCAGTGAGGTTTTTCTTCCTGCTGAGGAAGGTTGTTTCAGTGAGTGATTTTTAACTACTGGAACACGATGATGAGGTGCCCCTGAGCCTTTTCTTCAGAGAGGAGAGGCCTAGCTCATTCATTCCTCATGGGACAGGTTCTCCAGCCCTTTGTTTATCTTAGTGTCCCTTCTTAGTATCTTCTCCAGTCTGTTCACATCTTTCTTAAATTATGTGGACCAGAACTGGACACAGTACTCCAGCTGCAACCTCACAGCTGGGTGGAGTGGGATGATCACCATCTAGGTGTAGCCAACTTTTGATAATTGACTTAGGAATCATATGGTAATTATGGTAGATTTGTGTAAGACGTTTCTCTGAAATTTTGATCTTTTTTATTGTTCTTATTTTGAGTCTACCTCTTGCTTTCCATAAAATTATGTATCTGTATGTAAATGTTTAGCCATATAAAGGAAATTCTGTTTATGGCTCATTAGCCTTTGTGTGGTTATTTTATAGATAAGTTGCATTGTATTTTCTGTTTATAAAATTTAAGAGTAATCATAAGTCAGTTTCTTCTCAATGGTGCCATGTGTTAGTTAGAGTTAGTAGTTAATAGAGATGTAACAAGATTCAAGGTTGGACACTTGCATAATACTGAACATTGAGAAATAGCTGGCATTGTCTTATTCAAACCACATTTTTTCCTCAATTTTTTTCTTGCATAGATTTTTATGCTTTCTAAATATCTGTGGATTTTTTTGTTATTTCCATTCCTTAAACTAAAACAAAAAGCATGCTATAGAAATGTCTTTATTCCTCTAAAAAGAGAATGTTACCAAGCCTCTGTAGTAGTCATCTCAATCTATATTTCAGTTTAGAAACAGGTCAGTATTTCTTTTTCTCAGTTTTACACATAATTTTTTTTAATGTTACACTAATAGATTTGTTCTGTATGGGTTGTACTTTAAGTTATATTCCCCCACTGTTGTTCCTAGTGCACTTTGGAAATTTTGAGCAGGGTTCAATTCAAGTGAGGGTTTGGTTTCTAGTGTATAAATAACTGTCAGGGTTTTCTCATTATAGAAGCAGTTAATCTGTCTGTGGATGTGACACGTCTCTCTAGAGAAACAATCCAGCTTGCAAAAGGAGATGAGAGTGGAGCACAAAACCAAAACTTGTGTTTGGTTAGAGAGGATGAGGTGTGAGGAGGAGGAGGAAGATTAAGGAGCCTCTGGTACATTCAGTGAGGGTAATGGCAGACAAACTGAACATCTTAGAAATTCCTTAGTTACTGTCAAGAATATATGCTCATTTGTATAGCCTTATTAACATCGTTTCAGAAGTAATAACTCAGTTCTAACAGAAAAAGTGTATTTTTCACCTGAGAGCACAGATAGAATGTAAAAATTGAAATTTTCTTGCTAAGGGCTTTAATGAGTTCCAGAATTTATCGCTTAATCTGATTCTTCAGTAAGAAAAATGCCAGCTGTTTTAAGAGCTATTTTTCATCAAGTTTAATTGTATTTCACTTGCTTGTTGGTGGTTCTTGCAAAAATGAGATAGGCAATCTGTTCTCTTTTCAGTGTTGGTTAGTATGCTGTTGTCACACATCTGTCTCTTTTAAAGTTATGGCATTGTTTGCTACAGCAGTTGAAACTTCTAGAATCTTTTTGCCCTTTATGAAATCTTTTAAATGTATCATTCTTTTTTCTGTGTGCTTATCTTGCTGTTTCATGTTTTCATAGTCTATTTGTTAAGACATACAGATCTGTTTAGTTCTAGCTCAGAGATGACATAAACTGCTGAAAGAGTTTTAATGGCTCTTTCTTGGAGGTGTGTGCAAGGTATAGGTGAGTGTCAAAGTCCCACAGTTAGCAAGTTGACACAACTAGTGTGCCAAAGAGTGCCTGTGGTAGTGACTTTCCATGTTAGTTGGCTGGTTCCTCATCTGTGCTATAGCACAGCACAGTTCAGTTTTCCCCATGCTATTTTTGAGGGATTTTGGAACAGTCAGATGAGAAAAGCCGAATGAGTCTTCGTTAGGTGACCATGGGTATGCTTAAGTGCCTCTTAGAAAAATGCCTAAGAAAGAAAAATCTCTTTCTTAGAAAAGAAAGCAAAAGGGATGAAAATCTCTCCCTTATGTTCCTAGAACACTGTGTAACACTCAATGTCATGCACACTGGATGAAGAGCACTTACTTGGCTAGAAGTTAATTTTTTTGCTTATCTTAAAGGTGCATCTGTTGTAGGGTATTTGCAGATATTTTTCTGGTAGCAAAGTTTTGTGATGTGGATAACTGCAAAGACTTGATCAAAAGATCAAGTAACTTGGAACTACTTTGATCAAAGACTTGGTAACTACTGAATAATGACTAATAAGATGGAAGAAGGAGATGAATGTAGTAAAATCTAACTGAAATTTAGTTTAGTTTAATTGCTACAAATTATATGCATAAAGGCAGTATCACAGCCTACAGAAAGGACAGAGATGGGGAATAAAGTGATAAAAGGCAGAATCTGGATAGAAATAGTAAAACCAAGAGGCTGGGAGAAACTATAAGATTGAAATGAAACTTCAGCAGTGAATAGGAGCATTGAATCTTTGTCTTGGTTTAAAATCTGCTAAGGGTAGTGTCTGCCAGACAAATAATCTGCCAAGGAAGGTGGAAACCTTCCTGGAATGGAAAAAGAACCCCTCTTTCCAAATTACTGTGACTTCAAAAATTCTGAGGCTTCCAGGCAAAAATAAGGGAAAAGGAATAACATTTCTTTACTAGAAGACTTTTCCCCTTTGGCGTTGTTACGACCACAAAAGGCAGGGGGCACTGGTGACTCCGGTAAGATGACAGCTGCTGTGACTGTATTGCAGCTGGCAGAGGGTGCCAGTGCGCTCCGGTCAGGCAGGCAAGATGCAGTCGTGCTCTTCTGGGCAGCAGGGGCACTCTGATACAAGAGTTGGACCTTCCCAGGTGATGGCCCTGGCCTCAGCCAGCGCCCAGGCATTGGCTCTGGGCTCGCTTGCAGAAGGGAATCAAGGAAGCAAGCAGGCAGGTTTTGGTTGCACTGCCATAAAAAAGGTAGCAATATCCTAGGCCGGCCACAGTCTTTGTCACCATTGTGGCCCCTGTCCTCAATTGCCGAAGGGAAGGGGCAGTCCTGCCCCCATGCCCCACAGCATCCCAGGCTGAGCTTACACCTTTTGTGATATCCCCTGAGCTGTGAGGGGTGTGGGGGGAAACAGTGACAATTCCTGGCACAAATGACCGTGGTGATCGAATGACCACAAATGATCCTGGTGGGATATCCTCATCATGCCCAAGACAATCTTTGCATGGAAGGCTTGAGAGGAGGCCGGTTGATGCTAACAGAATAAGAAGACAAAAATAATAGTTCAGGATATTTTGTTGTGTAATTTTTCTCATTTGTCTTCATGAAACTCCTTGAGATTTTTGTGTGTCTTTTGAAATTGAGGATTTTTGCAGTTCAAGGTAATCTTTGCTCTCTTTTGCCTCTAATTGAAACAGAGCTCATAGTCTGAGGTGGTAACAAGAATCTTTAACATGTGAAAGGCACTAAGGCAGAATCTAAATTGATACTAGTGGAGCTCTGACCATGATTCCTACATGTTCTCTATTGTTACTACTTTCTTGAAGCACCATGGTTTTGCTGAGAAGAGCCTTGAGTGAAGTGGATGTGGCATTTGATGACTGTTTTTCCTGTGCACCATAGCTTTTTCTATATTGAAATAGAGGTCTACAGATGTTATCAACAACTATATTTGTACTAAGTTGCTGAAACTCACTTTTACTCCCCTTCAGCACTTCCTCTTGCATTCTCTTCTTCCTTACCTACCTGTGTTTGTAAGTAAAAATTGCAGTGTACTGTAAGAGCAGAATCCTTAATTCAGAATGGAGCAGCAAAGCTTCATATTTGCTTTTCCCACCTGTAAAAAGGACATACATAAATAAAAGGATCTGGTTGTACAGTGTGACATGCTTCCACACGCAACAGCATCTGCCTCCTTCCATATGGTAAATTCACCATCTGCTACGTCTTTTTGTGAGTGGCTTATTCCTTGCATGGGCCTGGTTGTGTTTGGGCCGTTTTGAGGGCCAGAAGCTGTAGAGCTATACTGTGAACTTGCTAAAGGGATGCAATGTAATGGCATTCCTTCTCACAGTAAAAGGGCTGTCTGGGCCTGATGGGGCTGTTGTGACTGGGGGCGTGGTAGCCGGCATCTTTCGTGGAGCATGGGAAAATGTAGGGATCTTTTGTTTGGACCAGAGGTGACAGCTCTGACTGCAGTGCAAGTCATTCCATGAGGTTCATGACTTGACATATGGTTGTCAGCCAATCAGTGTGGCAGTGGTATGGGCACCATCCTTGTGCACACCTCTATGTTGCTTGTGTGGATATAGAAGCTCTTTGTGATGTGTCTTTGTTCTGTTTGCTTGCTCTAATTAAATTGTGATAGATAGGATTGGAGTTTTGAACATGCTGCTTTTGATTTAAACTGGCACATGGGAGTATTTTCACGCGTAGTTTTGACTGGTTTCTGAAACATGGAAGCTTTTTGTTGGTATTCTCTTAGAAGCAAAATAAAGAACAATTACACAAATTTCTTAAAGCAGGCAAATTGAACAGGTGGTCACAAACATTTCATAACTTACTCCTGCAACTTCTTACTTACTCTCTTTGAATGCATGTTATAACTGCAACTGTATTGTTAAAGCACTAGCTGTGATTCAGCTAGCATCATCCAAACTATATTTGCTCAAAACACAGTGATAGGAGTGGATTGTCAGCATTTAAAAACATGCAAAGGTAATGTTTGAAACACAGAAGTGTTCCTAGGTAGGACTAGAGAAGCAGAGGTGACTGACTAGAAATTATGGGGACCTTGTCTTCAGCAGTGATTGAAAACGTGCATCTAAGTGGTAGTGAGTTAGGGTTTTGAGCAGGCATTTTTCAGTCGTGGTCAACTTGTCAACTTCTTATTCATGAACAGCTAGACAGGTTTTTAATGTGATACTTTCCTATCCAAACCTTAGTTCCTTTCATGAGACTTATAGTACACCATAGATAGCAATTTCATTAAGAATCTCTAAGGTTAGTGTTGCTTCTGACTGAAAACATTAAAGAGAGCAGTTGCTATTCTGGTGCGGAGCTTAAAAATCCTTGCAAGCCATAGAAAAACCTTTAATTTATTTGGAAAAACTTGGGGGGATGGGAAGTTCTTGTGCAGCCTATGATTTTAAAGAGAGGCCCATGCCAGGCAACATAGGAGTTATGAGACGTTATAGATTTGAAGCAGAGAATCTTTGCTTTCAGGCTGAGATAACTAATTCTTAAAAGACTAAAACGCCGTGTTTTTTTTTTNGGCCCTTGACTTGGCAGTCTGGGAAGACTGTGAGATTAATGGGAGAGATAACTTCTACACTTTAACAGATGTTTTTTCTGGGAGGACTGTTGGTTTGTGAAGATTCTATGGCACAGCAGAAGAACCTCTTTTCCTTAAGCATAAAAGGACTCTTAAAAAAAGTGCAATTCTGACCAAATTCCAATTCTGACCAATTTTTGATTTGTTTTCACTTGTGAGAGGTTTTTGGTAGAGAGGGAGGCACTGGGAAAGAAAAGTATTTAAAAGTTTGCTTTGATTTCTTATAATTTCTCCTTTTTTCCCTCTTTTAATTCTGTTAGTAATAAACTTTTATTTATATTGCAACTGCTTAAGTGTAGACCTGTTTTGCCCTGAAGTTCCTTTCTGTTTTCCTCGATAAATCCATATTCCTCTTAAACATATAATTAGATTTCGTGTGCTTGACGCTTAACCGTGTTCAAACCATGACAGAGAGGTGGTTTCTTGTGATGTATTTTTTCAGAAATACTGAACTCAGGCTTCACTCAGATACCTGATTGAAGCTTAGAACCAAAGGATCTGGGGCTTACTTAATTTCATTTCAGAAATTATGGTAGCCTGTTTATATCCTTTCCTGCATGCTTTTCTCTGATGAAATTAGGAGTGTGTCTAGCTCTGTAGTTTACTCATTTCTGGTGTTCTTTCTTTGGATAGCATTGACTATTGGATGGATCTTCCTTTGTAACTGATAATATAGCATAAGAGGTCTCAAAAACTTTCATTAGTGCTCGTTAGATTAGTCAGTATTCACAGAAAAATTGATCTATGGATGTATTTCAAAGCAAGAAAAAAAACCCCAACCATTTAGGAGAGATACTGAGAAAATGCATAATGTCACTCCTTAAGTGAGCACTTGATATCCTTAAATCAGATTGACTACTGCAATTTTGTAAAAGAGTCTTTACTGTTTGCTACTGAAGTCCTTGAAGATAACGATGGAAAGTTGCTCCGTGCATCTTTCTATAATACTGAAAACTGGTGATAGCAGGATGAATTATAAGACACGCCCTTCTGACACTGATGTCTTTCTGTGCTCCTGGATTGTATATTGCTTTAACAGACTGTTTTTATCAGTTGATGAAACTCTGCTCTCTGGAAAAATGCAGTTATTTCTTCACAACCATTTTGCATACTTTAATGGTATCATACAAGTTTGCACTTAGGTTTATATCCTGTTTTTTTAAAGATGTGTGCAATCTACAGAGGTTTCTGCAGGCTATCACTTGAGCTATTTTCTCATATCATTGCTCAGTATTGACTGCTTTACTGTCATTTGTGTTAAATTTAGTGTTAATATTTATCTCTGTGGCTACTGCTATTACACTAATGTAGAGTGAACTGTAAAATACAGTGATTTTTTTCTATTAGAAGTTAACATTTTATATATGGGCTCAGTGACACCGAATTTAATTGTACTCAGAAATAACTTAATATTTTTATTTCAGAAAACAAACCTTTCCTTAAATGCTTTATCAAGTAATGAATGTCTTCAGGTATGCTTGATATAAAACTGTTGAATGGGACAAAGTACATATAAGAGAATGTGATTAAGAGAATGTGATCTCTAGTATGTGGGATATACCAATATATATATTGCTGTCACCGGCAAGGAGGTTTTTGGTTTTTTTTGTTTGAAGCTTCTGGACTGGGAATTGGAGCACCTAAGTTTGTGCTATTGTTGTTAGAAATCCAGGTTGCTTAGAGAAAAATGAATTCTTCTATTTTCATATGATCCTGACTTTCTGCTTACTCTCTAAATTTTTTATTGGTAATTTGCATTCTTATTAAGACTCCCATCTTCTCCATTTTGAAATTGTGCCTTTCTTTAAGTTTGTAATGCATGAGACACATTGTAATGCAGTGTGTCTCTCAATAGAATTATTTTCCTCAAGTGGGTGATAAATAGGAACAAATAAA
>VZTN01029704.1:5222-16285 GCA_013400515.1 Erpornis zantholeuca | reverse complement strand
TTGTGCTTTCATTCCTTAGTAAAACAAATGTCAATCACTTTAGGTGAGAATTAAGTGTTTTATTTTGAATACTGTGATGTATTTATTTTTTGGTTTAGAACACAATAGAGCAGAAACAATGATTATGTTATAAGGCAGTATTTTTGACTCTTTATGCTTTCATGGTACAGCTTTTTACTTGTGTTTAGTCGTTTTAAAACATGCTGCTTAAAAATTACTTTATAGGATGAAGAACAGAAGTGTGAGGAAACCAAAAATATCTGGATAGAGAAGCTTGCCTAAAGTGGTTTGAATAGACTTAAAGCATCATGCATGTTTCATTAGTCAATCAAGGAGATTGCTTTGTGTCTGTTCCATAGTAATCATTTTAGTTAGCACAGTTAAAGTGCTTGCAAATCTGGTTCTTTCCTTAAAGTTGAGGGGAAAAGAACCTGCCCAAAACAAACAAAAATCCCCTCAAACAAATAAAAAAGCCACAAAAAGAAATCCCAAACCAAAACCACAAAGAGATTATATGTTTAGTAATCAAAAGGTTTGCTTGAAACAGATTTCAGCCTGTATTAAAATTGTTCGTTCTAAATACAAGTAGCTCTTTATCCCAAGTTGCAACTAGGATTACTTTACCGTTGTCAAACAGTGTGCGTTAGTAAGTTCAGTTTGATGGTGTCAATGAGATGTGTTTTGAGAAAAGCTTGAACAATAGTAAGTGGAGTGCTATGGTTTAATGTTCCTCTTTACAAAATAGGAAAGCAAATGTTTCTTCAGCAGTAAAATAAAAAATCTTTGTCAGCTGTCTTGAGGGTAACAAACAAATCCAAAGCAAATTCTTCAACTTCTGAAAGTGGGAATTATCCAGAATACCAGCTTATGGTCCACTGTGCACATGGTTTGTAGGCAGGCATGTTTTGGTTGCATTTGCTCTGTGATGGAAGTGTGATTCAAGGGTCCTGATGTACCATTGACAAAAGGCATAATTATTTTAAGTGGAGACAGTATGACACGCAGAAGTATGTCATATTTGCATCTTGCCATCTGAAGTATCAATTTCAGTTTCTCAGCTGTACTGATACTCATTTGGGAACTGTTTTCTGTGTAGCAGTAGCAGAAAAGTAAAATTCCAAAAAGTAAAGTTCCAAAACTTACTTTCTAGTGTTGTTTTGAAGTTCTGGGTTATTTGTAATAACTTCTTCTTTTGAAGCCAGTGTCAGGCAATTGACTGTTGGTTCATGTGCACCATAAAAGTGTCTCTAGTATCTCAGGTAGAAAATAATCTAATTATTTCCGATTCCCCAAGAAAAGGATCCTTAAAATATTTTCAATCCTTAAAGAATCTTTCTTTACATTCTTTTGCTGTCCCCTGAAGTTGTATACAGACATACATGTTCACACAGTGTATGATTGTGTCAAAACTAAATGTTTTTTCACTTAAGTGTTAACTTTTTTTGTGAGTCAGAGTGATATATATTGAGAAAAAATATTTATTTTTAATCTTTTCCTTTGGAGTTTTGTGTGATTATAGAAGTTTTCCAGTATTTGCTAACTCAGTGTTCTGAAGAAATGTTTCATTTAACCTTGATGAATTAATAATCTGAAATACTGTATTTCATTTCGAAGATACTATTTGTTGAATAATTTGCCAAGAAGTCTTAACAGAAAATATGCCAAAAGATCTAGTGTATGTCCTGAGCATTGTTTTTTGACTCCCCTTGCATTGCTATATGCTTGTGAGCTTTGGATTTAATTTCTGAAGATTCATCTTTGTATGCTTTTACATTACTTTTTAGAAGGAACAATTTAATTCAAATTATTCATTAAAGAATCTCTTCTTTAGGAAAAAAACACAAACCTTGAAGAAAAAAAAGTAAACAGTTTTTTAAGAAGTCTTTGTTTTGTTAAACTGCTGAAATGATTGTGTAAGCTTTTTTCCATTAGATACCAAATTTTTAAATCGAGTTTAAGGAGATACTTTGGAATAATCAAAGTATCTTGTAACTTTTAATGTGGATGCTAAACTAACTGTAACAAAATGACTAAGTTTTGATGATGTTTGTTTTCTGCATTGTATAGTCTTGAAGTGTAGGAAGTTTTTGTTGAAGTACTTTGGTACTTTGCTACTTCACNTCCATGCTTACTTTTTTTTTATTTTTTATTTCATTCAGTTTTGACAAATATACTGTCTTTTTCTGTGAATCAGCGCTTTCTTTAGATAAAAAAACTGATTGATCATACAATATATAGATGAATATTTTTGATAAAATATTCATTAGGTTTATTTACATGCTTACAGAGAGCCTGTAATACTGCATTTTGCTGAATATAGACACTGTTTTAAGAATCAAACATGATCCTAATATTTTCTTTCCAAAAAATTGGTAGCAAAAAAAATTCTAATGTGAAGCTTCTGGGTTGTTTTTTATTAACAGGATTATTGCCATGTGTGGAGACTATTACATTGGTGGGCGTCGCTTTGCTTCACTCTCAGACCTGATCGGTTATTACAGTCATGTGTCCTGCTTGCTGAAAGGGGAAAAGCTCTTATTTCCAGTAGCACCTCCAGAGGCAAGTAAAAAAAAAATCTGGACTAATTTAGTTAAATGTTGGTAACTTTAAGCACTATTGATAGCTTTATTTGGGAAAAATATTTCAGAAAGTTTCCTGTAGTTTGGATAGGCATACGTTGAAGTGTAAGGAGTATTAAAAAGCAGTTTTACTGATACAAAGTAATGATTAAAAAAAATTGCTATTTGATAAAAATACATAATAAGGAAGGTATCTCATAATGTAGAAACATTCTTTTAAGTAGGCAGAGAAAAACAAGAAAAAACTGAGTTCTTGGCAAATAAAGAGCACCGTTGTAATGTAATCTTCACTGTTCTGTGACATTTCGCATATCTGACAATGGTTTGAAATATGCATCCTGAAGAAGATCAAGGTTTCTTTCCCATGCCCATCCTTTAAACAATAAAGTAATTAAAATGAAACAAAACACTGCAATATATCCCCTCTAACAAAACCCAAAACCTGAATAAAGATGTTTCTGAATGTTAAAAATTCTGGACATTCCTTCCGTTCTAAGTGAAAAAAAGTTAAAGTGCACTCTTAACCAACTAATTACACGTTTCTAGCTTGCAGTGGTTATAAGCTTTGAAAATATAAAACTGGCAAGGCAGATATAAATGATGTTACCAGTTCTTGGCCCCAGCTATTGCATCATGCTGGGGAGAAGGATTCTACAGTATAGAGTATACAATATAGAGAAAAAAACAATGCTCTCTTTTAAACTGTAGCCCGTGGAAGACAGAAGGAGAGTTCGAGCAATTCTACCTTACACCAAAGTGCCAGAAACTGATGAAATAAGGTATGTTTGAATGACAGTAGTAGCTGTGAAATTCTCAAGGATATTTATAAATAATGATAATTAAGTAGGTGTACATATACAAATACTTCCCAGTTGCATCTTAAATTTAACACATTTAGATTAAAGGATGATACCTCTCTGTTCTTCTGTTAGAAACAAGACCTTTTGTTCTTACTATATTTGTTTGTAGTAATTGTAAGGGAAGGTACATAGGTACATAGAATTAAAATTAGTAATGATATAATTTTGAAGTTTTATAAAGCCCTAGATTTTTACCAAAAAGGTAAATTTATGTGTCAAAGAATCCTGTATGGAAATGTCTTATCGGAGTGTGCGAAAGAAATGAGCTAGGCTTTTTTCCTGAACTGCAACAGAACTAACTATTAGTAGATGTATAGCTAAGGGAAACAATTCAGATCACTAGAAAGTGAGCCTTGACTGCTTATAAATTCAAGAATGGAAGAAGACAGTCTTTCAATAGAAGACCATTTTCTGGTAACTTGGAATTGATGCTGCTTTCTTGAGATAATTTCTGTTTCCAGATAAAAAGTTAGGAGGATTTGAAAGTGATTTGTGGTGATTTCTAATCTCTCTAATGAGAGGTTTTCTAAGTTGATGTAATACACCAGTTTAATTGGGAATTTTTGTAGGTTTAGGACTATTATCTTAAAATGTAGAGAAGGATATGAGAGCATTATATCCTCATTTGGATGGAAATATATTCTAAGACTCACAGTCTAGTCTGATCCTTTAAAGGATGATAGGCAGACATTTGTTTTTCTAATTATATGTTTTAGTAAGGTGGTAGGACTGGGATCAGGCTCTCTAATGGCACATTGCAACTAAAACTTCTTACTATGTGTGAAAATAAAAAAAAAAATGGGGTTCTTTACATGCCTTATTGGCACCTATCAGATTAAGAGGAAATAGCATTTTGTTGTTTTGCTATCATAACAAAAATTGTAGGCAATTAAACCTTTTCTTACTCTTTTAGTATAGAGCTGAAATGCAAAGTTAGTATTTGGGTTTTGAGGTCTACATGGCTAAAATAGTTCATGGCATCGCTGAGACCAAAGTTCTCAGTTGGTTCTAGATTTAATTAATATGCTCTTGAAGACATTATGTATTTCAGAGAATCCTGGCTTAGAATTTTAATATTATAGTTAATATTTAGCAGGTTTGAAGTATTACTTAGTTAATTTCAGCTTGACTTCCATGCAGTAACTCTACAGTGATGGAGGGTGCTCTTGTTGTCTATCACCTGTTAAATAACAGTTAAATTTATTCCTTGTTTTCAGTAGTGGTTTGTTGCTTTTTTTTTTCTGTTATTCTACTTCAGATGAGAGCCATGCCATAGACATTTCCTATGAAATTTTGAATTGAAATAGTAGTTAATGAGCTTCAGCGCTTTATTGTTTTCCCTGTACCCTGATGTATTACGAAACATGATTGAAAATTCTGTGCTGCAGTGAAAGCAGCATATGAGCTGAGTTTGTGCCCTCAACCTTTAAAGAGTAGCTTACACTAATCTTCCAGAAATGAAATCTCCCTGAGACCAGGTGCTGAGTCCTGCACTTTGGCCACAGTAAGGCTCTGCAGAACTACAGGCTGGAGGAAGAGTGGCTAGAAAGCTGCCCAATGGTCAGCAGCCAGCTGAAGATGAGCCAGCTGTGCCCAGGTGGCCAAGAGAATCAATGGCATCCTGGCTTGGATCAGCAGTAGTGTAGCCAGTAGGACAAAGAAAGTGATTATGTGCTCAACACTGGTGAGGCCACACCTTGTGTGCTATGTCCACTTCTGGGCCACTCAGTTCAGGAAAGCCACTGAGGTTCTGGAATGTGTCCAGAGGAGGGTAATGGAGCTGGTAAAGTGTCTGAAGTACAAGTCCTATTAGGAGTCGCTGAGGGAGCTGTGGGGCATCAGCCTGGAGAAAAGGAGTGTCAAGGGAGATCTCATTGCTCGCTGCAACTCCCTGAAAGAAGCATGTAGCCATGCATGAGCCAAGGGTTCAATCTCTTCTGCCAGGAACCAGTGACAGGATGAGAGGACATAATCTTAAATTCCCCTGAAGTCTCAAGGGCAGCTTTACGTTGGACATTGGGGGAAATTTTTCACAGAAAGGGTGATTAGACATGGAAATGTTGCTTGTGGAGGTGGTGGAATTACTGTCTCTGAAGGTGTTTGAGGAAAGACTGGATGTTGCACTTAGTGCCATTGTCTGGTTGACACATGATACTTGGCCATAGGTTGGATTAGATAATTTTGGAGGTCTTTTCCATCTTAATTAATTATGTGATTCTCTGATTCTGAATGTTAATGCATCCTATGCTTTTCCTGTAGCTAACTGGTCTGTATTCTCTTTGTATCGCTTCTCTTCTGATACGAGAACATAAAGAACAGGGATTCCACAACTTACATTATGAAATATAATCTTTAAATGAAAGGAATATTATTTTCTTTTAGCCTACTAAGGGTTCTTTTACTTCTGTTTCATATTTGATCTCTGTTTATAAAATAACAATATTATGGTATTTTAATATTGCTCTGTTATTTTTGTTTTAAGCATCAGCACACTTTGAAGTTCACGGCACTGAAGTATATATTAGATATTAGACATAAATCAAAAGTATAAAAACTTGTCTATAGTAGTCACTAAACTGTGAGGAAAAATACACATGCGCTTGGAATATAAGTGTCTGCATTTTTCACAAATAGGTTTTCCCAATTATACTCAATAATTCATTGTGTTCATTAAATTTTATGTTACGATCGTATGTCTGATTTAAATCTTGCTTTAAATCTGAATCCTCTTCAGTTTCCTTAAAGGAGACATGTTTATTGTCCATAATGAATTGGAAGATGGCTGGATGTGGGTTACAAACCTACGGACAGATGAACAAGGTCTTATAGTAGAAGACCTTGTAGAAGAAGTGGTAAGTAATTTTTGTATTCAAATTTCTTAAATGAATGGGATTTTTTTATAGTATATTATTGACCAAAACTAGTGGTATTTAATCGCTTGTTTTCTAATTATGTACTTTTCTAAACCTAGTAAATTGATCTTGTAGTTCTAAGATACTAAAACTAACCCTTAAGCCTAATTCATAATCAAAAAAATGCTTATTTATATGTTGTCCAAAGATAAGTACAAATGAATGATACTGTAAATTTACTAGGCATTTCCCTAAAATCAACTGTCCTGGTGAAGAATCATTAAATTGCATTTCTTTCTTGAAAGAAATTGCCATGAAATGTTCACTAACTCAACAGAATGTAATTTTGCATTGTGGCAGGTCTTTATTGAAGGAAGAAATTTGGGTTAAAAATTTATTGGTGAGAGGAAAAAAGTAGATTTTGTAATAGTATCTTCTTACACAGTACATATGTTTTGCTAATAGCAATGTTATTTGAGATGCTTGTCATAGATGATGTATGTCAGGATGTGATTGAAGCGGCAGTACTAGACTTTTTATATGTAGACTGATAGGTCAGTGGTAATTTAACCTTAGGAAAGTTGAAATTTTAGAAAGTTACCACTGCTAAAGGACTTGTATCATGACAGAGTAATCATCAGAAATAATATTTTTTTGCTGAATTTTCACCTAATGAATGAAGATAACCTTTCATAAAGCTGCAGTAAGCCCTTTGGTTAAAAAATGCCTCAGACTTCTAAATATCTTTTTTTTTCTACAGAAGGTCTTAACTTATGACTTTTTTTGAAAATGAGTTGTACTGTTGTCATTCACTTGATATGTTCATTTTCTCATAGGGAAGAGAAGAAGATCCCCATGAAGGCAAAATGTAAGGGTTTTTTTTGTTGTTGTTTAAAAGCAATCATAACTGTTTGTAAACTTCCACTGTGAGATTTTTAAGTTTTTGTGAAAGTGACCAAAGAGATTTGTTTTTTAATCCCAATACTTCTTTCTGTACTAGCTGTTGCAGATGCAGGGGTAATTGACATGAAAAAGTCCTGTAGTAGGTATGTCTCCTCCTAATGGGTATTGCAGTGCTAAAATCTGAGATGAGGCCATGTATGATCCCTTTCAGCCAAAATACAGTATTTCTTAAACACAGTTGCCATGGAGATACTGTACCAAAGTACTATTAGAAGTGTCTCTGTTTGCCTCATGGGTGGGAATGTTTATCTGCTGGAGGGTAGGGGGGCTCTGCAGAGAGATCTGGAGAGGCTGGATCAGTGAGGCCAATGGTATGAGATTCCACAAGGACAAGTGATAGTTCCTGCCCTTGGTTCACAACAACCCCTGCAGTGCTACAGGCTGGGGCAGTGTCTGGAAACCTGCTTAGCAGAAAGGACCTGGAGTGCTGGTCAACAGTGGCTGAACATGAGCAGGGCAGTGACCATCCCCCTGTGCTTAGGACTGGTGAGGCCACACCTTGAGCTGTAGGTTCAGTTTTGAACTCCTCACAGCAAGAAAGATACTGAGGTGCTGCAGTGAATCCAGAGAAGGAAAATGGAGCTGGGGGAGGGTCAGGAGCACAAGTCTGATGAGAAGCAGCTGAGGGAGCTGGTGAGGCTCAGCCTGGAGAAAAGGAGGCTCAGGGAGAATCTGATCGCTCTCTACAGATGGCCTGAAAGGAGGTTGTAGCCAGAAGAGGTCTCTTCTCCCAGGTAACAACTGATAGACCAAGAGGACACTCTCTCAAGTTGCACCAAGGGAAGATTAGATAGGATATAAGGGAACATGCCTTCACAGAAAGGGTTGTCAAGCCCTGGAACAGGTCTCCCAGGGCAGTGGTAGAATTACCATTCCTGGAGGCATGTAGAAAGTGTGTATNGTGAATCCAGAGAAGGAAAATGGAGCTGGGGGAGGGTCAGGAGCACAAGTCTGATGAGAAGCAGCTGAGGGAGCTGGTGAGGCTCAGCCTGGAGAAAAGGAGGCTCAGGGAGAATCTGATCGCTCTCTACAGATGGCCTGAAAGGAGGTTGTAGCCAGAAGAGGTCTCTTCTCCCAGGTAACAACTGATAGACCAAGAGGACACTCTCTCAAGTTGCACCAAGGGAAGATTAGATAGGATATAAGGGAACATGCCTTCACAGAAAGGGTTGTCAAGCCCTGGAACAGGTCTCCCAGGGCAGTGGTAGAATTACCATTCCTGGAGGCATGTAGAAAGTGTGTATATGTGGCACTGGGGGACATGGTTTAGTGATGGACTTGGCAGTGCTGGGTTAAGGACTGGACTTGACGATCTTAAAGGTATTTTTCAACCCAAAGGATTCTGTGATCCTACAGTTCTGTCATTCTTATAACCACCTTCTTGGTTTGAAAGACAGGTGTCTGCTAAGGAAGGCAGGAGCCTCCCTTGGAATGGAAAATGTAACCTCCTTCTCTCTAAATTATTATAATTTTGAAATTAAGGGGCTTTCGGGCAAAGATATGAGAGATAGGAATAACAGTTCTTTACTAGTATATGTAAAACAAGGCAAACAAGCAACAGTAACCGTGGCAGTAACACCAAACAGAACAGAACCCAGTGACACCTGCTCGGCTCTCAGGCCCTTCCCCGTTGGTGCAGTGACGCTCACGGCCGGCAGGGGGCGCTGGCGGCTCCTGTGGCGATGGTTCCCCCGGCGCCGGCAGGGGGCGCTCCGGAGCACGCGGTGATGGCGGGTTGGCCAAGACGGGAATGGATTGAAGAAACGCTTTGCTTCACAAACTCCCGGGGCAGCCGATCCCGGTGCCCCAGGAAGGACCCTCAGGAGCAGCAAACTGGAACGGCAGGAATGAGCACAAAACCGTGATATGTATCAAACTCTACAGCTGCAGTGGGAACCCCGGGAGGTCTCGGAGGGCAGGGGGTGCGGAGCTACAGTGTAGCAAAGGCTCAGAGCAGTGGTAAAGGAAGGGCAGGGATAGAGCAGCGTTCACTGGCTCAGCAGGGCAGGGAAAAGCGGGCTCGGGATCCCCGGGTTTTTCCCTTGAGGTAATGGAACAGATGGTGAAAAGTCTGTTTTTTAGTGAGGTAGGGTATTAACAAGCTCTCAGTGCAATGGCCGCGCCCACAGGCAGAGCTCCACTCGGGGTAGAAGAAAGGCAGCAGAAGGCAGAACCCTGCAGAGGTGATGAATTCTCCGCACAGCGACTGCAGCCTCTCTCCCTTCCGAATGCCGAGAGAACAAGAGAGTTAGGGGGACCACCCAACCCATTTTTAGCAGTCGAAATCTCGTGGCATCTTTGCCCTACACGAGAGAACTTTAGGTAAAGAGGGAAGCCATCTAGACCACTCCCCTGAGCTGTGGCCATATCTTTTGTCTCTCTTAAGTATCCAGTTATTATTTTCTCCCTAACACCTATGGAGGAAAATTCCTCAAGATTAAAAAAAAAAAAAAAAAAACCAAAAGGAAAACTCCTAAAATCCCAACAATAGCACTTTAAAGTTTGAAGAAAAAGTCACAGACTATAAGTTTCATTCTATTTGCTTAAATACTCCAAAAAATTTTAAAAATCGAATACAACTTAGAATCAACAGTGTGTTTATAGATAACTTTCACAAATGCAGTTAAGTGGCAGATAGTTCTGAAAAATGTCTGTTGGCTTAGTGACTTAATCTGATGTCCTCATTCATTTATCATATTTGCGCTTGATGGTTTTTTGCTGTTTCCCACTTCCCAGGAGGCTGGTGGCAGAAGGAGACATTTCATTGGACTGTTTGGTTTACTGTGTTCTGCTAGTCAATTTGGCAATACGGATGTCTTCAAATGTGGAATTTTTTATTTTTATATTTCCACAGTAGGTTGTACTAGATGTTTGGAGCTTTGATTCTGTCTTTTAACGGTTGTTCGCCTTTCAGAGGAATCCATAAATAAATACCTGAAGGTACTATAGAAAGAAAGTTAGAAATTGGGGTCTTTTCTGATACACAAAAGCACCGTATCTTTAGCTTTCCTTTAAATACAAATTACTAAGTTGTTGCATGTCAGGCTTTTCTGAATAAAGGTAAGTATGAGGCTAACTAGGCAGAGACTGTGAATTTTTGTGGGGTACTGCTCTGACACAGGACTCTGTCAAAGTGCAAAGGTGTGAGATCAAAACAGTTTGTATTCATTAATCTAACAAAGCTAGGTTTTATTACCACACCTCCAGCAAATTTGAGTTTGAGGTTTTCTGTACATGTTTAACTTCCTGTTTGAGCTTCAGCTTTCATGATTCTCGTACGTTCCTGTATGACTTCAAATAATGCCTGTCAAATTATCTACTTTTTGGGCAATTCATATCAATCTCTAAACACAGTTGTATTTGAACATCAGCTCTAAGCGTTGGATATTTTTACTGAAAGTAATTTATTTATACTTATTTTATACTTACTTATACTTTTATACTTTATACTTTTAGGTGTACTTATTTTATTAAAGTATATATATACTTTATATACTTATTACTGTTAGTTTTTTCATGCTATTGGTAGAGCAGAATCATTAAGCAACATCATAATTGATTGTCTGATCAATATATATTGGGTCTTTTTAAATGAAGATTAATTCATAGGTGCCAGAGCCTTGGATGTCACCACAACCAAAAAAGAGAGCTCGTAGTCTTGCTTTCTAATTTTTCTCTTCATCTTTGTTAAGATGGTTCCACGGGAAGATCTCCAAACAAGAAGCTTACAATTTGCTGATGACAGGTACATGTATTTCTAATGTGAAATACAGTGATAGTGAAATGGCACAAATTGATCCTATTAATAT
>VZTN01029703.1:28590-64648 GCA_013400515.1 Erpornis zantholeuca | reverse complement strand
AAGTGCAGCTTTAGAGAAGAAGTGTTTGCCAGCCTCATTTCTCTGAACTTGGAACTTTTTTTTTTTAAATATCTGATTTAAAATAAAAAAAGCCCAGGGGACACAGTCAAAGATAAATTTTAAATTCTCTGGGATTTTTTTTCTGGTCACTTGAGTAAGCTTGTCTCAGAAGGTGTGTTAAAAATCACAGCAATAAGGGAGAAAAAAAGCCCCAAAGTTTTGGAAAGGAGTTGGTGGGGGATAAAAAGCAAAAACCTCCACCCCTCAAAACAGCTTTTAAAATCTGGTTGATGCTGAATGTCTCATCAGACTTATGTTCCATTAGGAATGCTCTGAAGGCTGGCATTTTTCCAGAACACAAACCCTTCAAGGGTGTGTGGATTAGATGGAAACTGAAGTTTCTTTATTGTTGGCCTTGGCTGCTGCTGGTGTTGGGTAAATCCTTATGGTTTGTGTATGGGACTGGTGTAAGTTTTGTTGCCACCACCTCTCTTTATTACACCTCAGCTGATGGAGCTACAGCAGCATGTGCAAAAATGTTATTTATTTCCTTAACAATGTATTCAAGTACTGGTATTTATAAATAGACTGGCTTTATTTAAACAAATAAACAAAAGAACTGGTCACTTATCCCACAGCTACTAAACCTTCAGCAATAATTACTGCTGAGACATGGAGTGCCCTAAATGTCACATCAAATTTGGCTGCTCAGACCTGATCTAGATTTCATCAAGATGTTGGTTTGATGTTGACTTATGGGCAGATTTGTTGTTTTCTGCTACTCCAGATTTCAGTTAAATGTTTAATTTGGAAGTGTTTATTTTGCAGTAAAAATAGAAGTAGTGTGTTAACATAACTGTAGTCTAACAAAACATTTTTTCATCCCTTATGAATATAAGCATATGTAATTCTGAATAATTTAGGGTTTTTACTAAAATAAAGAATATGAGTCACACTAAAATAAGTTTGCTTGTTTTAAGATAAACTGCTGTTTCAGGTTTCTTTTAATATGTGTGCAACTCTATTTGACTTGACTATAATACATTTAAATGCACTTTTAGATGGAAAGGTTGCTTTTGTTTAGAAAATGGGAAGTTGTGTGTTGAGTTGCCTCAGATTCAGATGCCAAACTGCCTTCATGATATGTTATTAATGAAAAAAATTGTATGCAAACAGAAAAATAAACTCTTTAATAAATTCTCCTTAAATATTAAATGATAAAACCAAATGCTAAATTTTGATGTGTTTTTTTTAAATATGGTAATTGATTTGTGTTAGGAAAACTGGCTNAATGTATATTATCTAAACAAAGATTTGGGATTGGTTGAAATGGAAGATGCAAATCTGAACCCTTTCTGACTGTGATTTTTGGTTACTGATGTACATCTAAAGCAAGGAGTAGATGTGAAAGATAAAACTGGGATTTGACAGAACATTGATATCTTATCTCTCATTCTCCTTCTCTTCCCTTCAGTTTAATCCCTGGCCCCTGTTCATCTCTTCAGGCACATTACAGGACCTGTTTCTATTTGGATGACATGGAAAGTGAAAAAAAAAAATAAAGATCTTGATTGGGATGATCTGTGCATTTTAGCATTCCATTTCAGTTTTGGTTTTCTCTCCCCTTATATTTCCATTAGGCTGTTTTAAGATTATCTTGGTTGAAAACCACTCTGAGTAGTATCTCCGTGTATTTTAGGGGCAGACATTTAGTGATTTGGGGGAATTGCCTTGACACAACTAAAGCAAGGCCTTATCTTGGGACATGAGAAGCAGCTTGGCTCTGTATTTAATGTGCTGCATTCTCACTCCAGGGCTCATTCCAGGCTGGAGCCCTTGGCTGTTATTCCAATGTTTGTATTGCAGAGCAGCACCTCTACACAGTGAAGGAGCAGCAATGTGTGTTTGGATCTGCTGTGGGACTTCTGGGGTAGCTGAGATACTGATCAGAGTTGGGTGAAACAGCTGAAAGGACTCAGTTCCCTCATGTTAATGCATCCTAGGGTTGGGTTGGAGGATGTATTTGGGCAGAGAACTGGAGTAGATACCAGATCTGATGGCAACCCCAGGGCTCTTGGTTGTGGTGTATTTGTAGTGTATGTGCCTGACGTGGTCACTGTGCTGGATTTTTGCTTGTGTGCAGCACCATAAGTCATAAATTCAGCTTGCTTTCCCTCAAATGATGCATTTAAAATTTCTAACAGCAACAACAAGCAGCAGATATTTACAATCCCCGTAATTTAAGGGTTTTTTAAAATGTTTGTTTAGTGTCACTCTCCCTTCAGAGGAAACAAAGCATTTTGGGGTTTTGTCAGTGACAAAAGCAGTGCACTTACTGTTAAGAATAACTTGGCCTTGCCCAGGGCAATGTATTGCTAAAAAAATGTAAGGAGTGCATATTTTTTGGTTGGCTAGATGGAAAACAGACCCAATGCATTACTCATCCTGTTTCATTTGGGTTGGCTTTTTCTGTGCTTCACGACTCCAAGAAAAACACGTTTGTCCAATTTACACACAAAGGGAGAGGCAGGATGTATCTTTCATATAACATCACAGTTAGCAATGAAAAATATCAGTATGTGTCATTGCCATGTGCCTGCAAACACATGGAAACAAAGGCAGCATTAGTATTCCATGGGAATTGCTCATTTTAAATTGAATCTCTTCAAATATCTTGGTGCTGTAGTTGCTTGAAAACTTGCATTTGGAGCAAGTTGAATAATGTGTCTCTTAAGATTTTATCCTAAATATCTGCACTGAAGCAGAGTGGATGTGGCCAAGCAATCCTGATGTGGAATGCATGGTGCTTTTTTGGCTCTGAAAGGTGTGAGTTTGTCAATGATGTGATGTTTTGCATGTGCCTGTGCAAGCTCTGTAGGATGTTGCACTCTGGAAACACCACCACAGGCAGCAGTGATCCTGGTTGCAGAAGATTCTTCTCTAAATCACACCTCAGTGTTGCAGTAGTTCAGCCTGACAAGAAGCTTACCCAGAATTCTTTATCACCTAATCTGGATAACATTTGAATCTTCTTTACTCCTCTTCTGAGGAAGTGTTGAATAAGATGAACTGATTCACTGTCACTGGTGTTTAGGTCTTCCACGTTTGAAGAAATCTAAGTGATTTCTAGGACACAAGTATCTTTTTGTTTATGTGTAGTTCTCTTGGGTCCCAAAAATTAGAAAACAGTCTGTTTGCTGAGATGCAGCAGGTGGGATGAGAGTCTGTTTTCAGTCTTAAAGACCATTTGTTGCAAGCAAACCCTGTATGCTTTTACACTGAGAACTAAGCATCAAAGAAAGACGACATCATTGTGTTTCAAATGTGTTCTAAAGGACAGCTCCAAGGTGTTGGGCAAAGGTAGAGAAGCTGAAGAGAATTTGCTTTTGTCTAAAATGTTTTTGAATTTTTCTTCTGTATTCAGACTTCCTCATATTTGAAATAAAGGAATGTTTTAAAACTTGTAAAGGCCTGACACAAATTCTTTATAAAATGTTCTCCAGTGACTGATGGACTGTATGCTGTCTGTTTAAACAAGAAATCACTGAAATACTTTTCCACTCAGTGAATCCCCTTCTTTGTTTTATAGAGGAGGTTGCACCATTGGACAGAGCCCTGCACTCATCTGGTGTGTATTGACACAGTGTAGTTGGCATTAATTGAGCGATGCTAACTGCTTCTTAATTGACACCATTAGCTGAAAATCTGCACCAAAATTCAGTGGCAGTAGTCGACTGCAGGTACCCAGGAGTGTGAGAGTATGGAACAATCATCACAGAAGACGAAGAATGAAACTGAGTGCTAATTTCTGAGTCTTTATGAACGAGTGCTGTAAGAAAAGGCTGAAGGGTTTTAAATGTCTCTAGCAAATCCCATGTGCTTGTAGCTCTCTTGTTAGTTCTGCTCCCAGTCCTTTAGGTTAGCTGGTGATGTAGAACCATGCCATAATGTTTATCCCCATGTATGTCTTATTCTTAAAGAGGATTTTCACTTCTGAGTGTCGGATTAGAGCTCGCTCAGCCACAGCACCAGCAGCAAGAGTAGTTGATCTCAGCACAAACTTGAGATTTCCAGGGCAATTGCTTGAAATTAGTTTCATAAAACATTTGCTCAAAATAGTATATTTAAATACTCTGTACAATGCAGTGATTAGTTTTCCAAAGTGGACGTTATTTAAGTATGTTATTCTCCTGTCACATTTGGGGGAAGAGTCTCTTTTATTCCTTGTAATTGGTTGTCCTTGATGCCCAAGTCTGTAATTCTATGCTGCTTTTCTTGTGTGGTTTTTCCTACTTTTGAAACCCCCACAAGTAGTATACCACTTGTTGGTAGGTGGCTGTGCTGTCTCTTTTACCTGGGTTAAATAGCTGTGCAATAGCTTAGTGCTGTGGTACAAGGAGAGTTCACCCCTGAAGGATGTAACTTGTTTCTTGGAAAAGAAACTAATGCCATTGCTGTTAATGTCCCTTCACTGTGACAGGGCTGTGCCACTAAGTGGCAGCAGTCTCTGAGATTAGGTGAAGTTTTTTTAAAACTCTGGTTTTTTTGAAGTCCACAAGTTACTTTTGTGGGTAGAATTAAGTTTGCTCTGGTTCCTTAGTTGTGCATGTCCCTGGCATAGTTATTTAGGCTTCTCTTTCTTTGTAACCCTGCTGTGATTTTCTTCAAGGTTTTACTGTTTGGGTGTTTATGATCTTCGTGGTTTAACTTCGGTGTATGAAACCACATTCAGTGTGCATGGTGATTCTATGGTAGTTTTTATAGAGAGGTAAGATTTTTATTTGTAGAGTTTAAATGGTTTTGTAGTTTACTCAATCCACATGTTAGGCTGAGGTTTTAAAATTTACTGTATATTGAAAATATAGCTGCATTTTGCTGAAGAACAAATGCTGTTGGGAAGCTTAGTTTAGCAGAGGGAATCTGACAGAAAATGTTTTCTGCCTTGCTAGAAGCTTTTCTTCCCCATCTATGCTTTTTGGTACTGGGGGGGGGCAAGAACCATTAATTGTCACAGAAGAACCAGAGAGCTAAAGCTGTAAAAAGACTTGGATACTCAGGTGCTCCCAAACTCCTCCTTCAGGTGTCCCAGTGGAAGTTGCATATATATCTAACTGTCCTAAATAAAGTGCAGGAGTGTTTGTGAATTACTTTAAACTATGTCCAGTGGGGAGACACTTCAGCACTTCACCTGTGGCAGCATTCAAATGGAGTTTTTTTTAGCACATGATTTCATATAAAGATCCAGAACATGTCTGCCTAAAGGTGAAGAATTATTCTTTGAAAGCTCAGGAAAGAGCAAGGACATCCTAAAGAGAAGTGCTTAACACTGATATTCAGCTGTGCAGGGAAGAGTTGAGATGGCATAAAATGAACTAAACTCACAGCATGTAACTTGCTTAGTTTATAATGAGTATCAAGTTATTAACTATGGGGGAGAATGGCACCGAATTTATTATTTTGCACAGTTTATTATTTTGCACAGTGTGACGTGGGGTAGAGTGAGCAAAACATCATCACACTTTGCTAATTAATCTGTTCACCAGCTTTTGATTTTTGTTTAACAGCTGCAAAACTATTCCCAGGCATTCCAACTAGTTTTTAATAATATGGTCAGCTAGTCAAAATAAGTGTATTTTTGTGCAAAACAAGAAGCATAACAGCTAGCTGATAGTACCCTGCTAAGCCTTATATTAGTTACATGAAAAATTTTGTTAAAGCAGTCTAAAGTGGAATTAGGAACAAGGCAAATCTTTGCATATGCTGTAGCTGAATTCATGTGCATGCAATGAATTATCCAGGTAATTAAAGTTGCTTGGTGCAGTGAATGGCTTTAAAAGAGATACAGGAAAATTGCTTGGACTTAAATATCGTAAGTATGTAATTGCTGAAAATTGTATAAATTTGTCTTGGTGTCTGTTGTTTCTGTAATGTAAGTTATGTTTTGTGCTGTAACTGGATTTTGTTGCTCCAGGGTGTTTTGGAAGTGAGACAGCCCATCTTAACAGGCTTTTTGGTAAACAGTTTTTAACAGGAAATCATGAGCATGCTTTAAATATCATAAAGCTAAAACAAATGCCTCTTTTCTTTGACTTTTTCACATACTCAAATTGTTGGGCATTTCAGTTTGTTTCTTTCCTAGTTTAAGCTTTTCTAATTGAACTCATTAAGCCATGCCATGCCCCTCTAAAAGGCAATTCCTGGCATTGTCACAGTTCTCCGTGGAGATGGACACCCAGTGATGCCACTGAGTGCATCACAAATATGTAGTAGCTCACTCCTGATAGAAATCCAGGTTCTGGCTCACTTCTCTGCACTTCGTGGGCATTCTGCTCTCCCCAAAAGTCTTCATCCCCTGGTGTAAATTCTCACAGATTTTTTCCAATTAAATGAAGTTTGCTTTGAACCAGCCCCTACGCAGCTTTTCATTAGGGAATTGAACAGTGGAACAGAACATTTTGTTCCCCCTGCCACAGATGGTCCTCAGATTGATGACTCCGAGGCTAAAATGTGCATGTAAAGAGCTGAGTTTTGGACACTCTGACACTTGCAGTGTGAAGTTGCCAGGCACAGTGGCTCTGCAGTCTCTCTGTAATGGCACACTGTTCACAGTCAAATGGGGAAGGAGCAAATACAACAATCCTGCTCTTGGAGAAGCTGAGGACGCTGGTAGGCAGAGAAGTTCAGTCTGTTTTTTGAAGATACCAAACCTGTTTTGCACAAAATGTATACAATTACTGTCTGAAAGACCTGATCAAATTGAAGTGTCTGTGTTCCTTCATGTGTGCTCTGACTCCAGGGGACTGTCAGGCTGCCACAGTGCAGGCAGCCTAACTGTAACTTAAATGTGTGGCTCACGTTTTCAGGGAATTTTACAGCTCTGTGTTGCTACTGGGACCTGTTTCTGACTAGGACAATGTTTTATCCTAGGTTTTGAAACTGCCAAGTCCCTTGCCCTGCACGGGGCGTGTGTTATCCTGGCCTGCAGAAGTCCGGCGCGAGGCAGCGACGCCGTGCAGCGCATCCTGGGGGAGTGGGTGAGTGATGCACATGGTGCCCAGCCTGGAGCTGGGCTTTCCCACCTGTGGAGTCTTCCGTGCAGTGCCAGAAGTTGAACAGATATGGAATTGCCATGCGAGAATCTAAGGAAAAAGTGATTTGTGTTGTTTTGTGACACCCCGCTCAGTCGCTGGTGCGTGGGGGGTAGAGGTTTTTCATTCCTTGTGGGTGTGTTGGACTGCAAGGCTTGATGTGCTCTTATCCATGTAATTCATGGATTTGTAAGGGGAAAAAAAAAAACATTTGGGAGAAGCACTGAGGCTTGGTTCATAAGAAAGGACATTCCAGAACCAAAGTGAGTAACTAACCAAAGGAGGATGGACATGGTCCTCCAGAACAGCCACGTTTTGCCCATCGTTTTTCCACAGTGAGAGATTTCAGAGAGTCATTCTTGTACTTTTCAAACAATTTTTTTTTAAAATTTTATTTCAATAGCATGAAATTCCAAGAGAATTCCAACAGAGGCCAGCATAGTGTCTGCTCTCTTTCAATAGAACTGGATTTGGTGGTATTCTGTTGTTTGAGTTTGATAGTCCCAGTCCAGCTAAATATGGATCTTTATATGGGTTTTATCTAACTAAAGTTAGGCAGTGGTGAGCACCTTTTATTTGAAACATATCCCATTACTCCCTTAATCCTAACCATATCTCTGAGCATTTTGAACACAATAGGAGTTCAGAATACTTGTCTTAATACCTGTATTATCTCACCAAAAGTTAATGAGTTGTTAATTGAACGAAGAACATTGAAGGTCAAATTACTTCAGAAACACCACATTTATTTACTAACAGTTTTCAATTTCTAATTGTTCAGGAAAAGAGTCTAATCTGTAAACTGGGTAGCTGGAAAACCTTCAATGCATCTTTGTAATGGCTTTGTTGTTGTTTATTGAGAGGGACTAATTAACTTTGATTATTGCGCTAATATTATGGCACTTTGACAGTCCCTCAGATTTATGACTCTGGGAAAATAAACAAATGAAATGCAGGTGCTGGAGCAGAAAGAATAAGTTATTACTGAACTTTAATTACTTGGAGTGTGTAACCAGGAGAGAATTAGTTGATGAATTACAAGATGCTTAAAATTTACATCAAATTGTAAGCAATCTTGAGGAAAACAAACACAAAAACCTGCCCCAAAATCAGTTACTGAAAACAAAGAGACAAAGATTAATTTGATTGATTTGCTTCTAGTATTAAAATATTGATGTAAAACATTAATTTTTAGCTTATAGGTGTAACTACAGGAAGTTGTTAATTGAAAATTCTTTCCTAAAATTGAAAGAGTTTAAAAAAATATCAACAACCTCTGCATATGATTCAGATGAATTCTGAATATGTAGCTGCAACTGTTCTGCTAGAAAGAACTTCAAAGCATGCACAGAATTTTGTCTCCTCTGTTCCTAGGGAGAGCAAAATTATTGAAAGGAAATTGATTTACTTTTCAATTTGGAATCAATTAAAAAACAATACAGCTGGTTAGGTTGCAGCCTTACAAAGCCTCATGTTGATGGTATTCAGTTAGTATTTTCAGTAGCAGTAGTGCTACCTACTTGTTTTATGTTTTCTTGTAAATCTTTGAGATTAAGTCTCTGAGCTGCACTATAAATACAATGTTCCTCCGGTAATTTGAGGGGCAGAAATTTGATAAATATGTTCCTATTCTTCAACTGAGTTCCCAAAGCTCTTTTAATTTGCATGAAATATGCTCTTATAACGAAAAAACCCCAAACCATTGCCAAATTGAGTTCTAGTGTGTTTACCTGTCCTAAGTGTGGAGTTTTACTACTGTGTTGTAATATAATTGGTATTTCTATAAAATCATGTATGTTACCAAAAGCAGTGTGTGCCCTAGGCTGACTTTTCTGTGTGACAGTATCCTTTAGTACTCAAGCTTTAGATGTTGGACACAGAATATTTCCTTTTCCATTCTTCATTGATGCAAAAGAGTTCCACATACTTGTCAAGAAGAGAAAATAATTAGAAGTGTGTAACAAAACAACTGATTGGTCCAAATTTTGGTACAATTATCTAACTGATGGCCTGTATTAAGTAGAACCTGAAGTATATATGGAAAAAACCATAATTCTTAAACCCCAACCACCACTTCTGCCAAACCACAACAAATCAAACCCAAATCAAACCTAGTGTAATGCAGTGTTTGAAAATGAAGTACACTCTACATAAAATAACAGTACTGAGGAAAACCAGCCAGCTCATTCCCTTAGTGAGTCTGTTTGTGACATCCCTGTCTGGAATGCCACAGGCTGAGTGTCTGCAGAAACACTGCTCTGCTCTGGGGCTGCTGTACTTTGAAATAAGTTGTTAGGCAAAAAATACTGTTTCAATTTGCTTGTAGTGAAAGCTGAAAATCAAGTTTATAAAGACAAAATGGGACGGCTAAACGGCTTGGGAAAATCCAATTGTTTAGATTTAGAGAAAAAAGCGGGAATAATGGGAGAAAATAAGATTTTTTTGGGATTAGCTGCCATTATGTTTAAAAAGAAAATGCAAACTGATCTTAACTGGCTGTTGTAGACAAATTTAGAGAACTTTGTTTGTAACAATTTATGCCTGAAGAGCTGTTTTATAGGGAATTTGAGCCATTTGAGTAGGGATTACCCATATAAACTTGCTAATTACTTTGGTTAACTGACATTTGTTTGCAACCTGCAGTATTCCAGTTATTTTCTTTCTAAACTACAGCAGAATTTTGCTAATATTGCAAATAAAGGGTAATTGCTTTGTGTAAAGCATTGTGACAAGTTTTAATGTGAGTGGTCTGGCTGGTCTGTCAAATGTAATTTTTATGGAGGGGTATGGTTGATTGTATTGGTGCAATCTAATGTTTATACACATGCATATATATAGACAGGGAAAGGAAGAGAAAGTATGTAAAGGCAGCAGATAAAAAGAGAGATCAGTATGGCTTTACATTTGATATCTCGAAAATGAGTGTTCATGCTCGATGAGGTTCAATATCAATTTAAAACTGTTTGATAATTTCTTGCTCGGAAAAGAGGAAATTAGAATTCTAGAGTTATGATTCATTTTAATCAGAAAGAAATTGTCAAACATAAATCTCTCCTTGAGTAGTGAAAAGGCCTGAAAGCAGCCAAGAAAAATATCAATACTTTGCAAAGGAGGAATGATTGTTCCAATTCGTAGCTTAATTGACTTTGAGGCTTAATGAAAAACACTACAGTGCTGTTTGTACACAAAGTTGCTCTGACGAACATGGAAATCTATGCTCCAGGAAGAGAGGCTAGGTAATTTATTTTACATTATTATTGATATAATTTTCTAATTGAGTATGAGCAGAATGTTTGGATGAGACTGCGTAGCTCCAGATGTTAGTGGTACTCTCAAGAAAATACTTAAGAATATGAATGAATAAAATATTTCATAAATCACAGCTTTTCTTGCCAAGAAGCTCTCATTTATTTATTCCTGTCAAATAGTCTTTGAAGTAGATATTAAAAGATAGATTGTAAGTTTAATATTTCATAAAAAGTATAATGTTTCTTTGGTAATTATTCCTCAGTGTTAAACCTACAGCTACATTAAAGATTAGATTAAACTGTGAAAAGAACATTTGGGTTTGCTTTTTAAGTAGAGACTTACAAGGTAGAAATGTGACAAGAGAAAAGCTGTGAAGAAACCAACCAAACAAATATGATTCCTTGCTGTATTCCTTTCCCCTGAAGTATTCTTCACCAAAGGAGTGATTAATATTCTTGCTGATTAAGTAACTGAATGAAATTAAAACCTGATAAGTGAGTCTTTGTATTCCAATTGTGATCTTAAAAAGTGCAGAAAGACAAGAAGCAGACTGGGCACATTTACCAGACCATGGGCAGCAGTTTTCATGTCATCACTGTGTGTATTTCCCCCTCGAGGAAGGGACTCTGTTTTCCCATGTAGTGTCTTGTCTTCACTGCTGTCCTTGGTTTAGAATTTGTTGTAAACCTCTTCATGGTTAGTGACAGGTTTTCATTTATGGGAAAAGCTGAAGACTGCCTAGAAGATGGTTTTTGAGATGTAGTAAATGCTGACTGAAGCCGCAGTCTGTTAGTACAGAATCAAAGGGTTTCAAAGTGGTGCTAAATAAAAGCTCTTAAAAATAATCTTTAAAATAGGGAGTATGTCAGCATATCCTACAAGTAAAGCACATGCATTTCTATGAGAGTATTACTTCCAATATTGTTGTTATTTTGTAATAAAGAATTGTCTTGTTTCAAAGCAAGATATCCTAAACTATGTACACATGCTGTCACAGTGTAATACACAATTAGAAAAGCCTGCAGTATATGGACATCATTTTCCAGTGCATGAGCAGTGCCCATGCTGAAGAATGAAGTTAAAAGTAGTTATCTGAACCTTGCTGTGGGGAAAAGGCCTTGCAGGAAGGGGCAGAGTCTTGTATTAAATGAACTGGAAATGCGATAAAAACAATCTGCATCAACTTGTCTCACTTGCAGCTGTGGACACTCCAACTAAAGAATTATTGCCTCTGCTGACTATAAGGCTTTTTTTCCTTCTTAAGGGTGTGATCCAGATTTTTCTGAAATGAAGGAATCTTTTAATTAATTAATCGCAATGCAGTCAGATCTGATGTTACTCATGGAGAATGGACAGTATAAACATTAACCAGTCCTGATGCTAGTAACAACTCTCTGGGACCAGATTTTGGCCATAATGTTTAAGAATTCATTAAGTTTCTGTGAGTAATCTGCTCAGTTGAGAAACCTTAAGAGAGTGATGTCTGCTGCAAAGCCATTTTCCAAATACAGATGCTTAAAAATCCCCCCACATGAAGTTAAAAACATGGAACAGTATAATCAACATTTACATGGATGGATTGTTGAGATCTCTTTTTTTTTTTTTTTTTTTTTTGTACACCAAAAAAAAATGGCATAAATTTTATTTTTTTTTTTTTTTTGGTACACCATAAACATATGGCATGAATTTGATTTCGTTACAGATGCTGAGAAAAAGGAAAGGCAAATATTTATATTACATTCATGTTTTACGGTAAAAACACTGTTCAGTTTGTTTATACAGTTCCACTGTTACAGTTTTTATGGTTAGTAATGAAACCACTGTAAAACAGAGTCTGAATTATATAGCAGATGTGTTAAGCCCCTAACTTTCAGGGCTGGGCATCCTCCTGAATCCTGGTATGAGTTACTTGGAGAGTTGTGCACTGCTTCACACTCACATCTTCCTCTGCAGTTAGCTCTGTGCTGGTGCTGTGTGGACACACACAACTGGTAGAATTTTATTATTTATTGTGACGAAGCACAGGGAGGGCAGCGTGCCCAGCACCTCACAGAGTGCACTGGCTGCTGCTGCTGCTGCAGGGACAGGGATTATTTTCACTGGGGAGATGCTGCTTTTGACAGCTTTCAACCCCCAAGCCTGAGATAACCCTTAGACCTTGACCCTTGCCCAAATCCAGGAACAAACCCTAAATCCGTTTGCACCCCAAAGCTGTCAGCACCCAGGTGTGTCTGAATTCACAATGCTGTACACAGCTGATAGAAATGGAGCACTCCCAGAGCTGTGAGGTTCCAAGGTTTGTAACACAGTGAGACATTTTGCCACGATTTCCTCCAGTAAAGAGTTGTCTTTTGAGTTGACTAAATTACTTTTACTCTCATAATTCTCTTCACCTTCCAATATCTGTTACATGTGTATGAAAGAAAAAAATCAAAAATGTAATTTTGAAAGAAGTCACAGTATTTTACTATTCCTTAATTTTTTCCTCCAGTCAGCAGAATTTTATACATAGAAATGTTGAAGTGATCTTTTTTGGTAATTTGTTTCTTTAGCACAGCCCTGCTGTTCTTAATCTGGAAATGTGAGTCACAAAATCCCTACCATGCCTAAAGCTTTATAATAATACTACTTAAATGCAGTTTGAGCTTTTTAACAAAAAAAAAAAAATTCAAGACCCCCCCCTCCCGACAGTAACAGACCTCAGGATAACCCCTTTAAAACTGCACTTCATGCTTGGTCTTCAGTTAAAAGTCACTAGGAGACACTGTGTGTTCAGCTTTATCACCAACCTCTGGGGATGTCTGTCTTTATAAAAAAGTCGACTTTGTACATTGACTTGAGTGTAGCTTCTAGGATGCAAAGTTTGGGTTTTGTCTGATAATTCATATATTCAATGTAACTTGGGTTTGTTTTTTTCCTGAACCTTTCTCTCTCAGGATGTGTTTTATAAAACTATTTAATGTTGCAGAGGTTGAAAGAAAGTTATTTGCTGTAGCCCAGATAGATGTGTTCTTACACAGATGAGTTCTGCTGTCGCTGGATTTCTGGTTGTCAGTTCTGGGAGAGGAGGAATTAAAGTGTCTGGATATATATGTATATTTTTTAAACCATCTTCACAATTAATCTGATTGTAACATAAGCTTGTAATGTATTCCATTAATGAAGAAGACAAGCTTAGCTTATGGTAAATACACTACTAAGTGTTTATAGCGCATTTCATATTTTACATGATTCCCTTTATAATTCTGCTTATCTTTTCATTCTAATTCCCTAAAGGATGTATAAAAGAACCCCTAAAGAGAGTAATTACTGCTCTATTCCTTAACCAAGGCTCCTTTTGCAAAAAGAAATCTGAGCAGCTTTTTAAAGAAGGCAGTTTTAAATAAAAATGCAAATAAGCTGCTTTGTAACCACATTAATTACCCACCTAGCCTCTTATTACCGTGTTTGTATTGTTTGCAAACACTATTTACAGTCGTGTGGAAATTACCATTGCTGGGCTGGAGGAGCTGCTGGTGGTGGGTTGTGCTTTGGAACCAATTAGAGTGAACCCTGTCTGCAGCAGGGCTCGGGGGAGCAGGAATAGCCTTGCACTGTCAAACCACGGCATTAGCTGGGCTGCACTGCCTTGTAATTATGGCACTGCTCCTCTTGTGCCTCTGCAATGAGTTTCATTCTCTGCATTTTAAAAACTAAACAGGCAGCGTTGTGTCTCGCTAATGATTTAATGTGCACTCTTGATTTATTTTATTTATTTATTTTTTTTTTTTTTTGGGTGGAAGTCGTGGTGAAATCTGGTGGGGCATTTTTGTCCCCCAGATTTGTTGTTTTAATTGTATTGGAAGTAAACAAAAGCCTCACGCTTATGTTCAGGATCTTACAGGTTTCCATGTAATTAGTTTTTGATATTAAACCCCCAACTTTATTAGTTTATTTCTTTATCAGAAGCGAACAGGATGGAGTATCTGTTGGTACTGCAAGCAGGGTGTTAGTGGGCAATAACTGTAGCTCTTCCAACACTTTGAAGGATCAGAATGCTTCATAACAAAACACAGTCTTACTTGCTAAGTGCAGTGCACACTTGTTGCTAACCTGGTACGTGTTGTGCTCTTGTCTTGGTTTTCTCTGTCACGACTGTGAAATGAGCCTTTACCCTAAAAGTGGCCAAAAATTAAAACAAAGCCAAAGAGGTGACACAGCATTCTTGGTTTTAGACTTATAAATGTTTCCAGATCCCAAACAATTTGATTTGATGGGTCATAAGGTCTGCAGTGTGAAGAATCAATTCTTTAATATTTATTTTCTTAGGCATGTAACCAGTCTGACAATATGATAAATGAATCTTTTGAAGTACAGAAATATATTTTGGTAGAGCTCAGTGCAGGGAAGAAAAGGTAGAAGGATTATTTTCTTCCTACTTGTGGATCTGCAGTGCTGTGACAGTGTGATAATGTGTAAAGGATACTTGAGGATAAACCCAAAAATCTTGAAGTCCTACTGCAACAATAAATACAGTAGAGCAGGAAAATAGTAACTCCAGGATGGTGTAGTACAACTGCAGGATTGTTATGCATTAAAAAGAAGGGAAAAAGAATAAAAAGTGATTGCTGGATCACTTGGAGTTTTAACAGTGACAAGGGACTAATGTGAGGGCATCCAAAGAAGCATGGACTTGTTTCATGATCTACAATAGCTTATAAAAATGAAGATAATTATCAGGCTTATATGGTTACAGAGCAGCATAAGTGACATAAAAGAAGCATAGTTGAAGTTCAACAGAAATGCAGGAGAGGTATTGAAAACAGACTTGCTGAGTAGAGTGCTCAGCAAGTACTACTAATTTATGTGCTTGTCAATTATATCTGTAAATCTTTTATTACTATAAAGCCAAAGCATCATACTTTTTGTTTAATTTACTGTTCTTTCTAATTTCTTCTCATCCCTTAATTCCCATTTGTCTTGATAATCACGTTTGGAGGTGGTGTGCTAAACTTGTTCTTTCCTGTGTTTCATTTGAGGTCACTGAAACAGAGCATTAACTTCAACAAGAAACTTTGCTTATCAAGTAAAAATATGGAATTAATGCAGCTAAATGAGTATTTGGGGTATTTTTTATTACTTTGTTTTTACTGGAGCCAGGCAAAACAAGCTTTGAACCAACTTTCCAGTCAGTGGGCAGAACTGGAGAGACTTTAGGCTCTTAGACATCAGGGAACCCTTGAGAGTAGGTGGGAAAGAAAGTACAAGACCCAGGTCAGGGAAAATTTCAGTGTGCACTTGTATTCTGCTTTGGGTGTTGAGAGTTCTCACAGAATTGTTACTCTGCTGTGTGGAAGAAGGACCTGCACACTGCCTGCAGCTGCAAAAGAGGACATCACTAGACCTGAAGTGGTGGTGACCCTCTCTGTGACATTTATGGCTTGTGTGGTCAGGGAGCTTCAATATTTTCCTCAGTTATACCAGCTTATAAGTTTTAGAAACTGCTCATTATTGTAGTCATGTTTAACATGTTATGGTTACAAACAAAGACATGAATGTATGTACTCATTTCCAATTAATTTGTGTAATTATGTTTTATAATCTAGGTGTTTGCAAAGCAGAACATAGTACACCCCATTTACTGTCTGCTGTAGCTAATAAAAAATAATAGAATGAAATAAATCTTGAAACTAACTTTAATTGTAAGTATAGATTAGTTGTAAATTGTATCTTTGTTATGTTTATTTTTAATTCTGCAGTGTTGCAGGTTTGTAGAGCATCCCAATTAGTGTTGTTATTCGCAGTAATGATGAGTTAATTGCTGTAAATGCTGAATGTTATTTCTGTGACAATTTAAATACAGTGCTGAGATACTTTTTTAAAATGTAGGACTAGAAATAAAGAGAAAAAGGAAATGGTGGCAGTAATGAGACTGGTTAGCTTGATAAAGATTTTTTTCAGCATTCAAAGTGATAATCGAGATAAAATGATTAAAAATACATGAAGAAGCAAGAAATATAAGAATTAAGAATAAAATCTTGTCATCTCAGCTAATACCAATATAAATATGGACATAAATAAGGTAAACCTATGTATTTCACTATGCACTTAACTATTAATTAAGAAAATTTGATTGAGTTTATCTGAAACTGATTTCTGTTCCTGCAATGCTCTTTATTTTCTCTCCCCAAAGCCTCTCTGGTTTCGTAGCTCATCTCGTGCAGGTTGGTACCCTCCATGCTTCTCTGCTCTCTGAGGCAGCAAGTGTTGTCAGGTTTGTTTTTGGGAATATGTTTAAAGAGTAGCAAATGCCTCTAACTTAAAAGAGGAGTGTTTTCCCTTCTGATGAACAGCAGTAAATCCTCCCCCTTGGAAAGCTGTGCAGCATACCTGAGAGAAATGAGCTGACCCACGATGTTTCCTTGAGCATGCTTGCTGTAAGAGATATTAATAGCTTCCTTCAGCAGTGTCCCACTTAGAGGAACTTTGAAATCAAATTTTTCATTATGTCCTGGTTAAATTAACCTTACATTTTCCTCTTGAATGGCATGACTACCTAGAGAAAATTTGAAGTGTACTATGTACATTCACACAGCAGGGGGGAAAAAGGTATCCAGGGTAGTATTTATGCATTAAATATTTACTTTTCAATTCAGGATTGGTTGTCTCTCAGTTTAGTGCAGATTTGGTAATGGAAACTGGTGCCATGTACTTCTCTGTTTGATGACCTTCTTAAATAATCAGAGAAATATTAAAGCTCCTTAAGACAGTTGTTGTGACATAAGTGATAAGTTGGATTTTTGCATGCAAGAGACTTTGTAAAGCATCAGCAGAAATCTGTTCCTCTAATTTCTAAGAATGGTGCAGTAAGGGAAAAGCTCTTCCACTGCTTTGGGGGAGTTTTTGGAGCCTTCCCCCACACCAGGAATTCACTGAGGGAATAAGGCTGAGAACAACCATGCACAAACCTGAAAGTCACAGACATTCAGGTTCATCTGTTTGGTCCTGTTATGACAGAAATCATTACAAGTTTGATAGATTTATTTATAAAGACTTGCTTCAATATTTAAAGTACATCTATTCCAACATTCCTCATTTCAAGCTCGGCTGTGGATCAAGATGAAAGAAAAATTAAATTGTATATTGAAGAGCTGTTAATTGAACTGCACTGCATTTAGCAAGGGAGCATCAGCTTCAGGCAGTCAATACTACAGAGAATTTTTAATGTACTGTATCACTAGATTGTCAGTTTGTATTGGAGAATGCAAACAGACTGCTTCGGCTGATGATAAAGCCCTGGAAACTTTCAAGTTGTTGAGGGGAGAAAATGTTATTTTGCTTTGATATATGGTGACAAAGTTGTTGATGGAAGTAGGAACAACATTTTTTTTAGGTGAATATTATTTGAATATCAAATTCTGATTGCTGGGTATTCGTTCTTTTAGTGTAAAGACTGTATATTGATTTTTCTTTGTGGGAGAAAACCAAGTTCTGCAGAACTCTTGGACTGCACAAATGCTGCTTTACAATTTGAGCAGTTCTGAAAGTCTCATTTAAAAATATTAGTTCTCTCCAGATATAATTCTAAAAAATAGCATATCGAAAAGCTTTAGAAATGCTTTAGAAAAATGTTATCTCTTTTTCCTAAGGCAGTGTTAATTTCTTTTGTAGTTAATCTTTTGAGCTGGAATTTAGTACATTTATAGTTAAAGATTCTTTTTAACAGCTAAATTATTTAAGCACGTCTTCTGGGGTAACATGGTCTGTTTGGTGTTAAGTATGAAATACTTTTTATTTCATTTTCTTCACTGATAAAAAGGAAATAACTAGAGGCATTTGTAGAACCAGAACAGATTTAGGACTGTGGTGTTAGATTAAAGATGTACTATTCTAAGACATAGCTTGTTACAGTTGTTGTACTTTGGGATAAAATTCTTCCTTTTGGTGTTCCTTACAGGGCTTAAAGTTCACCTTCAGAAAAAAAAAAAAAAGAAGCAACTCTGAAACTTGTTAATAATTTTTAGATGTCAGTCTGCGGTCTTTTCCAAAAATATGGTAGGTCTCAAGCAAGTGGTAAAGCATAAAAATGCCATACATTGGTGGTGCATTGGCTTCTCTTGGAGCAGAAAGTCCAAGAGAAATTCAAGTCTGGTTCATCTTGGTGTCTGTATGGCACCTGAGGAGACTGGGAGTGGCTTTTTTTTTTTGTTCAACACCAAATATGATGTAGTAGAAGAGATATAGTATTCAATTTGTATAAAGGAAGAGTCTTCATTAGTGTGAAAACATGAATGGCTTCAAAAGACCTCATTTCCCCATGGTGCTGAAGTCTCACCAAACTGGTGAAAATCTTGTGACTCCAAAACCAAAACAGGAGAGCAAAATCAATTCTTTGTAAGAAGTACCTGACTTTGCTCCATTGATCTGGGGTTCTACAGCCAAACTTTCTGCAGAGCTGGCAGCTGTTTGGAGGGGTCAGAGGTACTTAAACAGATTTCATTCTGTAGCAGCTCTCCCTGGTAGGCTGATGTTGCTGAAGTCAGAATGGATGTTGCTTACATGCTGTCAACTTACTGTTGCATTTTCCAAGTTTTTCTAGTGTTTTCCCACTTAGTAAGGCCTTGGAATATTTCTTACCATGTGAAAAATTGCAAGAAGGGAGATACTGCATGTTCTGAACACCCTGTTATTTTGCCTTAGATATCAAAAAGTTAGGGTCCAGATCAAAGGTGTGTATTTGATTTAAAGAGCCTCCTGTAAATATTTGAACTTAGCCTGGTGTGATACTAATTATATTTTTTAGAAAGATTACAATTACTGAAATATTTCACTTAAAAGCTGTATAACCCCTCCAAATTCATATTAGAAGGTATAATTTTGATAGCTAAAATGATTGTTTGCAATTCAAGTTAAAATCATTGTGTTGTATGAATATTACTTTGAATATTTGCTTGAAACAGTAATGTATAGCAACATATTCAGTGACTTGGCTGCACTTTTCTGAGACAGTGTTTGACAATGTGAATATTCATGGTAATGTTCAAGAACCCTTTACAGGACAGCTTGACAATCAGAGTAATTCAGATAATTGTCCAAAGCTCTGGTAAATGCCATAAATCAGAGCTTGAAATCATGCAGAAATAAACTAAAATTCTTCAATTTTATTTTTAGGTAGGTAAATCCTGTATTGTCTGTGTAATGGGGAGTTGTCTGATGTGAGGGCCTGATTCTGAGAGACATCATAGCAGATGTAGTGTAGGATACATGGATAACTCCATTCATGTATTTGGAAATTTAAAAAAAAAAAAGCAATATAGATGATCAGCAACATGAGGTGTCCACAATGTGTTCTGTTTTATTGTTGGAAGAATGGAAACTTTCTTTCTGTGGAGCAAAGTTAGGTTGGGTTGCTTCCCTGTGACTCTTAAGGTAGTTAAAGTTTGAATATTAATAGGCTTCAAGAAGATGTGCATGCATGTTTTATTTTTCTTTATTTTTTTTTTAAATTAGACTACCAGTTAATTTGTGCAAACTCCTTATCTGCAGGCAATCTGATTAAAAAAATGGTGTTTCCTGTTTCTTTATGCACTGTGTAGCTGCATGTGAGGCAATATCTTTAAAATGTAAAAAAGCCTACAAAATGCAGAGTCTGATAACAACAACAAATCTAATCTAAAGTGACAACTGGGAGACTTTCCCAGACGTTTTTCTCTTTAATGTAACATGACTTTAAATTGATGCAGCCCCACAGTGATTGAAAAACTCTCAGAGCTTGTCTCCCATGATTACATTTCTGATCTGTACAACTTAATTTTTTAACTCGGTGGATCTCACTTCTGTGAATGAGCAGTTTGTCTCTTTTTTAAGAGGGTGAGTCTTGTGGAGGCAGAAGCAATGGAACAGTAAATACTGTGAAAAGTCATGTTCCTGGTAGTGATCCTGGTCAGCAGCATGGATCTGCTGTTCTTTCTCTGAATGATCCAGAAGTGAGCTGGGGGGGTAAGGCAGAGTATTGAGTGCTGGTTTATACTTTCCCAGTGAATTTAGTGTTACATTAACAGAATTAAGAGTAGCCAACTCTTACTTCCCCCCCCCTCTCAAAATACCTTTGTTAAAGCATTTTAAATCTGCTTAAGGTTTTTTATATCTCAAAACTCGTTGGGGTTTTTTTCAGTTTTATTGCAATGGGATATCTATTATGCACTACCTTAAGCAAACAGACAAGCATAAAAACCCCGTTAGGGTTCCCAAGATGCTTTATTGTGAAACAAGTCACTTCAAATTTAATAATGAACTGAAACAATATATTTTGTAGAGAGAAGATATGAAGGATAAAATCACAATATTTTTAATCTTTATTCCAATATCAGTTGTATTGACATTTGGGTTTCTTGTTATAATTTAGGTAATCAATTGTAAAACTTCAACAGATCCACTTACCAAATGTGAAAGAAGCATGGCATGGATACTTTCTTATTATATTCTCCTGTCCCTCCTCACTCCAGGTCTCAGCCTCTGGGCCACAGTGGGACAGTGCTGTCAAGGCAAATACTGAGGCTGTATCTCCCTAAATGGGATGGGAATGAGACATCTGCAGTTAGGAATGTGGGCAAGGAATGGGAGGCTCTGGAGCTGAAAGGAGTGGAGGAAGGTGGAGGAGGCAGCACATGGGAAAAGGACAGATTAGAAGGTCAAAACACTTACTTGATACAGGCCTCAGTTTTTGTTTTGAATATAGCTGGAAAAGCAAGAATTGCTTTGTAACATTCATAAATTGTTGAAAATAGCCATTTTTTTTTTGATAACCCCCATTTTATCCCAGCTTTCTCTTGATATATTTCTAGTACAGAAGTACATAAATTCTCATTTACCTTTTCATTCACCTTTAAAAATGTATAAAGATTGAGGAATGATATATGTATAGCAATACTTTATAATATGTATAACTGCTGCTGGGCCTGCTTTCTAGATCTGTGTGCAGGAAAAATGGTCATCTGTAAGAAGAAATGTCCTGTGGTCAGTTTTGTAGTACAAATTCTAAAAATCTGTTATTTATTTCTTTATTGCTTCTCTCAGAAGCAGAAAATGATGCCCATGGGTAGATACAGTGGTTGGTTGATATCAGCTGGAAATAAAAAGAAATAAAAGCCTTTGAAATGTAGTAGCTGTGTTTTATATCAGTGATGCATCAAACTGTGTTGTACTTATGAGATTGTGCCTGACTTATGCCGGGGTAGAGCAATTGGGGTTTCAGAAGACTGTGGATTTAATCCATAAAACAGTGGACAATATGCAGGACAGGCAATAGGCACCACAGATAAACTTCCTGAAGGAGAAAGCAGTGAGGTGAATATTGTAGTCCTTACTAACATTTCAGCTGCCTTGATTAAAGTGCTGGAGGAAAAAAATGGAGTAACAATTCTATTAGAACATCAGATTTTTGGAACAGTGCAATAAAATGCAAACCAATTGAAAATTTAAGGTATCAATTTAAGATATCTAATATTATCTTTTCCATAAGGTTTAGTAACCAAGCATTTTATTTGACACTTTTGTTGTTTGAAAAAAGAAAAGTACTATTTTGTGATTTATATCTTAGGGTATATCTTCTGATGAGGATGATTTCAATCTTGATTTCAAATCCTTCCTCTAGTTTAGTTTGCAAGAGAGCAACTTGTTTCTTCTTTGAGAGGATGAGTTTCCTTGATGCAAAAAAAGTGAAACTGTAATACTGTGAAAAGTAATATTCCCGATAGTGATCCTGGTCAGCAACCAGGATCCATCCAGGAACCATAACCTACTTATAAGAGTATTATTTCATAGTACATCTAAATTTAATTAATAAAGCCATCAGGACAGTGGTTATCCTGCCAAAATGGTCCAGTCACTGTCCAAAATAAACACGAATCTGGAGACTTCCTGACAGGCATCCACAAATGCCTGGAAATTACAGCCATGCAAACACATCAGAATGCACATCTGTATTATAAACTAGTCAAACTACTTCTTCTGTTTAGTTGTATAAATCTGGTGTCTTTAAATCTTAAGAAATTTGTTGCCAAAACAGTCAAGTGCTGTTTGTAAGAAAGTGACGAAGACTTTGCCATATGCAGAATGATTTTCTGGGACCATTACTTCTTTTTTCTTTTTCTTAAGATAAAGTGAATATGTTCCATTGTGTTTAGTTTGTTTGAGAAATTAAACAATTCCATGTTTAATGGGCTTTTATTCTCTGTGACTTCTGCTTTATTTAAGCATAACCTGTTCTTTTCATGGTGCCAGTTTGTTTAAGGTCCATTCTGGCATAGAAAAATCTGGGGAATCAACACTGCATTTCAAGGAGTTCAGCTGTGTCTTTGGTGTCTGATTCAAATTGTGTCCAGTTCTTCAGTCACTGGATTGGACTCATGAAGTCCTTTTTGGAGTTGGAATGGATTTCTTTTTCTTCCAGTGCTGAACAACACTGGAATTAGTTGCAATTTTTCTTTCATTCTCTTTCCATGCCAGCTTCTAGAGGAGGTCAGGGAATATGAATAACTGGGATTTCTACCTTTATGCCTATCGCTGAGTCCCCCACATGTAAAAAGAACTGTCTCAGCAGAGCTGCTTTTGGTGGTGAGTTGGTGCAGATTCTTGCACACAGACTTTCTCCATCCTCTCATGCTGTATCAGCAGCCTGTGGGGTCTCATTCTGAGACCTCACCTAACCCATCTTTACCAAGGTGACTGCGTTTATCTGGATTCACTCTTCCGCATATTTTAAATCAGATATAAAGGAATGAATACAATAAATTATTTTGATGTAAGAATTCTTGCACTGTCATTAACAATAAGTTAAATGAGCTAAAACTTCCCTCTAGTTTCCTATCTTTTGATGAGGAAACAAAGCAGTTCTTTGCATGATTAAGATTTGTGGTATCATGCCTGAAATGAGAAGCCATAATATATGCCTTATTGTTTGTGTAGGTTTTTTTAACTCCTACATGACCACTCTTCTTTTTGTGCCTATTTTTACAGCTGTTTTTTTTATGTTTTCCTTTGATTTCAGATGCTGACATCATAAGTTTATACTGTGTTTTTATTTTTCCTTTATTGCTAAGGAGGTTGTTTGATTCCTTAGGCACCTCAAAGGGAGTTGACATGGAGAATTCCTGAGGCTCTTTAGAAACTTCAGATCTGGTTGGTTTTGGACCCATTCTGACTATGAATTTTTGATAGTTAGTGATGATTAAAACTTTGCAAGGTGTGTGAAAACATGTGGAAAACCTCAGGGCAACAAGATAATCCCTTCAGTCATTTGAAGTGTGCCAGGAGTTCAGAAAGCTGATTTCCAGTAGCAGTTTTACAGTATTTTACTGACATTACCATACAGCAGCAGTTTGAACAACATATACAGAGAGCAGTTAGAGAACCAATACAGGTTATTTTCTCTTGGACAAGATGATTATTCTGGTGAAGAAAGAAAGGGATTAAATTTTGTTGTTGATAGACCTCTTGGCTGAATTTCAGAATATATTATACTGTAACAGTGTGGTTTGTGTTGTTGACCTCTTCAGTATTTCTAATTGTTTCTGTTATAATACCTGCTCACAGAGTTTAGGCAAAAGAGCTGTCCATGCCAAGTGTCAGCTGCCAAAAAAAATTATCAGATGGTCTTTAATATCTTGAGACATTTTATAAGAAAGGTGTAATCATTTGCCTTATGGATTTTGATTCGTCCCCATTCTAACCTCAGCTTTGCAACCATGAAAAATCATTAAATATTGCAGGCATCAGAGTTTTCTCAGAAAAGTTGCAGTTGCATTATTACATCCATCATTTTTGTGGATGGAAATTGATTCCTGTATCTTGGAATGCTGGACTCATCATGCATCCTTTTCAAAGGCTGTTTTGGAACACGTAGAGCAGAACAACTGAGGTGGAATATTTGGGATCAGTGGCTTGTTGACATGGGATATTTTCCTGTTGGCTTTAATTCAGTCCTGAGCACAATAAAAGGCAGCATAATTGGCTTGAACTGCGTGTCTGAAGATGGCAGGTTATTTAAAATACTGGGTAACGCAAGCTGGAACACTAATACCTTAAGAGTAGCAAAGGTGCATATTCTGCTAAATAAACTTCAGTAATTACTTTAGGGGGTTTTCCTCTGCAACACTGTAATTTTTCTAGTTTATATTCTTCACAGACTGCTGACCACAGTGACAGTTTTGCTGTTCTTGTATAAAATAACTCACACATGTGTGCACCTGGTCTTCATTACTGTTACATTGCATATATGGTAATGGCAGAATGGGAAATTCTCTTTTCTGATTTCTGCTGATGACGCCTTGTTTCAGGCACAGCACTTTACAAATACATTGTTCATTAAGTGTCAGTATCCATTAAGCAGCACTAACAGGCAAAAGGACTGTACAAAACATTCTCATCATTTCCATAACAAGAAAGTATTTACTATGAAAGACTAAAAAAAACCCCAACAAGCCTGCTTTAAATTTTTTGCACTGTCAATAATATGAACATTCATGTTTTACCTTATCAAGGCAAATATATTTGCAATAACAAGGCATAAATATGCAAAAATCCCTTTGAAAAATAGTATCCACCTGCATAAGGTACTAACTAAACAGAGCAGGAACACTGAAAAACCCAATTCTAAAAAGTTAATCTTGAAAGTGTAATTACAGATGCAGTGATTGAAATCTATTTTTGGCTGAGCTCAGTTGCATCTTTTAGTATGCTATGGCTAATTTGACCCACTGCATTTTAGAAAATCCTTGTTCTCATTGGGTTTCTCGCAGACGTTTTTGCCAGAAATGTGTGATTGTGAGAAGTTACTTCCGAACCTACAAGTCACACATCTGAGTGCCGAACGAAAGGGGAGCGGGGAGTTGCCTGGCTGGGTAAAGGCAGGGAAATGTGGGGAACTCTTGTCTCTAGAGGGATGTCCATAGTGTCTGGATCCATGGGGGATCTCTGTTGAGCACCTTCTCCCCCAGAGATGAGACTGCAGCCCCAGGAGCCGGCAGGGTTTGGGCTGCAGCTTTTAAGCAGTGGTGGGTTTGCTCTCTGTTCCATGCAGAGATGAGTTGTGCTCCAGCCAGGGTTTCTGTGTCACCACGAGATGTCACTCTTCTGTTAGAAAAAAGTCTATCCGATGGCATGAATATCTGGAAAATAAGTTATGTAGACCTAAAAGGTGAAAATGCAGGAATTTAAGGAAGAATATTCTTTAATGTTTTAGGTTGGATCATGTGAATTTAAGTAGACACAATGTACAGGCATTATTATCGCTATTTCCAGGTTTGTTAGTGTTCTAGTTTTTCAAGCTGGATTGTAACAGGATTTAATTCGTTTAAAAGTCAGCAAACACTTGGGTTTGCAACATGGCAGCTGAGATGGATCCGTCTTTGTTGTAATCTTATTTACAAAATTAGAAGATTCTTAAGTATCCGTGTCGTGTAACCTTGTGGAGAGTGGAGTGTGGAAGTCCCCACTGCTGTCAGTCACGCTCCCCACTGACATGGAGCAATAGTGACATCCTGTGGGAAAGGTTTAAAAGGGAGACAAACAAAACCTGCTCCTGGAGTCCTCCTGGATTCTGTTTGCACTTGTCCATGTCATCTTTTTGTATTTTGAAGCCAACGTCTCGAAAGTAAATTAATATCCATTGTGATTAGAAGAGCACAGCTTTCTGTGCTTTAATTTACACTGTTTTGGGGTGCTGAATGATGGATTTGCATTACAGGGGTGCTCATGTTTTACTTTGATCAGAACCCAAAAATATAGAGCTTTTTAATACACTTTTATGATTATATGGTTTCCTAATGTGCTAGGACATGTTACACATGTATTTTCCTCTAAGACAAAGGTAACACGTAGGTTTTAGTGTATCTTTAAATGGGGTCCAAGTAATCAATTTAAATTCTTTTTAAAACTATTGTTTAAATTAAAAGCCATGAGAAAAATAATTTCTTAATTTTTGGCCAAAAAATTGTATACTACATTTAATAGAAATGTGAGCTCTTAACCTTAAAACCTGGTTCTGGTATCAGAAGTAGTGACAGACATTCCAGTATTTCTAGCTAGATATAAAATTATATACTTGTACAACAAGATTGCAACAGAAATTAAAGGAATTGGAACAATGTTATTGGAATGATGAGACTTTGGCTGCAGAGTAATCCAGGTGCTTCTAATCTAATCCCTTTATTAGCCTTTTTTTTAAGTGTGGATTTAAAAACCTCTCTGATAGTTTTACAAAGAGAAGTATTTCCACCTTGTATTGTAATTCACTGCGTGTCTTACGAGAGGAAATATAAAACTAATATTTCCGTACATTTTTTCCCGGTTTTAAAAATAGAGATGGATAAAATTGCAGCACTATCCCCATGTGGAAGGATTATTTGCACATCTGTCTAAGGTTAGTACCTCCTGTGTGGTTATCAGCATCCTTCATTGTGCTTGCTGCAAAAGGGCCAGATGATGAGTGGCGCCTTGCAAGATTAACTTTGTATTGGTAGTCATTAAACAGTGGGAATTTCTACAAACTGGCAGTTTGGGATGCTGAAAAAAAGAGAAAAAAATTGAGAAGGAGTATTTATAAAGGTCACACATACAGCATCTAGAATAGACTGGGGCTACTGGCAACAAGTGTGGGGGAACAGTTGGTGAACAGATGTACAATAAAGAACTGTCAGGTGGTAAACTGACACCTCTGGTATCCAAAATTGTACTAATCCAGGATTAACAAAACAGTTGAAGTGGAGGTATCACTCTGTTTTAAAGCAAGTTCAGTCACTGCTGAAGGAGAGCACCTTCTGTGTTTTAACTGAGGGATGTGTGAAGCCCCAGCAGTGCCTGTGTCCTTCCCAACACTTCGCGGTGGCACCAACAAAGCTCATTTAAAACAAATCTGCTAAATGTGGCTTTAGCCATTTTTCTGGGGCGGCTTAAACATGTCATTAACTTCAAAGAGGTGAGGGGAGGATTCTTTGCACATGCATGTGAAGGAGTATAAAATGGATTGGCAAGCTGAAATTAAATTTTGAATATTTTTGTGTAATCACTGTTAATTTGGTTTTGCAAACCCATTCCTGGCAGATATCTGTGGGAACCAGATGGCTAAGTTGTGTTGACTGGAAGCAGATTTTCAGATGCTTTTTTACAGAAGCTCTCTATAATTGATTTGCTGGCAGATTAAGAGTTACTCATGAGATGTATTTTGTTTTGCTCCTCTGTTTAAAAAAGTATACTGTGTTATGCAGCTACCCTTAAATTTTTGAATCAGGAAAGAATATCAATTGTGGTAAGGATCTGTTTGGCAGCACAGAAATATTTGAGAAAGATTTGAAGATTGAGAATGAGTAGCACAGTGAGTCAAATCCTACAGCTTCTGCTCAGATTTATGAAACATTTTTATTGAATTTTCTGTTCCAGCTGATAGAATTTCATTCTCTGAAGACTTGAACTATTTAACTGAATAAATGTGATAATTTTCATTATGCAGCTCTGATCTTGTGCCTTTTGTTGTTGTTCTGGGTTATTTTATCAGAGTGCTCTTTCTTTCATGTATAAAACCAGCTCAAACTAACCTTATCGTTCAGAGTTGTGTTTGATCACTTCTGCAGAAGGAAATGGCAAAGCTGAAACTTTCTGTGCTTCAGAACTGCTGAAGTTTACATGGATTCAAGAGGAATCAGTCAGATGGAAATGTAATTAAAAAATGGTTAAACAACAACTACTATCTCCGACTCTGGGTGTCCTAAGCTTGAAACTTGTTTGAGAGTAGGAGAGTATCCCAAGGCAGTGTCATATTTTTGTATTCTTCCTTAGGCATTAGAGAGTGAGAACTCTGCTTCTGTGAATATAGTCTTTAATTATATATGATATATTTATTTTTGCCTCGGGATCTCTGTCACAGCTTGTGCAGGCAGGATTTGAAAATTCGAGGGACATCATGGCACTGTGTGTTGTGGTAGGAAAGATGTTAGTAGCAGGATGGGTGACTGTGAGGTCTAGTGAGGGTTTGTCTTACTCCTTCTAGAGCATTTAAATTGGTCTTTATTGCAGCCAAATTTCTTCTTCCCCTATGACATAAATCTGCAAATACAATATTTAAAGAATTGGTTTTCATTTGGACGATCACATGATGTTTTCAATTTGTTTCTGTTCCAAAGCTTTAATTTAATTCAAATTTTAATCACGTTCATAAGAAAAACCTTAGAAGAAAATGTTTGTTTAAAGCAGATTTAATTTTTGTTTTCTTTTGTGGTTTTTTCCTCCTTAGATGATTGTGGGATTATGTGTGCCAGGAAATATTCTTCCTGTCTTGTCGGAAACCTGTCAAAACTGCATAATAATATACTAAGTACTTGAAATAATATTAGTGTTTAGCAGAAAATGGGTCTGCCTATCTGTACAGTGCACTAATGGACGTGCACAGCTACAGCAAGTACAGGGGCTGTGGAGAAGAAAGTAATTTTAAGAAAGAAAACATACAAAGCCAAAAAAGCTTCTCCTCCAGTGAATGCTAATGAGCTGGGTGCTTTTTGTGGTGAAAGGCATTAGTGTCTCCTGGAGTTAGAATGGGGGCCCAATAATTGCTCTGATTTCAGTGATGAAAATCTCCTTGTGGCTGCATAGATGGGAGATGGCTGGGACCCAGTTCTTCTGCAAATCTCCTGGTTGAGTTTCAAAGGTAGTCAGAGTTTCAGTATATTTAGCTTGTATCTGTACTTTGTGCCTCATTGTAGTTGACATTATTCATTTGGAGGTTAACTTCAGTTTTATTGGATTATTTGTTATGAAAGATGATCCTTGGTTTCAAAACTTCATGAAATATGATTTTGTATACTGTTCCCAGCAGCCATTTAAATTAAGAACTGACAAGGTCTTGGAGATCTAAGTTAAACATTTTTGCATTATTTTTAACTTAATTGGAAGTTGATATACTGTGTTTTTGACCTGGCTGCTGCAGAATGCTACATTCTTTGGCAAATATTAACCACTGTGTGTGGTCTAAATAGATATTCAGCTAACATGGAGGAAGCCTTGCTCTGGTTAAAGATATCTCTTTCCACACATTTTCTAAGCTATAATGAACATTTTTACTAGTGTCTTCTCAAAACACCACAAAGCTCCAGTAAAAATAGAGCACAAATCCATTTGTACACAAAGCATTTAGCACAAAACCTTCATTTAAATTGTTCTTTATTGTATTGAACATTGTATTGTTCATTTTCAAAGCAAAAGATTCAAAATTTTGAAGTAATTTCCTTCATCATGTTAGAGGTACTGTTTATGGAAACCTTTCTTTTTCTCTAGGATCAGGAAAATCATATAATCTTTACAAATATATTATCTTTATCATATAAAATTTCTCTGTAAAACATGCTGGCTTTTTTTAAAATTTTTTTTCCGGAAATCACATTTTAATCTCTAAAGTCATTGGTTGGATCAGAAACTGCAGAACATGCTGAGCACCAAGGTTAATGGTTCTAATGCAGATAATTCTTTAAGTGAATACCTTTGCAAGGGTTTGACTCAGGGGAGAATATTTTATTGATACTGCCCATATGAACTAGGGGAATATGGGTAGTTGCAATATTAGTAAGAATTCTACATGGTACTATTTATGACTTTTTAGAGAGGATGTGTTTTAGTTTTAAATGTACAAAGGCTCTTGATGTTGGTTATATTTTCTATGGGAGTGCAGACAAATTGTTATTTAGTGTCTTGTGTGTCATCATCTCCAAGAAAATGGGTTTCAGAAACCTTAATTTCATAATTTGTTTCAAAGTTGTAGCTATAGATCAAGTTTAAAAAACATAATGCTTGCTCACAATGTACTTTAAGTTTCTTTTATTACCTCCCAATGCTTTTTTTTTTTTTTTTGTGGTATAGGTATCTCACCCCCCAGCTCCCTTTTAATTCAGCATCTCCTTTGCCTGAACAATAAAGGCACACTATAGATAACAGCAAAACGTAAGATACCTGACAATGTATGTTACATTGCAGATTAAAATCTGGCCTTCAAGGGAAAATGACCTTGCCCTTGCACTGCAGGAAGTTCCTGCACTCTTTGGAGACAGAATTCACTCTGCTGGTGGCTGGAGGGTTTGACTCCTGTCTCCATCGGATCCACCTCACTGTGGTGTTCTGGTGTCTGACAGTCCCTCCTCACACAGCTCATCTTCATCTCCTCTGTGTCTTTGTGTTCATCTGACAGATCCTCTCTTTTCCTCCTTCCCTCGTCCTCCCTGTCTGGCACTCTGAGTGCTGCTGGAGGGGGAGCCTGAACTAGGCAATGATAGGTGAGAGGAGGAACAAGGAGATTTCCTGTTAAAATACCTTAAGGCTCAGACAATGGAATCCACAGTGGAATTTGAGTTCTTTGGTAGTTAGGAAGGAAGAAGTCCTTTCTGTGAGGGTGCTGAGGCCCTGGCACAGGGTGCCCAGAGAAGCTGTGGCTGCCCCATCCCTGGAAATGCTCAAGGCCAGGTTGGATGGGGCTTGGAGCAACCTGGGATAGTGGAAGGTGTCCCTGCCCATGGCAGGGAGTGGAACTGCATGAACTTTAAGGTCCCTTCCAACACAAACCATCCTGTGTTTCTATGATTGGTTATTTGTTAGCTTTCGAAATCAGGAATGGAAATACTTTCAATTTTTCCATGTATAAGGAAAAGCTGTATGTGCTATTTGAAGATAAATTTTTCTTTCTGTTGATTCTCTGTCCTTTCCTTAAGAGCAGAAGAAAGTTGGACATCTGCCTATCTCTTTCTGTCATGATCAGATTGGGCTTGGTTTCTGTTGCTTACCTTATTTCCAGAATTATAAATAGGATTTAAGGTTTTTAGCCTAACCTCAAATCTATACAGGGAGCAGTGACTTCTGCTGTCACTGAGATAATGTATGGGAGAAAGGACACCTGTCAATATTAGAAATTATGTTTTGCGTCTTCTTTTGTTTATGCTAACAAGACAACAGTTGCAATTTAATTTTGTTTTCTTATCAGACAATTCTGTTTGACTGCTTACAAACATTTTTCAACTACTCCTTCAACTGCATTAAATATTCTTATTACCTTCCACTACTGAAATTTAAAGTTGAAAAGTGCATTAATCATTGTTTTAGCAGATGGTTATGTAATGTTCTTGTCTGAAAGTTAATGTGAAGGATTTGGGAGACTTTCTTTTAATAATATGTAAATATGTCAAATTAAACCTGTCTGTTGAGTTTTCTTAGAATGGGAGTATTTCTGTTAGCAGTATCAGAGAAGAAAATCCAAACTTATTAAATATGAGTTGGTATTTTATGGAATGGCTCTTTTGTGATGCTGAAACAAGTGTGAGCTTGGCAGTGATTTTAGTTGAAACAGAATTGGGATAATACTGATGTGTATGCACTATTCTTTTAACTGTCCTTTTCTGTTTGTAATATTAAATAAAAAAGGAAAATGAAGACTCCAATCTACATGAATAATTTGACAGTTCATAGTGAAATGTTCACTGTCTGCTCTGACTCATTCAAAAATCACAGCAAACCAAAAATCCCTTAAGGGGAGTGACCTGCAGGTGATCTATGGTATTAACAGACAGAAGACCACAACTCTAACTTCTGTACCAAATTTCAAATGCTGAGGGTTAGGGAGAGCACAGAGGTACCTGGAGGTGTAAGCTGTGTTCATCTGCTTTCTATTCTTAAAGCATATACAGGGCTGCAGCCTACATATGTTTGTCTGAGTGATTAATGGCTTATATCCATACATTAGAACTGAGAGTATTAAGATTTATATCTTTTTGTTTTGAAAAGCAACAGCAAGCCCATAAATGCATGCTAAATGTACTCCATCTGATGAGCATGTGACCCACAGTGGACATTTACAGTAAATGACTAGAGCCATTTAAAGGTTTTTTTTTAAGCTATTAAATATATTTTAAAATGTCATAAGATGTCATGAATCATGGATGTAAGGCTGATATTTATATTTATCAGACACTTTGAGGACAGGAAGGATCTTACCTTTGTACCTCCTTCTTTGCTTTCTGAACTGATGAATATATTGTGAGAGGAGAGGTCAGGAAGTGAGGGTCCAACATTTTTCATGGTGTTTATTTGCATAGTTTGTTCCAAGTGCCATAAGGATGGCTGATAAATACTCTAAGTTATTAGGGATTTAGAATACCTAAATATTGGGTGTTGGGGGGAGTTGTATGAAACCTGCTAGTCGGAGACAGCATGAAGAGACAGTATGGAAGAAATTTATATAGCTTTTATTTTTCTTCCAAATAAGGTACTAAGTGTATTCCAGGACTTTTAGAAATGTTCTAGCTCTATGTCCTTCAGTACCTTATCCCAGAGAGCATTTCCAAGGCCATGCCTGCTAGTTTTGAGCTCGATGGGAGCTGACCCTGAGTGCTGGGTTACCTTCCCTTGGATACATGTTTTCTGTGTTCTTTACTCCCACTCCTGACTTCTTAGAGCTTCTCTTTGTATTGACATATTCTAGGATTTTTTTCCCCAATCTCTTGTATAACAATGTGTAGAAAACCAGAAGCAATAGTGGGTCCAGCACTGGATGTGAGTTTCATCCGAGTGACTTCAGCACTGAGAAATTGTGCTCAAAAGCAGCTGCACCCACGGCTTAACTCTGCAGTTTGTGTAAACATGGATAAGTTCAGTGCACATCTGTTTGTCTTGTCTTTGAGGAGGAGACTGGTCAAACACAGACTCATAACTGGTATAGAAAAACCTGCGATTTTGAACCATCAGGATTATATTTCTGGGATAGATACAAACCTGTTCATAAAGAAAAATATTTGAAGAAGACATGGAAGATTTAATTTACTGGCTGTCTTACTCAGCCAGCCAAATAGTACTGTTTATTTCAGTACCACTCCTTCTCAATAGAAATCCTAGATTACTTCAGCAAGCTCAGGCTGTGGAATTTCTTTATGCCTTTTTTTTCCCTGTCTTGTACAAGTTTGTGAGAAATCTTCAAACAAAGCATTTTTTTAAGAAGTAGCTTTCAAGATTTGTTGAAATGTCTTTTTCAAAGTCTATTTTTTTTTCCAATGCTATTGATGGATTTAAGGTATTTGTACTGTCAGTGAATTAGCTGTATGAGAATGTTTTAATGACACAAGGGGGTATTGGATGACGGCAGACTTTTTTAGCATCTCTGAACAGCACAAATTGCCAACATCTTCACATTTCTGTAAGGAGAACCTGCCTAAGGCCCAGTGGGGTTAAGAACGTTGTTTACTCTACTCTTGACTCCTGCAGTATAACAATAAAAAAGTGATTAAAATTTAAGTAGTCATGAGAGATTTTCGCTATATCTAATTTCTTGAATGCTGGTGTGCATTAAAACTGGATCATTGCATAATACTGTTGTGGTAAGTATTACTGTATTACCTTGTTTAGCAACCAACAGAAATCAGAACAGTAATTTTGTGATAAGTAGTCTTGTCTAAATGTGCTGAGTTCAAAAATTGTTTAGCATTAAGGTTGTGTTAATTGCTTCCTCTGTAGGTTTTATTAATAATAGAGATATTAATAGGTCTCTATTTTTAAGTAGTTAACATACCACAAAAATCTTTTGCAAGACAAAATTTGATGCTGAGTTTCTCACATCAGAAAGCATTTTCTGCTTTTGTTTGGGAAGGTTAATAATTTCCATAGATTTCACAAGGCAAGCAAGAGAGATGCAGTCTTTTTTCAGTGTCTTTGCTTTCATCACGAAAGAAAGAGGAATCTCTCCAGCTGTGGGTGTGGAAGGGTGACTTTCCTTCAAGAACACGTGGGGTTGCAGTTCTCAGGGAAGCCATCCACCTCTCTTGTGTAGGTGCTGTGGAATTTGGGCTTGATAAGCATAGAATGTGCATTCCTAAACCTCAGTACACAACAGCATCTCTGCATGGACCCGATTGTGCATGCAGTGAAAAGTGGAACAGCAGAATTAAGCATTACTTTTTATCAGCTCTTGGCCTGTATTGCTCCATCTGCATGTCCATGCTCTGGTTTTCCACATTTCTTTTGGATGAGTCAGAGCAGGGATGGTAGGAGATGAATAAGTGAAGTTATCCTGTGCAGTACCTCCTGCTAACTGTTCTGATTCTTGAAAGCTGCGCTTCAGTGTTTGGAGCTGAACAGTGGAAGTGTGTGGGACAGCTTTATTTGCTTACACCTCTTGGCTTTATGGTCTTTGGAAGAGGTTCCTCCTCACCATGTTTACTGCTTTGTAAAGTAAATCTTTGATTTACTGTAGCAGTCACAGTCTCTTAAATAAGTGCTTTCTTCTTGAGGAAAAAGCACTTCATTTTCTCACTCCCCAGGTCTCCCCAGCCCAAAAAGTGTGAATTCCTTGTCTGTGTTTGAATCTGCTTTTTCACTGGTGTCTGACAGTTTATTATGTACTTTGCCATTATTAGGAAGATGATTTAAACTATAAACAGATCATATATAAACAATGCTTCTTAAAATGATAATGTTTTATTTCCTTAGTTTTGTCTCATTACAATATTCTTACTACCATTACTGTGTTAATCATTTCTTTTATATAAAAATCTTTCTGAAGCAAGACAAACATCTTCACATAAGATGAACATTATCTCTTTTTTCTTTAAATGACTCAGTACCAAATACAATCTGATAAGAGTTGGACAATACAAGGACATCAGACTAAGGAAAGAGATTTTCTGAATAGCAGAATTGTTGACACCACCAGGACAAGCTTTTTTGAGATCATGTTCTAAGAGAGACAAATACAGACCCTCTCTGACCTACATGCCAGTACCTGCCTTGCCAGACACACCAAACCAGGCTGTGGCCATCTGAAACTGTGTTATTGAGTTCACATCTCAGAATTTTGCAGCACCTAAACCTCATCCCTTTCTGTGGCACATGAAGTCAAGCTGAAGAATTCTGTTGAAATGACAAGTTAGTTGTTGTTGCCAAATTAAGGTATTTCACATTAAATGTTTTTATGAATCCATTTACAGGTTTATTTGAACAATCTACCTGGATTAATGGAAACTGTGATGGTTTAATTTCTCTGTTTGTCTTCCTACGTCCTCTATGAAAGGGTGTCCTTCGAGCCACTTTAAGTAGAAGATAGGTTGACACAACTAGAATTTGTTCTGTTGTGCTGTACAAAGATTTTGCAGGAAAAAAGTTTGATCTGAAATTGTAGATGTCTCCTCTAGACAACAACCAGACACATCAAGCAGAAAATTCTGAATGTATGATGACATTCTTGCAGGTTTGTTTATTTAAAATATAAATTCTCGTAATAGAAACGCACCTGCTTCAAATGGTTATAGAATATGTGTGTTGAATATCTACAACTCAAATGGATCTAATTACTCTTGATAAAATCTCAAGCAAAATTAAGATATGATTGTACTGTAAAATGGCCTAGAACAGCATTACTTTGAAATATTCATTAACATAAGAGAAAAGAGAAAACCTTTAGAGCCCAGAACATTTCTCTGAGGACACAGGCAGTTATTTTATTCTGCATTAGTTTCACTGATGGCACATTGTTAAACACAACGACTTATAAAAAATTATGGAGAAATTTGTATTTTAGCCACTGTTTTTCAGTTGTGCAACGTGGAGATGTTTAGCATGAAGATGCCTCCATTCGCAGATAGAATGGCTTTATTTAAAATTGATTAGGAGCAATTCACAGCAGCCTGCCAAATTGCTAATGGAAGCCATTTGAATCAATTCTCTCATAT
>VZTN01029703.1:6248-27642 GCA_013400515.1 Erpornis zantholeuca | reverse complement strand
CCATCAGTATAAAAAACATATTTCAATGTTTCTTTTGCTCACATATGGTGATGTGTATTGTAAGAGTTAAAATATGGCTGAAAATTAATCAACCCTCAGTTGGCCTTTCCTCACGGGAGTTGATATGTAAAGTTGACCTCAAAGTGTAGTAATAATATATGTCAAAGATATTTAGCAGGCTTTTGCCATGCTCCTCTGTATTGGTATGGTGGGCATATGACTGTGCTGATTGTGGACCTGAAGGCTTTTCCCCTGCAAAATATGTGTATCAAGTCAAGAAAGGTCAACCTGCAATAAGGGTATTTAAGAAAGGAATCTTCAGCTGCATTGGCCCAGTTGAAAATCTACTACCTATTTAAACAGCAAGGTTTAATAAATTGTCTGGTGAACATATTTGAGAAACTGTAAAAGTCCGTGAGTAAAAAGGGGAGAGAAAAACTTTAATAAGAAAATTTTTTGAAAATATGGGAGAATCCTTAGGACTTAAGGACTTAAATCAAAGGACTTAAATGTCAGATATTCTAAAACAGAGGAGTAGCTGATATGTGAAATGATTTGGCTGCAGGTTTTTTTTAATCATGGTAAGAAAAGCTTTATGGTAATGGGACTGTGCTAGGGTTTTGGTTTTTAGTTTGTGGTTTTATTTTTTTTTTAATGATTTCTGCCCCCATTTTTCCCCCAAGGAGAGTTACTGCATTTATAATATTGAAGTTAAGAAAGGCAAGTGGTCATGGCAAAAATGACCAAGAGGAACCAAAAGGAAGTCAGGCTATTTGTCTGGAATACAGGAATTTTGAACAGGTATTGTAGAGCCTTGCAGTGGGGACTTGCCCTTCCCTCAAAGAAACCCAACATTCCAAGGGGGTTGTACCATATTTCCCTTTCTTCTTGGAGACCATGATAGTTCTCTAGAAAAAAATAGTTCCTTAACTGTATCCACTGGCATTTTAAGACTAATAAATAATTCTTCACAGTCACTCAATCACATTGAAAAGGTAATTTATTTTGCAGATAGACACCCCTGACAGCACTCTGGAGGCCATCCTTTTCAACATAACCACTTTCAAGAAGCCGAGAATAAAACATCCTGCTTGGCCAGGTTTTGATGTAGTGAAGCCACCCCTTGACAGAGAAATCTAATCTGTACTCTGGGGAGGGAGGAGACCTCTGCCACTGTCCTTTTTCATGATGGTCTCCTGTCCTCCTAACCAAGGAAAGGGTCATTGATGTGCTCTCCAAGCTCATCACATCACACATTGGCACCAGCCAGGAAAGGAGAAACTGTGTTTTTTATCCAGTGTGTTCATGTGTGTTCTGTGTACCATGGGATGTTCTAACAGGAAATGGTTATGGAAGTAAACAAAGAGGCATTAAATGCTTTTTTATTTGTCAAAATTAAGGAACAAAGAAGAAATGATAAACAGCTTGGAACACTAGACCTGGAGGAACCTGTAGATTCTTCATGTGGGAATGATGGTGGGATAGAAAAGAGAAAAGCTTAATTTATGGGGGAGAGCTGAGTGAGCAGAGACAGATTTTGGAGAAAAATAGGTGACCTAGTTTGGTATCGCAAAGCATAATTTTCATTTTAGCTGTGAGGCATTAAAATGGCTAACATTTCACAAAATGGGCTGTAGATCACACAATCTCTCCTGAAGTCCATTGGTAGAAAAGTTTAGAAAGTGCTCTGTGTGTTGAAGAAAGTCTTTCAAGGACTTGGGCAGTACCTCTTGCTCTTTCTCTGCTTGTTTCTGAGGGCACAGTTCCAGCATTTCTTGGTGATGTGGTTGGAGTAGACCTTGCACAACACTTGTGCTCCTCAAACATCAACGTGGTCTTTGGGGCAAGATTGGGAAAATATATTAATAAACATAATGGCAGCTCGACTCTTGAAAAGTTTTTTTTTCTTATTTCTTTTCATATTGCAAATGAGATTACTCCATACTGAGAGATTAAAGTCTTCACTGGCACAGTAAAGAGACACTCACATGAATGAAAATAATTTATTTCTATGCGTTCTTCTTTTATCTGAATAAATGAAGTTTAGGGAGATACAGTGCCTCATTTCATCAGGAATTTCCATTCTGAATGGAAAAGAAATAGAATAGGAATTGTGGTTCTAAATATCTAAGGTTACAACTTTGCTGTAACTGGAGCTGTAACTCCCTGTTGATCCCATTCTTGGTTCCAAAGGCTGGCTGGCTTACTTAGATATATGTCTCACCATTAAAGCATTTTCCCCTTCTTTATTTCTTATGGTAAATATGCTCTAGAAAGATATATTTTTTTAAACTCTTTTTGCAAAGTTTTAAAATAGAATTTACAGCTGGTGAGGAACATGGTTTTTACATACTGGACCTTATCATCTCGGTAACCAATTTTTCCTTATGTCTCAGAACTCTCATTAATTTTTCACAGGCTTGTGATGGATAGTTTTTATTTATTCACGTCTGAGGTTCTGTTGTGTGAAAAGGACTCATTTTATAACATTACATATTCATGGCTTGGGATAGATGGGATAAGGAACTTATTATTAATGTGTCACAGTGGGAAACTTACTCTGGGTTCATTTGTGAATCTTGTTAAATGTGGTGCGGTCAGCAGACAGTGCTGAAATTTTTGATACATTTTATTGGAGAAGGGCAAAGAGGTTCAGTGATGCTTCCTTATCTAAACAGCACAAGTGAGATGGTGCCTTTCTGAATGCATTTGAAACACTATTAATAACACAAGGATAGGAGCAAAGCCTGCCTGGACTACAGTAAAATCAGAACGGTGCTTTTTAGTGCTGACTGTTTCCAGGTGCTACTTGGATCTGTTTAAATCCAGTTTCCTTAAATCTTGTTTTACTTTTAGCAAAAACACAGGAGTTGCTTGCAGTGCAGTGAATTGGCATCAGAGTATTGCAGAACTTGATTTCTAGCAGTTAGGCTTGCCTGTAGGATTTGATCATGGCCATATTTCACTGAGATTCTTTTGCTGAAATACATTGGGGCTGTGCAAATTCTGAATGCGTGCATGCAAAAATGTTTGGAAATCAGTGAGCAGTCTGTATTTTTGTATGCAGCATACAAAATAAATAGTAAGGAGGTAAGCTGTGCTGTAAACAATTTTAGAATTGGATCTGGTTTAAAAGAACAAAATATCCCTTTCATCAGGCCACAAAGACACTCATTTCCAAAGCAGAACGTTTTGTACCACTGAAAATTTTCAAGTAGGCGATTTGTCCTCTGTACTTATGTACTCAGAATTTATTTTTCAATTAAATGCTTCCATACTCATTTTTGTAGTTACAGAAATGGGCCCAGAGAGGAAGTCTGTAATTTAGCTTTTCTTCTGACTCCCTGTTATTTATCACCTATTGTTACCTTTCTACTTAAATTATTATTGGGAATCTAGAAAGATGATTTTGTTGGGTTTTTTTTGAGTGTACTAGTCCTTTCTTACCGAAGCAGCTTGTGGATGAAGGTATTAAAGTTTACAATACTAGGAATTATTCAAATATTTCAGAATGTGCTATCAAAATCCAAATGAGTTATAATTCCCTTTTGTTTTAAAACATTTTCTTTCTTTTGAAATGAATTATAAAACAGATGAAATAAATTTGAGCTACTTAAGCAGCTTGAGACAGCCAGGACAAGACAATTTACGACAGCCATATTTTAAAAGAAAATTTTCAGTGATGTTAAATGTTGGCTTTATTAGCGATCCTACCAGTAGGTCAACAGTATTATATTGTCATTTATAACAGAGGAGCTGGGCAGCGAGGAAACTGTAGTCTATTAAGAGTTTTCTGAGAGAGAGTGTGTGTGTGTGTGTGTATACAGTGAAATAATATCTAGTGTAATGTGAAGTGACAGTCAAAATTACAGCTTTTCTCTTGCCGCAAGGGTACTTCTCTGCCAAGTATAGTAATATTGTTGTAGCGGTGTTCAAGGTTGTCAGCAGTTCTTGGTTACTCTGCAGAGAGCCATAACTGTGTGTGGAAGCAAGGAGCTTCCTGTCAAGGGAGATACTATAATTTTGATATATATTCGTTGGTGCCAAACTGCAATTAAATAGGAGGTGTTGGAAGAGGTTTTATTTAGGCAACTCAAATTTGTTAATTAATTAGTTAAAACCAAAAAAAAAAAAAAAAAAAATCAGAAAGGAAATCCTCTTACACAAACATAGATTAACTTACGAATTTATCTGGTGTTTGTCCGTGCTCAAAGCAGTCTTGTTATTTTTATGGAAAAAAACCCTTATTTCTACTCGTGGATCTGGGGTTTTTGGGGATGTATAGGGCATACTGCTTTTAGTTAAAATATTAGTTCTGAGGCTAATTATCTATCATAAAATTATTTTAAGGGGCAGTTGTAGACTTCAATTTTTAGAGGTCAGCATGGAAGCTGTTTCTTCTCACAGCATGTTTTTTCAGGATGTGCTTTCGTGTTAGGAAATTGACAAAATATAGCCACAAAAATGTGTATTATCATCCATATTGGAAGCAGTAAAGAATTTCTCCTATTTCCCCACGTTGAAAACGATGATAATGGTGTCAGCAATTTTATTCAGCAGAAAACCATTTTTCTTGATGATTAGATTAAACAAAATGAGGTGGAGGAGAGAGTTCCTTTGGAAAACATTGCTTTAAAGAAAATCAGGAACTCTCCTGCTGCCCTCCAGCAAAGTATTGAGGTATAAACATACTTACATGTTCTTATGACTTGAATGATGAAAACTTAGTGTTATGCTAATATAACTGGCTAAACAGTATCTAAAGTATTGCTTAGCCAAAACTCCCAGTGGCTTTCATTGAGTATTTTTCAAGTGGAGCTGCTGAAGCACCTGGTGAGGCTCTTAAAGACCCTGCCCCTCCACTCCCTTCTTCCCTGATTTCACTGCCATGCCAGTGTATTACTTGCCCTGTAGTATTGGGTGCTGCTCTCAGCAAAGCAAAAGCCACCAAAAAAAACATCATCTGACCCTGATTTTCGGATGGGCGTATGAGGAAAGAGAAGGTAATTAAAAAAATAAATAATGAGTAACTTTCCAATATTTTTCTTATAGCTCAAGCTAAAATAAATTTCAAATGCTTTATGCTGAGGAAGTGAAATTGAGAGCAAGAAGCATCCTTTGAGTTATTTCTCTCAAATAAAACCAGGATGGTCACAATGCTTTGCACAACTGGCACTCGTTGTTCCACTGTTGTCTCAAGGACTCTTAATTTATCCCAAAACACCCTGCCAGGTGCAGGTTAATTTTTGTCTGGAAATCGTGTATATCAGATTTACAGAAACTGAGCCTGGTCTGAAGTTTATGGATGTGCTGAAGAGCTCAGGCTCTGCTGTTGCCCTGAGTGAGCTCAGTGAGTAAATGTAACTTGGAGCTGTGGTGTTTGTTAGGGCACTGGGGCCCATCCTTAACCACAGGGCACATCTGTGCCCCTGTGCAGAGGAGCTGTCCCACTGCACTGTGACTGGCCATAAGACATGGGAAAGACTCTACAAAGTAAAATTAGTGAAATTACAGGAAATATCTGCTTTATGGTGTTTTTCTCTATGGCTTCCCACAATTCAATGATTAATGTTTCTCTTCTTCTCATCACTGAAGCTTTTTTTTTTTTTTTCTGGTGAAGGGCAGAAAGCCAAAATCTGAGGATGTTATCAGACCTGATTTCCCCATTTTTTGTAAATATATAATTTACTGAGCTATCATATGATGCTTTATCTCTCATCTTTTCAGAGTTTCCTCAATCTGGCCAGCTGTCTGGTTTATGAACAACTAAAGTCTTTGTTTCTAGCTCTTTTGTTGCCACTAGAAATTTGGGTATTTTCCTGTGAAGTCTTATCTGTTTGGTGCAGGAGCCTTGCTGCTCAAGAGGTGATCACACAATATCTGTTTGTGCACAAAGCTGCACACACCAGTCAACACCTCACTCAGCATCCTTAACCTGAGTGGGCTCAGCATCCTGTGTGTGACAAAGCAATTTACCCAATGTAAATTCCTTCCCATCGCTGCTTTGATATGTTGGCTCTGTTTTTTTTTAATTGAATAAATATATTACGCAGCAGGGCAGATTATTTTCTTTGTGGCCTTGCTGTTGCAATCTGAGAACGGATACGATTCCCTTCAGCTGATGAAGAAAGCAACATCTGTTCTTGGTTTCCTGCAGCTTTCCTTCAGACAATGCATTCAGATGCACAATTTGAATTCCTTCCGAAGAAACAGAAAATTAAAACTTTGACCCCTCCTTCAAAGTGGTGGTTACACTGTGACAACAGTGGGTTGAGCTAAATTCAGCTATGTCAGGCAAGAACTATAAAAGTAGATAGATTGCCCTCTAAGCTTCACTTTATTGGATATTGTAATTGACATATAGTTGTCATTTATAATCATCTGTCCATTCCTGTGAGTTGGGAGCAGTAAAGTTAATTGTGGCTGCTCATTTGCATTAATCTCACCTCTGAAGGGTACAGTAACCCATTAATATCATGTCATGATGAATTATCACAAATAACATTGAACATATTGATTAATGATCTCTGAGATTTGTATCTCGTTAAAACATTTTGTTAGCTCTTTAAACTTTTAAGCAGACAGTCAATGTATGCGGGAGAGGTTTAGAGATCACCCACGAGGTGATGAAAAGTTATGGCACACATTTTGGGTCACTAATTAAAAATTGTTTAAACATTTCATATTCATTTTAAGAATGCTTTTTCTTTCTAATGGTATAGAGCTTGAAGGCTATTTGCAAGAATTTTCTTATTATTGTTCATTGCTTATAAAGGTAGTAATCTGTGTTGTAGTTGGTATGACACAGGGAAAAAAAAAAGAAAAATCAGACTTAGAAACTGCCATTATTTCTGTTTCTAGTCTATAACAAGAATCATGCTCAGAGCAGCATATGTTTGTTGGTTTGTTAAAAAACATGGTTTGCTTCTATTTAAATTTTTTTCTTAATGCAGAACTTCCCTTGCTGCTTTAGCACTTGAAGTAACTTGATTTTTTTCCCTCCTGTTCTTTCTTTATGAATACAGATATATACAGGAGGCTGAATGAAATCTCATGCAGTGGGTGGCCATGTAATTTGAAGTAGCTGATAATTAAATATTTTGCCATTTAGATTATTACCTGCTTAAATTTCTGTAAGCTAAGAAGCACAAAGGATGCTTTAGGGAGGCAAGGGAATTTACACCATGGTTCAGGAAGGTGACTTGGCAGGACAGAAGTGACTCCTTTGCATATCTGAGTGTTGTGTTTCGAGAGTCTGGGAAATATGTAATGTTTTAAATCATTCAGCAGTCTGTCTTATTGTAAGGGTTTCTTTGTCTCCTTCCACATGAAGTTGGTGTATTTGAGTTGATCATTTTAAATTAATAATAACTCTAGTGGGTCCTAGTTCTATATTCAATACACTGTTTTCCCTTTCTTATCTCTCCAGTAACCTGCCAGTAATAGTTATTTGAGGGGATATCACTCATCATCATCATCATCATCATCATCATTTATTAAAATTATTTGAATATTCTTGGTATTTCACTTCCCAGTTTTTTCTCAAATCCGAGGAGATGACTCACATGCATGGAATATTTTGGGTTAGAGCTGTTTCGTGTTTTCAGTCTATCTCATTCTTTTACACTGGGAGGAAATAAGGAGTGAGTCTGGGTTTTATACTTTTGATAACATTGTTGGTCCCTCTCTAGAACTAATCCTCACCTTTTTCTTCTAATTACTGCCCTTGGTACCTCAGATGAAGTTCACACACTCTGCCAAGTGTTGAAATAAGCTAGTTTTGTAGAGGAGACTAATGTGAAGATTAGAGGAAGAAAAATCATCCTTTCTAACTTGAAGATGTGATATGGCAAATCTTCACAGGTGTGCCATGACTTCTGCTGCTCTGGGCATGTGCAGTGGCCAAAGGTATCACATCTCCTTTCCCCAGGCTGGGATTTTTGTGTGTGAACTAACACAATTTTAACTTATTTGCTAGCTTTTCAGCCCAGCCCCTACAATCTTCTTTCAGTAATTCCTGGGAGTCTGTTTCCCTGGCACACGAGGCTGTAGAGTCAAGGATTATATTCTAGCTATAATTTATGATTAACTAGATTTATGGCTGAGATCCCAAAACAGCCTCAGTACTGTGGCCTGAGGAATTAAAGCCAAAATGGAGACTATCATTCTGAATTGTTTGTTTCTCTGGATTTCAGGAAAACTCTTAGTTGTATTTGAGAAGCAAAAACAAACCCCAGATCCAAACCAAATACAATTTGCAGTTGTGTAACAATTCAATTTCGCAATAAGGAATTTAGCACTAAAACACATGAAGTCCTCAGCCTTTATAGCATTGAACTATTTAATTTAAACCCTATTATCACCTAAAGCCCATGCAGTGAATAATGCATATTAGACCCTCTCCCTGCAGCCCCTTCCCTCTGCCAAACAGAAAGTGGTGGTGGGGGGGGGACACACAATTAGGGTTCGTTTTCACCCATGGTATTAATCCTTACTCATTTTAAAAACCTGCTAACGGAAATATTCCCATTCAGCTCATTAATCAATTGTGATTTTCATTCCCTTGTTTTGTAAAAGCTGTTGCAATAAATACTTTTTTTCACAAAGCAAAAATCTAAGAGATGGATGCAGCAAGCGTAATTAATAGCACCCAGTTACAGAAGATCAGCAAGTTTGTGAGATTCACATGCTGCTTTACCATATGGCTGCCCAGTAGGCGAAAAATTTGATTAATGTTTTGAAGTAGGTTTTTTTCAGCAAATATTACAGCCCCAGATGAGGAATTTTACTTTCGAGTATAGTTAGACTTTACTAAAATAACAGATCTTTTGATTTAAAGCTAAATAATATTTTGATCTCATGAAATCTCCACATGCAGAATTACTGTCCCGCTGTATAAAGAATGGACCCTATAACTTGTTTATAATTCAGCCAATAATGGTTAAATTTTTCTTTAATCTTAGTTTTTCGTAACTTGGTTGATTTAAGATACCAGAACAGGTGCATGGGTTTTGTATCAAGGATTTCCCCATCAAAACTAGATCTGTAACAAAACTGTTTCATTCTAACTTGTCATGCTGTTTTCCTTTATACTCCTTATGCAAAATAATCGAGGTTAAGCAGTTGGCTAATGAAAATCAGAAGCTAATGTGTGGTCTCTTCACTAAAACATTTCTGTAAAAAATTGTATAAAAGCAAAACTCTACAATGTATTCATTTTGCTTTTAAGTAAGTAATAGTTGTAAAAATTGTAATCAGTACATAATTTACTGAGCCCCCCCCTCCATGTTTACCTGAAATAAAAAATATTTACAGAAATGCATCCAAAGAGTATCAGGACCTAGGATCGAGTGCTCTCATGCAAAGCTGACACACAGCAGGAAGTTTTGCTTTTCTCACAAATTCTCAGTTTAATACAAGGAAAATCAGCAGCTGGTAAAGAACAGATCCGGGGTGCTGAGCTGAAATGGAGTGGAGAGCAGCTTTGAGGGGGAGTCTTGCTGAGCTTCCAGAATGCTGAAGATAAAGCATTACCTAACACTGCTTTGCCACTTTGGTTTCTTCTAATTGCTTCAGGTAATGCTGAGGTTCAGAGTTTGGTGGGATGATGCTAAGGCTGAAAGATGAGATTTTTTGTATTTAAAAAAAAGTACGTTTTTGCAGTTTTTGTGGTTATATAATCTTAAAAAAAATAATCAGTGGTTGATTGTAAGGGTGTGCTACATGAAAGAATAACAATTCCAATTCTGTACATATCCCCAAATCAGAGATCTTGGCACAAAGTGCTTCTCTAAATTGCTAATTTTGGGGCATTGTCAAACCTAACAATGAAATAAAGCTCAGTAAAAATAAAAGTTTAAAAAAAAAGAAAAAACCTTTAAGAAAAAAAAAGGTTTTTTTGAACCAAAAATTTTCCTCTTTGACAGCTCTAGGCAGTGCATGACCAGAGGGGTTGTCCAGCTGTGTTAGTCACTGGTGGTAAACATCAGAGGTAGGAAATCAGCCTATGAAGTTTTTTTAAAGACAATCTTAAAATGAAGGGTGGCTGAGGTAGTGAAAAGATTGAAAGGTTCTTAGTTCTGGAGAATACAAACATCACAACAATTTGTGCTTTAGATTCACAGATTAATAGACGACAGATTCATGTGAACAAATCCATTCCTTTAATATAGAAGGATGGATTAAATTGTTTTATTCTTTTGAGACAGGATAGTTAATTAATTGATACAGGTTTTCCAGGCTTGCACTGTTTGCAGATTGCCTCTGGAAATTTGTTTTCCTTAATATTATAATTTTTTCTGCAAATTACAGAAAGTATAAACATTTTTTTAGGGCATTTTTGATGTACTATCTTTCTTCTTGTCTATATCAGTTATTCTCTTGTCAGTGACTTCTAATAAGAGCACATTTTATGCTATAAATTAATGTAAAATTTACCAGTGTTTCCCTTAACCTGTGACTAAACTACATGCTGATGTTAAGATATTCTATTACATGCTCATTAAATTGTGGTGAAATCAATATTTCAGTATTTAATTTTCTTCGCTCTTAGTTTTCACCGGATCATCTAAGAAATAAGCAGAGTTTTCAAATATTTTAACGGTGGGGCTAAATCTTTAATTGATAATGCCTGCCAAAGAAGGTCACTGGAAGCTGCTTGAATAAATTACACCATTGGATGCAAATGTGACTTAATCTGAACGAATGGGGGGTGCTGGGGATGTTACTGCAATTCTCACCCCTTGCTTGGCTTTTTAATTCTGTAAATAAAGGAAAGTGTTGGCTCTGCTCTGCCAGTGCTCACATTTTTAACTCTTTCTGAGCTGCTGTTCTGCTCAGAGCCCTGGGCAGGTCTGCCAGGGGCTGTCTGTACCGAGAGGCTGCAGAGTGGTCGCTCTAAAAGGCTCCTTAGCCTAGTACTTTGAATTTTAAATCACACACATAATTCAAAGGTAATCTAACTTTCAGTGTTGGTCTTTACTCGGTTCAGTTAAATGGAGAAAAATGACTGGCATAAGGAATGAGTTATTGATTTATTGTAGGAAAATGACTTCTGTAATATAGGAAGTATGGTAAAAGGAACACCTTAATTATTTAGGGGACACCACTGAAAGAAGTGCTTTTGCAGCATTGCAGATTGTCTAAATAGGAGTTGCACAGCCCAGGTTTTTAATAATTCTTTCTTAAAAACAAATTGTAGTGGTTTAATTTTTTTTCCCCTCATAAGCTGGACTCTTCTGGTTGTTTAAAATAGTTTCTTACTTGTGCAGTGGATGCAGAAAAGCAGGCAGTCAAATGATTTTCTTCTTAACCCTAAAGGCACATCAGTTTTAACTGGTGTTTCTCAGTTATCTGCATTTTGTTTATGCTTTGTGGAATTTTGTTGTCCGGGGTCTGGACAAAAAAGAAACATGCTCTGCAAGTTACTCTGAAGCCCTTTGTTTTAGTAGGTGACATGAACTTTTAAAATGTGAATTTATCAAATAAATATATGTGGCAGTTTGTATCTGAATGAGCAAAATTTTTAAAATATGGTATTTGATGATTTATAAAATATCAGATAAGATATTTGCTTTGGCTTTTTCCATATGTTTTCTACTTTGATTTAGTGCTATTCTTTGCAGAAGGACGACAGTATCATGTTATTTTGACTGCAGCTCACAATTTTTGGCAGCATCTCAGATAAACAGAATATTTGTGGCTAATTGGTTGAACATGTTCAACAATTATAATTATATTAAAACTGTAATGTGTTTGAACATTTGCCCACTGCGGGCTGCTAATATGTGCTAACTTAAATTCCTGTCTATGACTGGAGCTGGCTTGTAACTCTTTTTATTGGAAATATGTGCAAAGAACAAAAGGCACATCTAATAAGAATGTTTAGGATTCTTACACTGTGTTCATTATATAGGTGCTTGTTTTTAGAGGTTCAGAATTCAGTCTTAAAATTCCTTGTCCTCCTGACATTATGCATTTAAACTTCCAGTGTTGCTGAAAAGAAAATAGTCAGTAGTATTTTTATTGAGTAAATTTTCAGGAATACTAATTTGCCTTTCTATCAAAGATTTCCAAGTTAAATAAAGAATTGGAAACTTCTCCACTTCTGATGTTTTAAGTCCAAAACATGTGAATTGTATTTGCTACTGCACTTTAAGAGAAGGGCAGTAGGCTGACTACATAGTGAATGCAGAGGTTAGATGTTGAATTCGGATTGGTGGTGGAATTTTGGATGCAGTCTGATGTATTTTTCAGCGCATAATTAATCATTTTTGTTTCGTTTTGGTTTTTAATTTTTGCTTTAAACTTCCAAGCAGATGTCCCAATCTAGTCTTGCTCCTAGAGTTGTTAGCTCTTATTATTGTAGAGTAGGTAAATAAATAGTGCTGGGTTTGCCTTAAAAGCCTTGCCACTTGATTACCTGAAGAATCACCATTGTTTTGTGTGGATGATACCCTGCAGCTCTAAAAAATAGAGGCAATTATGCTTGCAGCCCCTTGTTTTAATTGAGTGAGGCATAATGACTTCTCTTCTATGATGCTCCATGGACTCAAAGCTGTGCTTGAGAGGCTCCCCAGGGACCTGCGGCCTAGCCTTTCCCAAGCACATGTTTTTTGGGGGAAAGTAGCTGAATGGAGGGGTCAGCCAGAGGCTGAAGCTGGCACAGCAGGAAGCAAGAAGCAGAACCAGCTCTGTCTCTGATGACAGCACCATCAGCCTGTTCTCTGCTTGCCTTCAGGATTTTGTCCCTTGTGCTGGCTGGGGTTGAGCTCCAGACTTTGTGTTCTCCACTCCTTCTCTTGCTGTGTTTCTCCACCTCAGCAGTTCCCCTTCCTCTTTCTGTTTCATGCTGCAAAAAGGTCTTTCTGTTCATGTGTTCACATGCTAAACATTTTCTTATCTTCTGCCTTTTTTTGCCTTTTTTTTTTTTTTTTTTTTAATTTAGATTCAAAGATATTTAGGGCATAGGTTCTTGTTTATGTTTCTGCCCTCAGAGAGCCTGCACTCTGTCCCTTGAAAACCAAATTAATTTAATGTAGTGATTTCTTTTTTCTGTTCCTGAGTTTCCATATCTCTAAAATTAATCTGCTTTTGCTCATGGCCCTAGTAAAGTGCTTTGAAAGCTACTATAAGAAAAAAAGAAAACCACTAGACATCAATTTAACTGCAGTATAGCATATGGAATAAATGATGGGTTATTCTCCATTTTCTAAAGGTTAAGTAAGGCCTCCTCAGATCTGGACTTCTCTGCATTCCCTGGGGTTTGGCAGCCAGATGTGTTTGCACTGGGGAGATGCCTGCCCGTGCTGGGCAGGGTGTGCTGGGGGCTGCACACCTGGAAGCCCACAGAGCCTGACCAAACTGTGCCCAGCTGCCACAAAGTGCCCAAAGTAGTGAAATCCTGCAAAAAAGTCACTAGAAAAGAGCTGATTTGTGTCTGCTTTGTTGATGTGAGGGACTTGTGAGGAAAATCCAGACCTTGTGATGGAGTGAGGCTGGGAAAACTGGGGCGAGACTGGTGAGGGCTGGGATAGAAATGGAGAATAATTCCCATGGAGTGACATCCCTGGCAATAATAAGTGGTTTTGAGGGGAAAGCAGTTGATGGTGATCTCTGACAGAGGCCACCAAATCCCACCAAATCTGACTTCCCTTTGGTAGGATTGGTTTTAATGGCATTCAGTTCTTCTGAGATGGGTACTTTTTGGAAAATTGGCTGACAGTCTTCAGAGAAGTCAACCTTGTAACTCTCATCTTAAGTTTTTGCTCTCCAAAGCACAAACGTTTTCCAAAATGGACAACTGGAGAGGCTGCTCAAGGAGCAGAATGAAGGGTTGCCTCAAAGAGCAGTATTTAATTGGTACTGATTGAGTAACAGCATGGAAAACATGGTGCATGGTGGAACTCGGATGGAACAAAAGCTGTGCAAACATTTCCCTTGACCAAGTTAGCCTCAATTTCTTGTGAGAGTTAATTCCTCATAATCTCAGATCATATGACTAATGTCTGTCTCAGAGTGTGGCTGAATTAAATCGTTCAGGATTACCTGTTCAAGCAGACTCTCTGCTCTGCAAGTCTGTACTTCAGTAGTAATTTGCTGTTTTTTTCCTTTTCTTTTTTTGACTGGTGATATAAAAATATAACTTTCTCTTATTATTTTAATCTTTGCTTTTCTTCCTGCATGGATCATTTATTTGTGAACTGGTTATTTCAGTAAGGGCTCAAAGGTAATTTCATGGTTTATAGAATTTATATCTGAGGGTTTAATGAGGAAAACATATTGTTTTCTAATACGTGAAATAGAGAATCTTTCATTATACTTTTATTTTCCTTCTCTAATATTACATGTATATCAAGTTCAAAGCCTTGAATACACCTAAGTACAAAATTATTCCTTTCCTACACATGGGAAATATGAATGTTTGCGACTTAAAAATCAACACACACAGACTTAGGAGGTGATTTCATTTTTAATGAATCTACATGATATAAATGAACTACTCTTCTGTTTGTGCATTTTGCTAGAGTATACATTGGAAAATACAATAACAGTATATTACTTTTCTGTGATTTAGGTTAGGAATTAATGCATTCAAATGAATTTAAGAGCCTTGGGTATAATTCATACAGGATGCAAGTCCCTCAGTAGACCTCTCATGAACATTATCAGATTCAATACAGTTTGCATGGTCAAACAGATTAATATTTGACCAACCCCCTCTTTTTGCCATTTATTAAACTCCAGAATCAATTTGAATGGCTTTCTTATTATTCCTTGTGAGAAAAAAGAAGTAAAGACAAGGTTTTTGTTAGGTACATAAATTTGTTAAAATGTCCTGTTTTCAGCTGAGTTTAGTTATGGTAGATCAGGTTGGAAATAAGGCAGCAAAATACCAAATTTCCTTTTTTTCTTTTCTAGGCACATTTTCTGAAAGCTTTCACTTTTGTCTAGTGCAGATGTCTCAATGCCCTTTCACTCCACATCAGAGTCATTACCCTCTCTCTGGATGGCATCTATTGTATGGCTCCTGCCTTCGATTAACAATTGTGGAAACTGGAGGATGCTTGATCAGTTTGATCTTTTGATGGATCCACACCTTTTCTGGGCTCCTCCTGAAGTACTTAAAATACATCTGACTCCCTCTTTCTGATATTTTAGCAATTTTACATCCTGTGTTAATTATACCATAAAGCGTAAAATCTATTAGCAATTTTCAAAGTGTCTTGCTTAGAAGGCTTTTGAGCACTTGGGACTGATTCTGGTGTGATGAAAACATCCTTTAAAATAGCTCCTAAATTCTGAGATACAGCAGGAACTAATTCTGCTTCCTTGCAGTGAAGGTTTGAAAGGATTGTTTTCTTAACTACAAAAAACCCATGAATGTGTCCAATACTTTGAGCCATCTCTCAGGGCAGCTTAAATACAGATTTTTACACTGGAGGGGAGTAAGTGTTGTAGTAAGTACCCTGCAATAGTAATGCCCTTGTGCTGGTGATTTCTCAAAAGGTCATTGGAGCATCTGAAGTTCTAAGGAAGTGAGTGCTGGAATGGATGTCTCTGGGTGTCCTCTGTCACTGTTTGCTGTGTTACCCTTCAAGTTTTTTTGCTGTAGCAGAGATAAGTAAAGCCCCCAGGAAGCTGCTCGTGCTACATTGCCAGGGAGATCAGGCCAGGAACAGGCACATGGGCTATGCCAAGTTCCTCGGTCTCAGATAAGTAGGCTTATGGATGTGTGACATGGAGTAGGCGATTGACTTTGCCCATGACAAGTTCAGCCTGGTTTACAAGGCTTAAAGTTCCCCCAAATGTCACGGGATTGACAGGTATAGCTCTCCACGGATTTCAAGTTTTGAAAGCACAAACACACTCCTCTATTGCTGCGCTTTTTGCTTTTTTAACCTCCAGTTAGTCTGTATAGTAAAACTCTAGAAATACAAACATCTCTCAGGTTGCTTTGGTGACAATTTCACTGTGTGAAAATGAACACTTTGCTGTTCCATTTCATATATTCTTTATAAACAAAATTGCAGAATTGTTTATTAAAATTTTTGCTGTGGAAAGCAGAAATAACAATGTATGGCACATTTCCCGAGAAAACCAAAGAAAACCTTCCAGAACTTAATTTCTTAAAATGCTGTTGAATAGTGAACAAACATATATCTATGTTTTTTCTTTAAATGTAGCTGTAGTCCTTGTCTCTTGCAGGTTAGGAAGCATTTATATCATGATAACATGGAAAGAGTCCAAGGACAAGTTAAGGCCAGTACTAAGAGTGAGGATCTTAAAAGCTGGAGCACATTCTTATTGTTATTGCTTTGTTTTTTGCATGAGAGGAGGGTGCTGCAAGTTTTCAAGCCATCCCAGAAGCCCAGAGATCAGAACGTGTTTCCATTTCTTCTTGTTGCTGCATGTGATTGATCACCCCAAGAGGGAGAAAGGAACAGTAGCTGTGCACTGCTCATCCTGGGCAACTCTAGAAGGCTCCGTGCTGTGTGGGAGATGTATTCTTCTCCAAGGGCTTCTCATTTGATTGGGTTTTGGTTTTTTCCAGGATTGCAGCCTCTTGCTATGGAGCTTTCATGATGATTTAGTGCTTATAAGACATCACTGAATATCAAGGAAGCCTTAATAAATCTGAATTGGTCTCGGTGTGGATGGAAATGAAGATGTGTTTTTATTTTGTGTTGGGATGATAGAATGAATTATATCAGAAATCTGACTCCTAGAAGGACTGGGAATTCAGTGAAGGAATACAACAGCCAGGAAAGCACACTAAGCTCCACAGAAGGTTTTTGCTGAGAAAGGGCAGTGCTGGGGGTGTGTTGTGTTAATGTTTGGAAGATGTACAAGCCAGGGCACAGCAGGGGCAGGGAGGGTGAGCCCAAAGCCAAGGGCACCAAGGCTCAGCAGTGCAGCGATTCCCGAGCAGGGTGGGGATAATGAGCTGCCAGAACAGTCCCAGAAAAAGGCAAGAGGGTGTCTCAAGTCATCCAGGTAGGGGCAGCAGGATGTGGGGCCAGAGTCAGGGCTGGAGATGAGGCTTCAGCAGAGGTTCAGGGAGCATGTAGAAGGCAGGGCTGGAGACAGGGACAGCTGTGATAAGGCTCAGGGAAAGTGTCAGGAGTGTGGATGGAGAGCACAGAGAAGAGGGTGCATTTGGGGAGTTCACAGGGGAGGCTGCACAGGGTGCTGAAATCTGTGGCAGCAAATCATCAGTGATCTGGGATGAGGAAAAAAAGTTTCCAGTGAAAAGTAACTTTGAGATTTCAAGCTTCACAGCAGGGATAAATTCCGATATACTCACTTTAAGAGAATCTCTTTCTAGTTAGTCCCTCTGATTTCAGAATAATACTTCTGTCTGTAGTCTCAGTTGTAGTACCTTGACATGTATCGCCACATTTTTACGGGAAAATCATTTGTTTTTATTGTAACTTTTAAATTTTATTTTTCATTAAACCCGTTTTATTGACTTTAGAAACGGATTTTAGCTATAGCAGTGTAAATCCAGAGGAAGTGAATTTATGCTGTTGTATACCAGTAAGCATAATCTGGCACACACTTAAAACGAAAAAAAAGTTGAAATTGTATAGTCAGCAGTCAAAGCTTCTTGTTAGAAAATTCTCGATCTGTAAGAGTGCTATTGATAAAGGAGCTAAAAACCTCAAAATTGATTTATTTGTTATCAGCTCAATACAGTTTGTCTGAACACCGAACTTGCTTTTTTGTTCTTCCGTGTGATAAATGTATTTGCCTGTGTTGTAAAATCTAAGCTGAGATAAGCTTCTGTACAGGCTAAGTATAGGACTGGAAACTAAGATTTCCAGAATTTTACCTCTTGCTTCTGTCAGGAAATGAAGTTGTGACCCTAAGTGGCCTCTTTGGTCTCCTTCAGACAAAAGCTGAATTCCCTTTGCAATTTATTCAGGAGTCACTGGGAATTCAGCATCTTCTGAGATGAGAACTTTTCAGGATTGATATATTTTGTTTCTGCAATTGTAAATTGGGAAAAATACAATCTTCTGGACAGTCTAGTTATGCCAGACCCTGAGTCCTTAGTAGAGGCTGTGTGGCTGCAATGAAGAGCCTACTCCAGGCATGCAAATTGGGAATTAATGAAGACTGGAAGTTTGGAGTATTTCAGGCTTTATGGTTTTTCCTTTTTGCTGATTTTATAGTTACTTGAATTACTTGTTTTGTTACACTTAATTTATCATTTTAATTTCAGGGGAAGTTTTGACAGTAAATGTTTGTAAAGCAGCTAAATATATTTTTACTGGAAAGAAGTACAAGGAGCATTCTTATTTTCCAGTTAATTCTGTGGTGTAAAAGAGACTGAAAAGCGTGGTTTGGTCTTTGCACAGAGTGTACATGTTCTTTTCCTACTGTGTTTATTCTTCCCACTATGTAGTTTGGGTTTTTCCTTCCTTGCATTATTTCCTGCCTGTGCCTCAGAAGGAGTAAGAATTCAGGAAAACAGCAAGACTGAAGGGTGGGCACCTGTTTATGACCACAGATGGCTTGCTTGAAGTCTTATCAGTTGTAAATTTAATGGTGCAAGGCCCTGTCTTTTTTCCCCCTTGTTTTTAAACCAATACTTTAAAATATGAGTCATGCTTTATTTATTTTTTTAAATTACATGATTTACCTTTTGCACATTGTAGCCTTCCCTTAGTTTATACCATAAGTGACCTAGTTTGCATTTTCTTTCAACTCTATAAATTACCCTATTTTTTTCTGCTGGTATCAAGGTTTCCTACTAGCCCTGAAAAATTAGATTTAAATTTTTTTCTCCCTTCTAGCCAAATAAACATAAAGAAGGATGAGAAGACAGGAATCGTGAGTGGAATTATGGCTTCTTGGAGGCAGGTTTCATTCCTCTATGTGCTACTTCTTCAGCTTTTGATGAAGTTATTTCATTCATCTCTGCCATGACTTTGCTACTTTTCAAATGCCTGTTGTGCATAGATTGTTCTTGTGCAGATGCTCTGCCTGGATTTCTTCAAGCAAGTGACTAGATAAATGAGAAATATTTTGTAAATGCATCAGGTGTATGTAATTTGCTATATTTACAATGATAATTGAGTAGTGAAGAGCAGGCTTGACTTCAGTCCACTTTTCCCCTAAGTTTCTTTGAATAGGTAAAATGCCCAAACTATAAATTTCTGCATTCTCTTATCAGGATTTTGATTTCTAAGTTAAAATTACCTGACCCTAATCCTTGTCATTGCTTGCATTATGGCTACAGTACACAGTTCAGGTGCTGGAAAGGAAGTTTGTATGTTTGTGGGCTACTGGTCTTAAAAGCAGGAAACCAATTTTATATCCTATAGATGATAGATATTGAATTGGCAAAGCATCAACCTAAGGTTACACTTGATGTCTCCAGAGGAAAGACAATAAATCATGCTATGTGCATACAGGTATATTGACTCATTTTCTTTGGGCTGCCTATGCAAAACTGAAGGTGATTGAAACTAAATCGTTAGAATAAAAGTCTTACAATGGTAGGTACAAAGCCATTTAATCCACTTCTTATGATTTGAAATTTTAGTATTAAAAATCTAAGCACAACATTTAAATCAATTTGAAAATCCATCAGGTCCTGTGCCCTGTCTCAAATAATGGTCAGTGGCAGATGGTTAAAGAGGGAAAATAACAGAACATGTGCAGAATGATTTCTCCCTTGTTGTACCCTTCTGATCTTCAGCAATTAGCAATTTGGGTACTTTTGTAGCTGGACACTGCACCCACGTAAAGAATTTAATATGCACCAGTAGACTCATCTTAGGTAAACTTGTTAAGTCTCATTTTCAACCTGTTTATAGTTTGGCTTTTCCAATGAAGTTTTGCACATATATATTGGGGTAAAAGAGTCTAAGTCATGTTGGAATGGGTGGGTAAAGAAAACAGTCCATTTGTGCTTTATGTCGTTTTCACTGAGTACTTTCTGAGGATAAAAAGCCTGATGGTTGTCACTCCTTTTGTGTCTTGATTTGCTTGTGGTGAGAATATGTAGGTCTGGCAATACAGAGTATTTTTATTTCTGTCTGGTGGCTTCAAAGAAGGACCATCTGAGAATGAAGATGGAGTTATTGATACAGCATGTCTAGCAGTAATAGTGCAGTTTTCTCCTTGAAATTTTCATATCTCAACACCAAAAAAGTCATCAATATGGATAACTAAATTGAGCTGATGCAAGATGAAAGGTTGCTGCTGTATCATTAACAACAAGCAGCTGAAGAAGGTTTTATAATGCTGCATGGTATTGCTGAGAATCATTTGGTTGTTGTTTTAATATTGGCTATTCATTGTAGTAACTGGGCTTGGCCTGGCTGGGCAGCACTCTGCTCTATTGCAGGTATTGAAATACTGCTTGAAGAACCACTTCTGCTTCTAATATATAGAAAAATATATGGGGGATGGGGGTGTGGGTCAGAAAACCACTTTGAACCCTGTTTAGATAATGGAGCACGACAGTTTATATTTTCTTAACCACAAGATAGCCTTGACATACAGCGTGTTCTCACACAGAGAGTAAGGCAGAAGCCTCACTCAGATATCTGGAAAGCACATGTGCAAGGAGAGACATTCCTTGCTTATCCCTGTGCCCCTCTGAAAACCTGTTTGCACCCTCACAGCTGGAATTTTTGCATGAAGGTGTTCTGAAGGAAAAGGCACGTGTTTGAGTGTTGTGTTTGCAGGGAGTTTTACATCTGAACTGGACTGAAAACGATCCCTGCTTTCCTCTCCAAATGAGCACAATGGTGTTTTGTTCTGGCATTTTAAGCATCAAAGTGTGATATTTTGTTAGAGTTTTATTTTCTGCAAAATCTTTCTTCTTTGTTACTGCACCCCTCCAAAATACACTTTTTTTTACTATATAGTCATTATTTATCACTCATTTGTATAACTACTCACTCTTTTCATGCAAGCCATTTCTGAGTCATTATGTTTAGATGCTCAGCTAAAGTACTATTCACAGAAGTTATGAACACCATACCTCACCACTCTGAGGAGAAGAGTAATTAAACACACCTTAGCTGTGAAATTCTGAGGTAGCCTCCTCTGGGTTTGCTCTGTGCTTTTGTCTCACATCCTGTATAATTTTGTTATTCTAAATGAGTAGGGTTTGTAAATGGTTTTGGCCCTCATGTGTGGGTGCTGTGAACAATTTAATCTTCTCAAGTTGCTTTACTAACTTAATCTGTTAGAATATACCTTGTATTGCTTAGTGCTGTTTAACTGATCAGCTAGAGAGATTTTGAGGTGAAAGAAAAACTAATTTTTTCAAGCACTTTCTATCACAGAATCCGTGAAGACCTCTTTGCATCTTGAACGTTCCAAATGATGGAGCATACCAGAACAGCAGAATTTGGGGGCTGTGTTTACCCCA
>VZTN01029702.1:109238-126701 GCA_013400515.1 Erpornis zantholeuca | reverse complement strand
TTCTGTCTATGGATATTCAGCTGGTTGAAGCACTATGTGGCTTTCAAAAGCCTATCACAACGCTGGATAACAGAACTATTATTATTACCTCCCATCCTGGTAAGGGTTGGTTTGCTTTCTGTTGGAAGTCCTAGCATACAGTAAATGTAAGCTGAAAATTTAAAGGAACAGAAACATCCCATCTTGGTGTAAAAGGGATGTGTGTCGAGTTCTTTGCCCTAGTCTTTGCAGTACAAATCTTAAAATAAAAAAGGATTTTTGCATAGCAGTCAGCAGTAACTTTCTCTTTGCGTGACATAGTAACAGACCTTACCTCATGGACATACTTGCATCCTGAGGATATCTCATGAGAATTGAAGGCCGTGGGTCTCTGAAAACCACTTTTTCAGCCTTGGAAGCGATGGAGCACTTAATAAATTTGTAAGTATGCTTCCTTTGGGAAGCATAACAAGATTACAGGAATGTAATGTAGACACCAGTCTGCTTTCCTACTCAGATGTTACTAGGCAGTAAGTTCCCGTTAGACTACTACATGTTGGTGTTACTGCCTAAACACAATGTAGAAAGCTACATAAATATCGAAGGGAATTAAAACTAAAGCTGCTTCTGCTGCCTGCATGGATCCCTTTCTTTTCTGGTAATTTTTTTTTGTTTTTTAGGCCAGGTTGTTGAGCATGGCGCTATTAAGTGTGTATTGAATGAAGGTATGCCAATTTATCGCAGACCATATGAAAAAGGACGTCTGATCATAGAATTCAGGGTAAGTGAATCAACTCACTTCCACAGCATTTCAGGACTGAACATCCATCCAAAATTTAACCAATAAGCACTACCTCAGTCAAGAAGAGATACCAATAATCAGTTATCCTGTTGTGGTATTTGTTCTTTACAGTGGTGAGAAAATGCAATCCATCAAACAGAATTAGAGTTAAGAACAAAGAGAAAACTTCCAGAACACCATGTGCTCAAAGTACATTAGGAGTACACCAGAGGAGTTTCTTTAGTAACCTCGTGAATTTCCATTTGCTTGTCATATTTTTTAGTTTCTCTTGTCCTGTAGGGAGGATGGATGAGTAACTTTGACTTCTGCGCTGGAGCAGAACAGTTGGCTGGAAAATGCTGATTTTCTTCTCTGGGGAGAGGCTAATGCTGGGAGCTATAGCAGTGGGCCTCATCTGCTATGGCTTAGAAGATATTTAACCATATCTCTAATGCTGACATTTTGTTTCTATATATATAAATATATAGTTGTATATGCTATTATAAATGTGTAATTGTATGTGCTGTTACATTACATACATACTTTGCTTTTGTGGGTGATTCCAGAGGGCAGCCTGAGGCAGAAGAAAGGTGTCGATCAAGTTGCCAAAGTTAGAAGCTAACTTGGTGCAGGCATTAAAAAACAGCTTAGTGATGTTCATAACTTTTTTAAGCTCTAAATTAAAGTCATTTATGATGACAAAGGTGACTTTGGCAGATATTTAATCTGTAGGTCTGTTTGACCTAATAAAAAACCAGTTCAGATAGACTTGAGTAACCTTAGTTCTTGATGATTTCAGGTCATCTTCCCAGAGAGTGGCTTCCTCTCCTCAGATAAGCTGTCCTTACTCGAAAAACTGCTACCTACAAGGCAGGAGATAGAAGAAACTGAGGAAATGGAACAGGTGGAATTAGTTGACTTTGATCCATCTCAAAAGCGAAAACACCACTATAATGGAGAAGTGTATGAAGATGATGAGCATCAGCCTAGAGGTGGTGTTCAGTGCCAGACATCATAAATGGGCCAGTGAATAACTTGTGATGCTTGTTTTGTATGCAGTAGTGGATGAGTGAAGGACTACCAGCAGTTCGCCCTCACCTCCTGCTATTTGTTGTTCTATCCAGCCATAGTTATTTCTAAAAGCATAAAGAAATAAACTAAGTAATTAAACTGACTTTGCAATTTGTATAAAGCTCCAGGATGCAAGCTCAAATGAAGGGGATTGCACTTCACCCCTGCCTCTTGGTCCAGAAAATTCCCTTACCTGCTTGTCTTTTATTCCAGACCTTGTAATTTCTGTATGTGTGCAATTGCCCAGGCTTAAACTAAGATTCTGTGGTGTGCTTTTTAGGAATTCTAGATCTTATACTGTGTGAATAAAGTATGCACAAGTACTTATAATCCATGGTAAAATTTAGTTAAGTTTTGTACCAATTAGGATAACAATGTTTGGGATTGTACTCGTGTTTGTTAAATAGTCACTGGCTCTAATGCAACTATATGGTACATGAGGCTGACATGGATGTGGTTAATCCTCACAGGCCTGTTAAAGTCACGTCATCCCCAAGCTATTCCACACGAGGTCAGATAGCCCTTTCCTGTGCCAGCGTTGGTCCTGACCCCAGAGCTCGATGTGGAGCTTGCTTTGTTTCATTGGTGACTCCTGTTTGGCTGCTGTCCTGTGCCACACTGCCCGTGGAGCCAGTGTTGCTTGGAGCTGCCTTTGCTGTTGCGCATAAGTAAAATCCTCTAGGCTTTGTCAGCACACAGGACTTGGAACGTCAGACTGCTGCTAGGTGAAGCTTGATTTCCACCTGGATTACTGAAATCTGATGCCCCTCAGTGGTGTGTGTGTTACAGAGAGCAGTACTAGCCCTCTAAGTAGGTGTATGTGATCCTGCAGAGGAGAGAAGCTTAGTGAATACAACCAACCAATGCATCTAGGATGTTCTGAAATTAATGTATTGTGTGCATTATTTCAAGCTGACTCTTGAAATTTCTGTATGAATGTTCTAATTATTGTAGATGAAGCGTTTCTTGTATAATTACAAAATGGTTCACCGCCTCTTTTCTTAGACCAGATGTTGGTTTAAAAACACCACCCCCTTCTTTTTAGACAGCTGTTAGCAGAAAAATCTTAAAAACCTTCTTTCAAAAAATATGCTGAGGAGACAGGTCCAGATTTAACCTCTAGAGTGGTAGCTTAGTCTTGCTCAACCATCTGGCTTGGGACAGATCTTACGGTTTTCATACTGCTTTGAAGCAAAAGTATCATGACGAGCACTCATCTAAGTAGCTGCTGCGTGGCAGTACATGTGTCGTAGCTTGAATATCTGGAAACTCTTACAGAAAAACACCTCTAGCTCATCTAAGCGTTACAGGTTTCATTTTATGAAAACCGCTGGTATGCCATGGGTTTTGTTCCTCAAATGTAGTACCTTTCAGGTACCTACAGAACTGTGATCTTTCACCTGCATGTTTCACCTGCCTTTTGTTTTCTTCCTCAACAGAAATAAAATTCTGTAGGCCAAATTTTTCCAAATTCTGCTTGAATGAGGTCATCAGTGAGCTGAAAAATATGACCTGCAGGTGCCTGTGGTTTATATCACTAGGATGGTTTCTGTGAGTCAAAGGGAGAAACAGAAAGTACCTCTGGCAAGGGCTGAGTCCTGCACAGCTGGATTGATACGTAAACAGTAGTAAAATATGCTGCTTCTTTTCAGCTAAGTTAGCACCCTTGTTTATTTTTTCCTTAACTACTCGATTAAAACAGCAGTGACAAACCACACTCCATTCACAGCCTTGAGGATGACAGTAGTTTCACTTCAGATGACTGTGTATTATATTAAAAAAACCCTATTCCATAGTCTTATTTTCTCAGGAATACTAGTTTTCCTTTCACCACACCATAGCTGCCTTGGCATAGTTGAGGTCATATTCTTGACTTTGGAGACCATGGACAATTCTGCTTAATTCTTGCTGACTCCACAGAGGATGGGCCAGGTCCAGATTCCAGGAGGAGGGTGGCTGACCAGAAGCTGCCTCCAGAAGCCTTAGCAGAGCAGCGCAGGGAAGGATGCTGCTGCTAATGCAGGAAGGGCAGCAGAAACACCACCAGGTCAGTATTCTGTTTTGAAATTAGCTGGTTACTTATATAAAATCTGTGTCCCAAACACATAATGGCAGCAGTAGAGTAAGCTTTTGGCAAAAAGCTCTGGATGGCAAGAGCTAACAGGAAGGACCCAGCCCTTCGTTACAGTTTCAAGTACGAGGTATTGCCTCTTCCAAGCTCCTTTGTTCTCCCTTTATATTCTGGGTGTCATACAGTTAGAGCAAGCAGCTAGATGTGTTCTGTGCCCCTGAAAATTGAATTTCTTCTGACTTGTATGTGGGATACAGTTTCCATTTTGGGGAAATGAACCAAATGGACAGCTGTAGAAATTGAGGATACAGTAGCACAAAATAGCTCTTTCTGTAAGTATCAGTGTAGTAACCTGACCTATTGTAATCTGAGTTTGCAGTTACTTACAGGGTTTCAACACCACATAATTCATATGATCAAGCTTATAGTTTAGTCTACTGTAATTATTCTTTTCACTGTGCACCAAGCATTTAGGTCTTTATTTTTTCCCATAAAACTAGCAGCTCCACTATTGCACAGGTTTGCTGTGAAGCTGAGAACACCCACTGCAAACTCATTTAAGAGCCTACTCTCATTTTCACTTCTGCTTTCAGAGCCCTTAGACTACAGGTCCTCTCCTCCCCTGGAGGTTTTGAATACCTGCTACCCAACAGCAGTGGAAGAGGTTGGCTCAGCCCAGGGATGTAAACTCAGTCATCCCAAATCTGCTCTGAATTTGCAGTTTGGTGCAAGGTCAAGCAAGCAAGCAACATACATTTTCTTAACTTTTTCATTATTAGTTTCACCTGGGAAGACATGTTTGTGAGTGATTCCTGCTCAGAACATTAGGAAAGCACGCTAAGAAAAGTGAGGTTTGGTTTAAGCCACTCTTCCAAAACCACATATAAGCAAATTCCAGGGTCATTGTTTTCCTAGTGGGTAAGATGAGCACTGTTTCAGTGCCCAAAGAATGGGGGGACTTCAAACTGCTGTCAGGAAAACACAGCACAAAGTAGTAATAAAAATACTAGTAGATTGACATCTCAGGTAAGTGCGAAGTGTTTTTGGGTCTCTGCCATAATGGTGGGCATTCCAGGGCCAAAGCCAGTGTGTCTACAAAGGCAGCCCCTGGGAAGCCTGTTGATTCCACTCAGACAGAACTGGTGAGGAACGAGGTGTCAGTACAGGTGGTAACTTTCAATGGATGTCCAGGTACTTCTGAAGAAGAGGTTGGTACCTGCGCAAAGTGTGCACAGGTGGATGACCAGCTGCGGCAGGTGGCTGGATGACAAGAGACAGTCAGCTGGCTGTGCAGTACTAGAGGGGCTGAAACAGAGATAGGTATGTGGGTTCAGAACCACATATCTGCAATTAATACCACTGGGTCTGAGGCACCTTGCACCCTGGTGACCCACAAAAGCAGGGCTCCAGTTCAATCTCCACTCTTCAACATGCAGATCAAAAATGCAGATCTGATACTTTAAAGGCTTGTCTCGGTTTGAAAGAGATACNTGATCCTGGAGAAAAAGGTCTGGTCTTCCTCAGAAGGTCCAGTGGTGGGTATGTAGTTCTTGTCCTCTGGAAAATCCAGTGGGAAAGGCCTGTTTATGATTTTCAAAATTCCAGTTTATATCCAGGATTGAGTGCCTGGGTCCTCCTTCTGGGTGGAGCTTCTCACAAAGGCACCGATGAGCCATTAATCAGGAGATAGTCCAGGGGCAGCTTATCTGTGAGTCGTGGGCAAGGCCCTGATGGGCCATTAACAGAAAATAGTCTTGAGGGGGGGGGAAGCAGGAGCACTGCCCCACCTGGCTCATGAAGATGGTGATAGAATACATGCTTTTGGTCATGTCCTACTTTCCAACCCAGGACAAAGCTTTAGATGTCCATGAGCAAGGCCGACAAAGAGAACCTCACCAGCTGCGCAAGGTGATTACTGTAAAAAGAAACATCAGGTGGTTGTACTGGGCACTGAGTCATTCATCTGCCAGCCTGGTAGACAGACAGTCATGAGAGGTATCCTGCCCTCCAGAAGCTGGGATCCATGGCGTTGCCAAGAGGGTGCCCTGACCTGTCATAGACCACTACCCCCATCACATTTTCATATGGGTACAGATGATTCCACAAGCCAAAATATAGGTGGGATCAAGGAAGACTATAAAGCCCTGGTGAGGCAGGTGAAAAACATCCCAAGTCACTCCCATGCCCAAATCATCTTCTCATCTGTCCTCCCTGTCAGAGATATTGGGACAGCCTGAGGTTGTCATTGTGCATATCAGTGTTTGGCTTCATGGCTGGTGCCATCGAGAAGGTTTTGGCTTTTATAACACTGGGTTGTGGTTTTGGGATTGTAGACTGTTACGGGGGAATGGGATCCCCCTGGCTAAAACAGGCAAGAGAATCTTTGGCAGCACGCTGGCCAGTTTGGTGTGATGGCCTTTAAACTGAAGGACTTGAGGAGTGGGGTCCAAAGTGGCAAGAACTGTGCCATTGCTTCCTCCTGGGGTCATAGCAACCAGTGCAGAGACACGTGTACCTTGGCTGCAGCTCAAGTTGAGAATCAAACCACAAAACACATCGTGGGTGCTCATGGCTATGGTGAACCCTCTTACATCCCTTCTAGGGAACCCCAATGTTTGATTACCTCTGAAGTGTCTATACAAACAGATGCAGCACGGGGAATGAAAAAGAACTAGAAACTTAAGTGCGTGCACAGGGCCATGATCTCACTGCAGTTGTTGAGACATGGTGGGATAGCTCACATGACTGGAATATTGTCATAGATAGGCATGTCCTTTTTCGAAAGGACAGAGAAAGGTCAGAGAAGCAGGGTGGTGTAGTGTCTCTTCACATGAGAGAGCAAATGCAATGTACCAAGTTCTACACACAGACAAAAGAACAAGCTTAGAGTTTATGGGTGAGAATTGCCCAGTGTGCTCTGGCAGACAGGAGGATCAACCATGTCCTGGGGTGCATCAGGCACAGCATCACCAGCAGGGCAAGGGAGGGGATTGTCCTGCTCTGCTCTGCACTGGGGCAGCCTCACCTCGAGCGCTGGGGGCAGTTTTGGGTGCCACAGTATAATACAGACATTAAGCCAGGAAGGCAATGGTGAGGGGGCTTGAGGGGAAGCCTTATGAGGAATGGCTGAGGTCACCTCAACATGAGGAAGAACTTTTGAGGGTGGCAGAGCACTGGAACTGGACATGGACTCCCCTTCTCTGGGGACATTCAGAAGCCACCTGCTCAAGTTGACCCTGCCTTGGCAGGGGGGTGGATTAGATGATCTCCAGTGGTTCCTTCCAACCCTAACAATTCTGTGATAATCAATCCAGGAGGCTCAAGGAGTGCACCAATGAGAACTTCCTGACCCAACTGATAGGGGAACCAACAAGATGAGGTGCTCTGCTGGACCTCATTCTCAGAACCAAAGAGGTTTTTGGGACTGGCAAAGACAGCCTTGGCTGCAGTGATCATGAGATGGTGAAGTTCAGAATCCTGAGAGGAAAGACTACGATGAAAAGCCAGTTCTCAACTCCGGACTTCAGAAGAGCAGACTAGTCTCTTCAAAGATATGCTTGGAAGCACCCCAAGGGATAAGGCTCTGGGATGAAGAAAGGCCCAAGAAAGCTAGTTAATATTCAAGGCTCATCTCCCCCAGGCTCAAGAGCAGTCCATCCCAGTGAATAAGAAGTCAGACAAAAATGGCCAGGAGGTCTGGGGATGAACAAGGAGCTCCTGGCTAAACCAGAACACAAAAAGGAATAATCTGGAGGGTGTAACCAAAACCAAGGCTGGGTAAATTGGGAAGAACACAGATGTGATGTGTGGGCAGCTGGGGGACGAAAATATGGAAGCTAAATCTTAATTGGATAACAAGGGCCTCTATACAAAGGTGGGAAAGGGCAGGGAAAATGTGGGGCTGTTAGTGAATTAAATGGGGCATCTGCTTACACATGGAAAGGGACATGGAAACGGTTGAGGTGCTGAGTACCTTCTTTGCCCCAGTCTTATCTAGTGACAATGTGACCTCTCAGAGAATTCCAGCACTCAAGGGGAAAGTCTGGAGCAAGGAGGATGTACTCTTGGTATAAGGATGATCAGGTCAGAGAAGACTTGGGTAAACTGAACATACACAGAAGCATGGACTCTGATAGGATGCACCCACAAGTGCTCTGGGAACTGACAGATGTCATTGTAAGGCCCCTCTCTACAATATTTGATTGATCTTGGTGACGGAGAGAAGTGCCCAAAAACTGGTGGAAAGTAAATGACATATCTGTCCTTGAGAAGGGCAAGGATAGGGGTATCCAAAGAACTAAAGGTCTGTCAGCCTCACCTCAGTCCCTTGGAAGGCAGTGGTGCAGCTAAACATAGAAACCATTTCCAGGCACATCAAGAACAAGAAAACCATCAGAAGTTGTCAGGAGGGCTTCACCAAAGGGAAGCCATGCTTAACCAACCCGATAAATTTTACAATGCAATAACTGACAGGAGGGAACTGAGTGTTGTGTCCCAGTACTTCTGTAAGACCTGAAGCTGTCTTCCATAAGATCCATGCAGAGAAGGTGTTGAGATATGGGATGGATAAAAAGTGGATTGAAAACTGGCTGAATGCCAGGCCCAGAGGGTGGTGATGAGTGCCACGAAGTCCGATTGGAGGGCAGCACCCCGGGGTCAGTACTGCCTCAGCCCTCAGCAAGTTTGCAGATGACACCGAAGAGGGAGAAGTAGCTGATACAACAGAGGGGTTTGTTGCCATCCAGAGGGAACCTGGAGAGGCTGGAAAAATGGGCTGACAAGAACCTCATGAAACTCAAAGGGAAATGCAAAGTCCTGCACCTAGGTAGGAGCAACCCAATACAACAGCACATGCTGGGGGCCACTCGGCTGAAAAACAGCTGAGGAGGAACCTGGGGGTTCTGGTGGACACCAAGCTCAACACGAGCCACCTTTTTGGAAGGAAGTCAAATGGTGTCCTGGTTGCCAGCAGTGAAGAGAGGTGATCCTTCCCAGCTACTTAGCACAAGTGTGGACATACCTAGAATGCTATGTCTGATTTGGGGTTTTCCAACACAAAAGGGACAGAGTTGTACTGGAGAGAGACAAGTAAAGGGTCACAAAGATGCTGGAGATAGGGGAGATGCTCCTCTAAGGAAAGTGGTATTAAAAATACTTTGTCAAGATCCTCCCCCTTAGCAGAATTACTTACTGTCCACGGAGCTTATCAGATGTATCAATACCACATATTTCTGTTTTTTTCACACAGGAAAAATAATCACTTTTTACTATTTAGAACCCCCTTTGCTGATGTGTCTAAGGAAGTAAAAAACAACCTAGCAATTCAAACATCATAGTGTTGTGATCCAGTTTAAACCCAGAAGAGCAAAGAAAACTAAGTCTCTAGGCATAAACTGGAAAGCACTTAGAAGGTTCAAAATATTCCCAAAAACAAGATTAAAACCAAACCACCCCCTCTGCAGCAGATCAGCTTTGCCCTGGGTGAAGGCCTCTCAGCCACACTCCTCTGCACAGGGGAGGCTGGGTGGGCACTGCGCCTCTGACCACACACCCAAAGCCTCTCTCCCCTCACCCTTTGGTGCCAGGGTCTGTGCCAGCCTGGCAGCTGAGAGCCCTGGGGCTGTGGCCTCCATTTTGGAGATGTTAAGCTTGAGCTTTGTGAATGGCCCCAGGCCGGAATCTTTATTTTATCTCTCGGCCCCATTCATGGTGTGGTAGTCTGCTCTGCAGCTTTTGTATGACTTTTTTTTAAGTCATAAACTATAATAATGCAGTCTCTGACACATAACTAAACGGAGACCTAAACACTACACTTGTAGCAAAGGTGCTGTCCAAGAATTCCAGCTGAACTTTTTCTGCATTTACCCACACCACTAAAGACACAGACAAAATATTTGAAGTGGAACTAATTTATTTATTAAGTCAAAGACAAAGTATTACTGCTCAAAAGATTACTGCAATAGGAAAGTATTCTATGAGAGCTAAGGACAGAACACTGCAGCAGATTCAAATCTACATGTGTTTGATTCATGCGTTTTTTACAGGAAAAACCTCATTTTTCTGCATCTAGAAAAGACACAGACTTCCGAAGATTCTGATGTACATTCAGAACAGTGTACATTAGTCAGAATCTCTCAACAAAAAATCACGTGCTCCAAACTGAAGAGCATGAAAGTATCTTTTTATCATCTTGTGGGACCTAAGTATAACATTAGCTAGGTCCACAGGCATATGAAATTTAAAAAAAAAAAAAAATCTTTAATTATTGAAAGCATTATCACAGCACTAGGAACTCAGTCTATGCAAACCAACTTTTGCATGGTTTAAAATATTGATCCCCTGGAGCCTGTTTCAGTTATAGCTGAACTGAAGACATTTTGCACTTACAGGAAGAGGGCCCCGGTAATAACTCCTTTTAGTCTGGAAGTAAAACAACAGAAAACAAACAAAACAAAAAAAATCCCCAAACAAAATCAACTGTATCTCACTGCCACATTAGGCAGGGTTACAGTCTCTAGTAGGAAGTGCTGGCAGATGGGGAAGGATAGTTTCTTTCTGAGGCAGCTGTGTGACACCACTTTCCAATATAATTGGAAAAATGGTAGTGAAAATTGAACACAGCAAAACCAAATGGCCTAGAAACGGCCCCATCTTCAAGCTGAAGATACTGTATCCTCATCTGCATTCTAGGAAACTATTCCTATTTCAGCTTTCCCATTACACTTTTAACTTAAAAAAAAGCGTTTTACTGTATTCTAGGAAGTCAGCATCCACTCAGAAGTGTGTATAGTTGCTGGCTCATTGAACTTTTACAAACATTGTAGGAAGAGTACAGACTTCAGGAGACAGAAAAAGCACTGTCACCGAAGTTGCTTCAACTACTCTAGTAAAAATAAAAGTATATCAATTTAAGTGATGCTGTATTTATGCATCAATCCACTCTAGGTAGGTAAAAATGTAATTCTCTGGCAACCTGAACTGAAAATTGAGCAAGTATAACACTCTGCTTATTTAGACCTTGTTAAAGCACAAACACTAGTAACCTGCAACTAACAGGCATGCTTCAGAGCTTGGTGCAAAATCAATCTACGGCTTCCAAAGCTTGAGGAGGCCGTCTTCACTGTAAGTGGCAATCAAGTTCTGGTGGGGGTGATGAGCAATGCCAATGACATCTTTTTCATGGACCTAGAGAGTAAGCAAAAACATGCATTAGGAGAGTCTTCCTGTAGCAGATTCAAGACAAATATTCCCCTAAAAAACAGCTGGAGGAAAACTGGACTGAGGGTTAAGGTGCTTGTGCATCAAACAAAAGCAGGGGTACATACCCCCCCCCCCCCCCCCCGCACTAAATTCCAATCACAACAGTTTTTCTGACATGGCAGTTACTTTTTGTCAGGCAAAGGAAGGTTCAGTGAAGATTTACATCCACTGAAATCCACAACATCTAAGTGTTCCCCAGTAAATTTAGACATTCAAGCTCATGTTCATCTTTGATAGTTCAATCAAATTTAAATCTAACAGCTTTAAATGTGACAGCTTGGTCAGATTCTCCAGCAGCTGGAGCCCAGGTCAAGACAAGCTCTCACTCAAGGAAGTTTGAACCAATTCACTCTTTGCTTGGTGGGTAAATACTTCCCTAATTTTTACAATTAAATGGTTCTAGAAAAACCAAACATATTCTATGGACAAATGTCCTGAAATTCATTCGTTACCAATCATGTCTGCTAGAGATTAAAGATTCCTCAGTCTGAGATTTCTCCTTATGGACTTCATGATAAACACTGACATCATCCCCGTGTTTAAAACTCTGGAAAAGATGAGAGCTAAAAACTTACAGTCAGAGTTCTCTCCAGCTTGCCTGTCACTGTGCTGAAGCAGTACAGCACAAAATCTTCGCCAACACAGTAAATCCATTCACCACGAGGTGAAAGTGCACAGCAGACAAAGTCACCACCTTCTCTTTTACCAGAGCTAAAACTTCTTACAATCTGTAAAGACACAAAAACATTTGTCAGGATTAAACAGCAGCACATCAATACCATGTTTAGGGAAAAAATATTTAAGTACCAGGTTTGTTTAGAACATAGATCTCTCCATAGCTGGAAGTCTTTTCTGTGTTCTATAAACTTAAGTTCAGAATAGTTTGTCATGAAAGCAAATCAGAGGAAGCAGGTTTAACCCTGCTAGGTTAGAGCTAGGTTATCAATTAGGTGTTCCGCATTCTTGAAATGACAGACAGACTTAAAAGGATACCAGTGAGATCACATACTTGTCCTTGCATATTCATGATGACTACTGTGTTCGATCTGTTGCAAACAACAAAGTGTTCTGGGTTTTTAGGCAGCAGAATGACACTGTTCACAGTAATGTCTGTCCCAGCAGTGCTGCCAAGAGACTTGAAGGTGTTGGAGCACTCTGTTGTCTTCACATTCCAAACCTAGTATAAAAAATAAAATAAAACAAATTAGCTTAAAAAAACTAAGAGCTGATACATGATTATTTCAGATAAGGAAATCCTAGGAGAAGAGGTGTCACAATCAATTCTACATCTAGAATAAAGCAGAACAGGCAGTAAGCACTGCACTTATGTCCCCATTTCATGAATGCAGCAGAGACAGGCATTGCAAGACAGTGTAAGAGATTTCATCAGTTCTCATAGAAACCTACAGCAGTCACAAGCAGACTCCTTACTGCAAACAACCCCAAATCCTTCTCCAATGATTGCAACAATTGTAACAAACAACCTATATGATAGCAAGAGACTGAAGGTGCTCTTGAAAAGGATAAATGCCATCTTACCTTCACTGTGCCATCAGAGGATGCACTTATAATATAGTGACCATCCTGGGTAAAAGTAGCTTCATTGACAAAGGAAGAATGACCACGGAATTCCTTTAGGGTTTTCCCAGATTTTAAACCATGAATCCTGTCAGACAACAGAGGTGCAAATGAGTGAGCAAAGTCCACCCAGTAACCAAGTAGGTGCGGGATCAGAATTACTGCATTACACAAACAATAATCAACACTTCCCAGATGCTAAGAGCTGAAGGAAAAAGCATTTGATGAGGTTCCTGTTGCTTGTTAAGATCAGAAGAGCATTTGAGTTTTTTTCTGAGTATATTTATTCTTACTTCTAACCTATCCTACAATCTTTAAAAAAAAAAAAAGAGAAAAAAAAGAGAGAGGGCATATTCCCCTAAATAATTGTAACCTAGAAACACCTAAAAAAATTTAACTGTTGGATCAACATCACTACCCAAGAAGTCTTAACAGAATAAATGGAGTTACACTCCTCAAAAGGTGTACAGCTCTAAGTACAAAAGGTAAAGCATACAAAAAACCCCACCTCATTAAAAAGACACCAAAAACACTTTAAACAAATAAACAAAAAACAAACAAAACCAAACAAAAAAACAAACTAAAAAACAACAAAAAACACCAGAAAGAATGAAACAAAAAAAGTAGTATCAAACCAATCCAAAATGTCTTTTCCTGTATCCAAACAGGATTTCTCCCAAGAGTAGCAGTGGCATCTTGAACCCCAGAGATTTTAAGAAGTCAGCAGGACAAGACCCTGAACAGGCTGTTTTAGCTGAAAAGCTGGCTGTGCTTTGATAAGTGCAGTGGACTAGAGACCTCTACAGGTACCTTCTAGGTTACACTATTTTATGGTTAAACTGCTTAACATGAAAAATCTGTTTTCTTTTCTCCCACACTCTCAGTTCATTTACCTGATTGTCTGATCAAAAGAAGCACTAAGAATCTGGCTGCTGTCTTTAGAGAAACTGAGGCACGTAACACCTTTACTGTGTGCTCGTTCAAATCTTCTCAGACACTGACCACTCTGGATTTTCCACACCTAAAAAGGACAGCAAACAAGTGATTACTTTATTATGAGATCACATGAGCTTAAACATCAGAGCCTACACACACCTGTTTCTGAGCCACGTTAAACTTCCTTCGGGTTTCTACGGAATGGGAACATTACTGCTATTGCAAACTTATCTTTTTGGTTACCACCTCTCCCAACATACCATACAAAAAGATTTGTACCTTGATCTTTCCATCTTGTGCTCCGGTTGCTAGCATTTCTGTATCTCTACTGAAGCACATGCACAGCACTGCATCATCCATCATCATGAAGTTATCTTGTGCCTGGTACTTCAGATCCTAAACAAAAGCCAATTCATTGGTCAAAGTAGTGAAATCAATGAAATTTATTTTAAGGCAAAGGGCAAAATTATTAAGTTTTAATTTCAGTTATATTTTACAACCCATTGTAAATGAGACTATGCAGCTTTATAACACACAGTACTGCACTGTCACAATTTTAAAGACAACAACAACAATGCAGGAAGGTACAAAAGTTATCACAGAGGGAAATCTATGACAAACCAAACAGCTAAACCCACATAAATATTCCAGACTGATATTTGAATCCCCCAAGCAACCAACTTCTCTGTTTCAATTTCTTAGGGACTGTGAACCTAACAATCTCAAAGAACAAATTCAGGTGCTCTGGCAAGCCAAAGGTACTCTGCATGAAATAAGGAGTGACTCACCTTCCTAATCTTTCCAGTAGTGAAGTTCCATACTTCAATGAAGCCATCAACAGAGCCAGTAACCAGATACTGTCCATCTGGAGAAAACCGAGCACACTCCACATGTGACTTCTGCCCGAACTGATTTGAAGAAAACATAAGCAAAGCTTAATAATCAATTTAAAACACACAAGTAATCAAAACAAAACTGTGTATTACTACAACGGTAAAAATACAGTATCTTCTATAAGTACATATTCACAAAAGAGTAGCATTTTTTTAAAAAGATAGAACAACAAAAAAAAAAACAACACCTCATCTTTTGGTCTGCTAATGTCCATGAAACTTATAACATACACTCCATGGTGCTGCAGGAGCTGCGTTGGTTGCCTGTATATTTTTAACAGTGAACTGTCTGTTAAACACCTTTCCAATACCTACCATATTTCCAAGCATATTTCAGAAATTTATGAATTTCTGAAGTTGCTTCATTTGGTGGGATGTTTCTCCAGTGTAATTTTTAGAGAACATCTGGCATTTTTTCTAATACCCGATTTTGTAACGTCTAAACTTTTAAATACAAGTGGCCATGACAACTAAGTACAGGAAAAAATCTTCACAGCCCAAACAAAAACACAAGATCAGCAAGGACAAACAAAACAAGTTCTAATAAAGCGTTTTTAGCAAGTTGTTACTGAACACCACAAATTGATTTCAGAATTTCCAGCTCATGACTTCTGGAAACAGTTTAGGATATAAGTATTTCCTTGCACAAATAAAAAAGGGGACTATGCACAATCCCATAAACTGATTGAGTCTTAACTGTAGAGTCAAAGAAACTACACAGTTATCTTAATCACAAATACCATAAGTACCCAAGCTTGTTAAAAGACCTCATCCTAAATTCCCACAAAGAAAAATATTCTGATAAGATAAGGCACGGAAAAGGGAGGAAAAACCACAGGTGGGGCGGGGAGGTGGGGGGAGGCAGTGCGAGGGAGGAGAGGAGTAATTCACAACGAAGAGAAAAGAAGCGTTTGGAAGATTTCTCCTTATCTTCCAACATTAAAAACGGGAAAGACAAGCAGCAGAAACACAAAAGCAATCATTACCTTAATGTGCCTGCTCAGCTGCGTGGGGAACTTTTCTTCTTCTACATCTTTCACAGCTGCTTTGCCTCTGAACAAGTCAATTGTCATACCGGGAGGAAGCAGGCCCTGGTGCTGCTGCCACTTGAGTGCCTTTAGAGTTGAAAGCCACACCATTAGCTAACAATTAACACAGATCTACGACATACAAAACATTGTCTGCACGGAGTACCAATGAATACGTTCTGAGAATCAGCAAGGGCTAAAAACACAACAGAAAACATGTTATTCTAAAAGTGTATGCTATGTGCTCTATATTTCTTCTACTGCAAGGAATCTACTGCTAGAGTAATGACTTTTCCTACAACTGCTAAATCCTCGCCACATGGGAAAAATCTTTTTAACTATACCACACTTAAACTTCACTTTTACAGAACTGGAGACTCGACTACACGATAACTAGTTTTATGCAGCAACGACATAAAAACATAGGTCCTAAAATGTTTTCAAGACTCACCTGCCCCAACAGTGCCATAAGACGAGATGGAGGTACCACACTGACTTCTCCAGCCAAAGCTTGTGCAATAGCAGCTCTCCGTTTCTCTTTGCTACTCCCATCTGGGTATGCCTAGGGAAGTTATTTTTATGAGGTTATTGTTCTAAATAATTATTTTTCTTTTCCCAAAAAGACCTCAATTATTCTGAAATTGAAACCCCTTCCATACCAATTTTCTATTAGGCCTCTAAAAGAGTTTTTTTCTTTAATCCCAACCTTAAAAGCAAAGAATCATCAGGATTGGAGAAGGTGTCTAAAATTAGTCCCTGAACTAAGTTAACCATTAACCCAACATGCTCTCACCAAAACGGTCAGACTGATGTAACCAGTCAGAAATAATGCCTTTTTATTACTCTTATTACACAGCACTATCTCTGTTCACACAACTCATGTTTTCTTCTGCTGCCTACATAGCACTGAAAAAGCAAGCTGCAGATGTCATCCTGTGGCAGGACACAGGTACAAATCCCCAAACTCCCAACTGCAGCACACTTCAAAACCACTATTCTGCTGCCTCACAATGAAGTATCATGTACTACTTCCCAAAAACTTTATAGATGGTGTAAAATCACTAAACTGTGAAACTACACATTCTTACTCCCAGAGNAAAAAAAAAAAAAAAAAACAATGCCGTGAGCCACTGGCAGCTTGCAATGATGCTGAGGGTCGTGCACGACAGATTTTAAGGGAAGGGTATTATGTACCTCACGAGGATCAAAGTAAGATCTGGCCAGAAGATTTTCGAGGTGGATGTAGCGCTCTGGCTGAGTTTGTTTCAGCATGATCATGGGATCTGTCTGTCTCAGCAGAGACCTGGCAGCGCCCAGTTCTCGGAGCTCTATCAACTCCAGCACAACCTGCACCAAGAGACAAATGCCTGCATTAGCAACGCGTTAGTGTAAAACACCACACAAAGGCTTCCACACAGACCAGAAAAGTCCGTAGGAACGCCGCGTTCACGCACCTGCTCATAGAGATCAATGAGGGTCTTGTCGGGCAGCTTCAGAGACTGTATGGCCTGCAGCACCGTATCCCAGTGCCCGCTGTTGATGTCTGCCACGAAGCTCTCAATGCTGTCCACGGTGTTGAGGGACACGGTGGTCTCCTCCTGAAGGGTAGCAAGCGCCCGGTGGAGGCTGTTCTCCTTCAGGTACTGCATGATGAGCCGGATCACGCTGCGGGGGACGGCAAAGAGCACAGTCAGCCGGGGCACCGGACACACGGGCCGCCCTCCCCGGCCGTGGCGAGCATCGCCCGCAACCCCCGGCCCCCTCACGGCCCCGAGGCCACCGACACCACAGGGGCTCGACTCCCTTCCCCTTCGCCGCTGGGGCCCGGGCCAGTGCCGCCAAACCGCTTCCTCCCTGCCCCCCCCC
>VZTN01029702.1:54142-106881 GCA_013400515.1 Erpornis zantholeuca | reverse complement strand
ACTGCCACTGTCCCCTGACTAACAGGGGGTCAGGTTGTATCTGACATCTGTCAGTTTAAACCAGTATTTTCTCCTGCCTTGTTTTATATATATATATATATGTTTTTATATAATCATCAGTAAAGAACTGTTATTCCCATTTCCCATATTTCTGCCTGAAAGCCCTTGATTTCAAAATTATAATAATTCGGGGGGGAGGGGGTTGCATTTTCTATTCCAAGGGAAGTTTCTGCCTTCCTTAGCAGACTTGTCTTTCAAACCAAGACAGATGCACACTGGTTTATATAGGCCCTCCTTATGGCCCTCCTTCCCTGATAGATGCAGAGGGAGGTGTACACCCCAGGTAAACTGTCTTGTGCTCCCCATGAACTCCATCTGAGAAAAGGGTCCCAGTGCTCCAAATGATATGCTAGCACCAAGAATCAGACTTTGACTTTGTGGGTCGACTCTGCTACGGCCAGTCTGATCAGGTGCTGGCAGCAGTCCAGTGTCTGGAAGCCTCCGAGATCCTTCCAGCCAACACTCACAGGATGCCGGCTCTGGCAGTGCATTTGTCCTAGGTTACAATGAAAATGTGCCCAAAAGTATGTATATGTATTCTATCACCACCTTCACGACCTGTTGAAACCAGGTGGGTCAATGCTCCCTGCCTCCTCCCTCAGCACTATCTCCTGTTAATGGCCCATCAGTGCCTTATCTCAGAACTCACCAAGCTATTGTGAGATGCTCCACCTAGAGGGAGGAACCAAGCATTCTATCCTGGATATAATCCAAGATTTCAAACACCAGAGACAGCCTTTCCCCCTGGAATTCCCAGAGGACAAGAGCTACATAGCTACCACTGGACCTTCCAAGGAAGACCAGACCATTCTACAGGATCACTGCTTCAGCAGAACCACATCCATCACTTCAGGGGAACTGCAGCCACCACTTAATCAGACTGCTACTGCTCCCCTGACTAACAGGGTGTCAGGTCATGTCTGACTCTGTCAGTTTACAGCAATGTTTTTTCTGACTCGTTATATATATATATAAATATATAAGTAAACAACTGTTACTCCTATTCCCTATATCTTTGCCTGAAAGCCTCTTAATTTCAAAATTATAATAATTTGGAGGGAAGGGGGGATGCATCTTCCATTCCAAGGGAGCCTCCTGCCTTCCTTAGCAGACACCTGTCTTTCAGATCAAGACAATATTACATAAGGGAAGGAAAGATTTCTGTTTTATATTTTAGCTCCATAGGGAAGTGGATGCAAAGGTAAATAAATAGTCTTGATACAGTTAGGCAGCACGGGTATCTGCAGTACGCTGGAGCTCAACTCAGTCCTCCATTGGTTCCATTCTTTAAATGGAAGCTGAGCAAGCACCTTGGAATCAAGATTTTTAAGGGAAGATATTTACCTTTCTTTCTGGCAGAAAATTTAATAAGATTTTTTTTTATTCCTCCCGATTCAAAAGTAGTCAGGTTCCTTCTTTCCCCACCTGCATGCATCCTGCTCTTGCTTCTCTGGAAGAGCAGCTTGAGCACCCAGCCAGGAGTGAGGTGTGCCTTATGCTGACCAGGTCACCAGCCTGCAGTGGCTGGGGAGCAGGGTCTGTGAAGCAGATGGGGTGTAGGATCACAGCCCACCCCACATCCACGAGGACGTCATATTCCCCGCCAGTCCAACATCCAACTTCGTTTGCAACTATCTGCTGCATCACAAGCTGCAAGGCTTGTTTCCTGTGCACCAGAGCTGTGCTATGGCACCAGGAAGCCATGTAAGCTTACAGTGACAATGACGTCTTTCCCTGCTCTCTGAATTACTCTAGAGATCTGCAGTGAAGTTTGGCTTTTCTCAGCTTTCAGACCACAAGGCCGGAAATTAGTCCTTCTGTCGAAGTGCATTTACTGTAGTCTCAAAATAAGATGCACCCTTCTGAGGCCAGCCTCTTGAGAGAGGCTGTGCAGGAGAAACAGCCAGTGTGGTTTCTGTTTCTCGGTTCTTGAGAATACTTTTTGTGGGTCTCTAAAGAAAAACCCCACCCCAAGACCAGTGTGTCTCGCCAGGAGAGACCTCTGAATTGAGACTGATGTGTGGTTTCAGAGAGTTGTTAAACCTGTGCAAAATCAAGCTTTGTTTCCCGTTACTGGTGAGGCAGACCACATGCTGGGCCATGTGAGATACACAGATAAAGAGACATTGTTATCCCTTCTTCTAGGTATCCACTAGGGAAGAATATGGAGAAGCTGGAGGGGCACCACCAAACAGCTGCAAGGCAAGAAATGGCATGGAGCACCACATGGTCTGCTGGCAGGAGCTGGGCTTGGCTTGCCTGGATGAGGTGAAGCAGGAGGGAGGTTTAACATCAGCCTGTAACTCCTGGAAGGGCAATTCCAAATGGCTGAAGGATCTTTGATGGCCTCAGCTGACCCAAGGAAGGGCAGCAGCCACCTCGCTCTGGGGCTGTTAGTCAGCTGCAGTCACCAGCTGCTCTGGGACAAGCACCAGGGAGGTAGGGGCATTGGAGAGAGTGGGGTTTAGTTGTGGTGACATTCCCTGTCCTGGAGAGGGGATTTTAGCTGGGGCCACAGAAAGCCTGGAGGGGGTTGGGAGAGCTTTGTCATCAATGGGGCTTGGACTGAGACATTTTCCCCTCCCCCCAAGAGCTCTGGTGATGCTGGGGCCCTGCAAAACTGTGGACCACACTGTGGCTTTATCCCACCCTCAGCAGCACAGCAGGGAAGATTGGTAATTTAGGCCAGTCTCTGAAAGATACCCAATGAAATGTATCTTGGACTAATTAGACCTAAGGGCTCAGGAACGCAGTTCCAGTTGCCTGGCCTCTGTTTTGACCCCTCTTTCCTTTGAAGTTTATATACGAGAGGGGAAAGGAAATGAGAAGAGAGGCCCTGCTTTTCCTGTAAAATGTCTCATTCCTTATAAAATCGTTTGGCAAAAATCTTTTTCAGCTGGACAAGTTGAATACTTTAATACATGCCTGCAGTCATTTTCCACCCTCCTCTTATTCCCCTGGCTGCTCTGTCACTGTTCTACATCAGTAAAACTGTAGATGCATAGACACAAATACTTGTCAAAGAGGTAGCAGAGAAGATTTCCAAAAACATAAAAGGGCTCTGAGTTGCAGCATTGTGTTATTTCCTGGGCCAGCTGGAAGTGCACAGCACTATGCAATACAGTGGTGCCTGCTCCGGCTCAGCTCTGGTCTCCTTTCTTCCAGGCTAGCCTGCTGGGACACACAGCTTCCAGCCTTTGCCAGGCCGTGAAGAAACTACATTGAAAATCCTTGCTTCCATGTTAATATTGCATGAGGAAAGCAGTCCAGGGATGGTGAGGGAGAGGCATACAGTGTCCCAGATCTGTCCTCAACACTAAGGATGTTTCAGAGCAGGGAGAAGCCTAACGCTCCAAAAGAAAGCAGCTGTGTTCCCTGTAATACCAAATTTCCAGGAGGTCTTGGTAGGAAGGCATCTCTGGATGTCTGCAGTTCAACTCCCCAGTCCAAAGCTAGGTCGGTTGTGTTTGGCCATGTTGAGTTCTGCATACCTCCAAGGATAGAGACCTGATCTCTGAGTTGTACCACCCTCAGTGGAGGAATTTCTTCACACCCAGTTGGAATGTCCCATCCTGCAGCATGTTATCTGTTCCCCCATGTCCTGTCCTTGTCTGCCTCTGGAAGAATCTGTGTCTGTTTTTTTCGTGACCACCATTCAGGAAGTGGAAGACCCCTGTGAGAAGTCTCCATCTGTCTCTTCTCCAGGCTAGAGAAGCTCAATATCTCTTCAATACACCCTGTGCTGCAGCCTCATCACCACTCTGGTGGTCACTGTTGGATTCACTCCAGTTTGTCAGTGTTTTCCTTGTACTGGGTAGGCCCAAACTGCAGGACATAGTAGTGAGATGAGTCTTCAGCAGCACTAAGTGGTGAGGAAGAATCACCTCTCCTGTGTGGAAATTGGCAAGGTTGCTTTTGGCCCATTCCTCCAACCTGCTGAGATCTCCTCAGGGGAGAGGCCTTCCTCCGAAACACAGCAACCAGCTGGTTGTCGGTGTACTTTGCAAACAGGATGGGGGTGCAGGCAGATCTTCCAGGAGCTTTTTATTATTTCATTCAGGCATCAGCCTCAGTTACACAAGAGATAGTACATAGCTCATGTCTGGACCAGCAGCCCAGAATCTCTTAGTTACAGAACATTCTTAAAAGTTTTTAGCCAACAGCATGCTTCTAAAGTTTACAGACAACTATTTAACAAATCAGTGAAAAGCAAAAGTACACCTGTTACAAACAATGCTCACTTGTATGCCTTATAATAACAATGCACAATATTCCATTATTAAGCTTAAAACTTAACTATCTTGCTAAGCATATTTTCTGCAGCTTCAAGACTTCTCTGAGCCAAACCTAGAAACACTAAACCTTGTTTTGATGTCCTTGCTGTCTAGATAATTGTATCTTCTTCTACCTTCTGGTTTTGCAGCTGCAGCTGAACCTAAAATCTTTGCTTTATTTCTGAAACCTGTTTTTCTCACTCAATCTGAAAGCCTTCTCACATTTTGCATTTCCCACAGTTGGTATTAGTTATGGGCTTTTTCTTCTCTCTCCTTGATATTAAAGGGTTAAAATCCCCTTTCCACCACATGTGCATGCAGCGGGTCAGCAAAAGTCCTGAGAACTGCCTAGGGTTTCCTCCTCTCTTGGCCAGGGATCCAGAAAGAGTAGTAAGAACTACTATTTCCCTGGAAGGTGGCCTTCCTGCAAAAGGTGACTGGTAGAGTGTATTTAGAGCTGGAGTCATTCATACTTCTTGTTTTGAGAAGTAAAAGGATGGCCCAAGTGTGGTGAGAGATTTCCTATACCTCCATTAGTGCTCGCCTGCAGTCCTTAGGCTGGAGGTGTTCATACCCTGTTATACCAAGCCTCCCCCACAGCTGCAGGGAAGAGGACCGAATCTAGCCACAGGGGAGGCTGAGCTCTGATTTGGGTAAACAGCTGGTGATAGGGAGTCTCCAGCTTGCCTCATGATCCTCACATATGCCTACATGGGGGTTTGGAGCAGCATATAAAGGCTCCATGCTCAGACTGCCCACTGGCCCATCCAAGTTCATCTGCCCCGCTGACTCCTGGCTTGGACATCTTGGAGGCACTGTCACCGTGCCCAGGCTGTGAGGAGCAGCTGGCCTGAGCCTGGTTAGGCACTGCTTTGTGCAGGTTGGTTTTCTGCTGTTTGCAGCGAGGGGCAAAAGGAGATACAGCACAGCTTGCAGATGACAGGCAGTTGCTGGGGTTCCCAGAGAGGACAGCTTCCAGGTAGTGTTTGCACATGCAGTTAGCAGAAAATGTCTGCAGAAGCCACATATGCAGCTATGCAGGGGCACTGGATGCATTAAAGCAATAAAGCTACAAGCTCCCCTGCACAGTTTTCACAGAAGTGACTGCTGTGGTTCTAATCTGCATGGTTTTGAAAACCTACACCACCTTATGATGTGAGGACAGAGGGACATGGATTTGGGTGCACACAGCGCAGAGGAGGCCTCATGAAAGCAAAATGTGGCATGATGTACTTCAGCTGTATCATCTTGGAGGTGGAGGCCATGTTACAGACTGTCCTGGGTTATAATGTAAGATGTGTCCAGGGGGGTGTATTCTATCACCATCTTCAGGTTTCTGTTAAAACCAGGTGGGACAGTGCTCCCTGCCTCCTCCCTCTGTGTTATCTTTTGTTAATGTCATCAGTGCCTTGCCCATGACTCAGAGATAACTGACTCCTGGACTATCTCCTGTTAATGGCCCATCAGGCCTTATCTCATGACTCACCATCTCATTGTGAGATACTCCACCCAGGGGGAGGAGCCAAGCATCTCATCTTGGATATAACTGAGGCTCTGGGACTACAACTTTAGCTTTCTTCTCCACTGGATTGCCAGCAGATAGGAGCTACATACCTACCATTGGACCTTCTGAGGAAGACTGGACCCTTGTACTGGATCACTGCCTCAACTGAACTACATCCATCATTTCAGAGGACTGCAGCCACCATCCCTTTGGACTGCTGCTGCTACCCTGACTAACAGGGTGTCAGGTTGTATCTGGCTCTGCCAGTTTAAACCAGTGTGTTTTTCCTTTTTTTTGTTTTGTTTTGTTTTTCTTTCTTTTTCCTGCCTTTATTCTAATTTTCTTAATAAATTGTTATTCTGATTTGGTGTCTCCCACTGGTTTGTCTTTTCAAGCCAGAACACAGACTTATTTTAGAAACTGGATTTTCCAAGCCATTTGAGTGATTTTAATGTGTGAATCATGTCAAAACTGCTCCAAGGTTATTCATGAAATTAAAAATTGCTGAAAAGCTGTTTTTCACAAGCAAAAATTGATTCAATACATTTATCTTTAATTTTTAAGGACTGTAGACAAGGGAGAACTGTGAGAAGACTAATTTCTGTGTAACTGTAGACTAAGCAGGAGTAACGACACTCCCTGGTGACGTTTGATAGGATTGAGTATATTTAACTTACAGGCTGTGTAACACTTCCAAAACGTAATCTTGGGCAGGGCGTTGGATGCTTTTACAAATGAGGCAAGAGGCAATAAAATGAGCAGTAGAAATAAGGAAAAGACAGGAAATGGCATTTGTGGCTTGGCAGGCAGCAGCCTTTCTTGAGGATTAGCCCCAGTCCCAGCCCCTTCCTTGAGATCATCAGCACCAGCAAGACACTCAGTCTGCTCTCCAGGAGTAGTGGTCTCGCAGCTCTGTTAAGAGTGTGAAATGCCTTTTCCCCTAATGGGGCTTGGCTCTGGAGAAAACCAAACAGTCTGACAGCACGGCAAGGCCGAATCTGCACCCAGTCTGCAAACTTGGAGGGCTGGGGTTTCGTAGCACACACTGGCCACCACACCGCCTTGTGCACCATGGCAAAAAAGCATCCAGGTAGCTGGAATTTCTTGTTTTGTGGGAACAAGAGCTCTCTCTTCAGGCCATTCCTTCCTGGTACTCCAAACTAAAGCAGTCTTGTTGTCTCAAAATGTCCAAGCTGCTTGTCCTTCATTTGGCCATGTCTCTACTTCTGGGTATTTCTTGCAAGGTTCAGTGCAGGAGACCAGCTGCTTTCCCTTGGGATGGGCAGCGTCCAGCTGGAGAAGGGTGCTTTCTACCAGATTAAGGGAGTGCACAACAACCACAGCTCCTCTCACCTGTTTGTGTAGAAGCCTGGCCAGGGGGAAAATTCACCAGGCGTTTTGTCCAGGATGGGCTGACAGGAGGGACTGCCACCGGGACAGAGACACTCCAGCAGCTTGTACTGCTGCTTGGCTGTGGACGTAGCACAAGAGCTGGTGTCCTCCTGCTGCTTTGTGTGTAGTTCAGAGTGGACAAGGTACAATTGGTTGACTAACACAGCCCTTCAACTCTAAGTGCTTTGGTTGGTTTTTAAACAACACCTGTAATATCATTGTGCAGCAGGGTGGCTGGACCAGATCCCCAAGTATCCTGTTGAAACGAGCAGGGTTAAAGCCTTTATTAATATTCAGCTCTTTATTAAGTAAATCAATTGGGCAGGGGAGCCCAACTCCGCTCATTTCCACTGTCGCAGCTCCCACTGGTAAATCTGGAGGAGGAGGAGGTGGCATGCAGGTCTGTTGCTAACATGCAGTGCAGTAGATGCCAGCATCCCATCCTCATGAATGGCCAGGAAAACCTGATTTCTTAGCTTGGAGTCTAGGGTACACACACTAGTCCAGTTCCTTAGGTCAGTGTGACAGCCCAAATCAGGATTAGGAGATGCGTCTACCCTTTCTTCAACATGGGGTGTCTTTTAGGTCTTCTGATTGTTTATCGGCTCGTTGTCTAAGGGGCTCTTATTCCATAAAAATTATCCCATGGTGCCAAGGGTCTCTTCTATTTGCATACGCCTGCCTCCTCTGGACTCGGCGGGAAGACGAAATCCGAGAAAGAAAAAGGGAGTATTATTGGCAAAGGCTAGGCAGATAAGTACTGAACAATTGGGACAATCAGCCCGGGTTTGACTCTTTTAACATTTTGATTAAGCAATGCAGGGGCTAGTTTCTTACACTAGGGACTGACAAAAGGAACTCTAGGAATTCTCACTGCAGTGAAAGGCAACGCCCAGGGGCACTTACTTGTTCCAGCGGCCAGTGTGGCCACAGAACCTGGCAGTACCCTAGGAATGAACTGACCATGTTTCCTTCAGGTCATCTCTCCATCCACTCCAGACCCCTACCCGGCACAAACCCCTCTGCTCCCGGCTCTGTTTGTTTCTTACACTGTCCCTGTCACTGGGAAGCACACACACACACCTCACAAGGGGCTGAAGTCAAAATCAGAGTTTTGGAAATATCTGCTGGTACCCTCCTTTTACTGTCTTCACAGTCAGAACCCCAAGCCAAGTGGTGGAAGCCCAGCTCCACCTGGAAAAGGGATGGAAGCCAGCTATTTGACTGCAAAAAACCAAAGCAGTTGCGTGCAGAATACCTTCTAAGCCAAGGTGGGAACACACCGCTGCCAGGGTGGGTGAGTTTGCACCTGTCTCAGAACAAAGACAAACTTTGCAGGCATTTGCACCTAGGTAGGATTTTCTTTTATCTGTGCAATGTGAGAGGCTGTAGGCAGTACCAGTGATTTAATTTCAGTTGTGTACCACAGACTGAGTTTTACGCTTCATTGAATAACTTACTAAAGCACCTTTAGCACTGCTTTTATGACAAATTTGTCTCACCTGACCGACTTCAGACCCCCAGCAGTGCTGTTGCCTGGTGGACCCTCTGGGGGTCTCCAGTTCACACCGCTCCACTCAAACCAGGGATGAAGAATCTGAAGCAGCTCAGCTCAGCATGACAGAGGCTGGAAATGTCCCTGAGGTAGCGGAGGTGAATACCCGGGGCAGCCCCCGGTGCACCTCTGTGTGCACACAACTCCTCCTGCTCTCACCTGCACAGAATGGCCAGGGGCTGCAACTGAGCTCAGGGTGACATGTAAGGTCGCCTGGGCCCCAGCAGCACAAACACCAGCAGGGCCTTCTGAAGGTCTCCTGCCCTGGCATACGACAGGTCTCTCCCAGGATGAGGTCAGGACAGCTGTGGCTTTGTGCAGCCGTGTCCACGAACCACTCCCAGGGGTGGAGACCTTCTTCACTGGTGCACTGCACCTTTGCCTATCCAAGTTGTGGCAGCTTGGGTGGTGGATTCCGGTTCTTGCAACAGTGGCAATAAGCACACCCACAATGCATGCCTGTGCTGTGACGCTGTCTGAGGAGGCACACCATGCAATGAGGGTTGGCTGCGAGTCTGACATTTGCACTACCCCCTGGAGACCTCTGAGACTTCCCAGCTTGGCTGTGCAAGCCCTTGAAGCTTTCCATGATAGGAACAGGGCTTTGGAGCTGGGCACTTACAGAGGTTCCCTTGCAACCCAAATTTTCACTGGATTCTGCTGTAATGGCAGGTGTACTTAGGTTTTGTTCTTTTTCCTCTAAACAAGAATTTATTGAGAACAAATTTGCTGTAGCTGGAGTACTGTTGGTGTGGGAAGGTATACAGAGGCTTTTTCATTAACTGTCACCCCAGAAGAACTTTACCCAAAGGGCATGTTGTCACCCTGTATCTCTCCTTTGATCACCTGGGGTCTTTTGTCCTTGCTGGCCAAGTCACAGCACCACTCCAACACACAAAGGCCGTGGAGTTGGCAGAGGATCCATTAAAGGTCCCAGATGGTTACTGGCATTTACAGGTATGAATCTCAAGAAAACTTTGGCTCCTGTTTTGTACTCTTTTTGTTCGTTGAGTGTTTTTATATTTATTGCGTTTAGTGGAAGTATTTCTTTGCCAGGGAACATAAAAAACCAGAAGTGCAACAGCACATGCCTGCAGACAAAAGATTAAGTTCTAGAAGACAGGAATGTTATATGTCTCTCTCTCACACACCACATATATACATATATATGCAAATATATCCTTACATATTCTTTTTCTGTTTTTTACAGTGCTGGAAATAATCATTATGAGGGAGAGGCTGACATGGTGAAAGGCAGAGCCTCAGTCCAGAGGCTCTAAGTTGGAGGACTGGACTACCAGGACTTTAACAAAGCTTAGTGAGCAGAAGTGTCAGTAGTATCTGGTACACAGGGGTGAGGGAGGAATAACCCTGAGCATTGGTCTAGGCTGAGAAGTGACTGGTGGATAGGACTTGGAGGTAGGTATGAAAAGAGCTTGAACATGGGCCAAAAGTAATTCTAATTGTGTATAATGCAAACTGCTTACTAAGCTGTACAAGGAGGACCATAGCCAGCCCAGTGGAGGGGTGTTGGAGATTCTCGTACAGCTGCGACTCCAAAATGCTTTTCATCCAAGATGATACATTATAGTAAGGAGAAATAGCTGGCAAAGTTCCAGAGAAATTCTCTCGCAGCCCTCTGCAAAACTGGTGAGGTTACAGGTAGTCAGACCGGTGGAAACTCAAGTGTTTAAGCAAGGGAGACTGAAGGCAGGCATGCTAGCAGAAAACAGCAGGCAAGATGTCTTGCTGTATGTTAGGCAGTGAAATGAACAATACACAGCCTGCTGGCGTGGCCTAGATAACTCATTGCTTGGATGGGGCAGCTGTGAGAGCTGTGCCAGGGTACAGGGTACCGTCCTTTCTGCTTCCTCCCAGGGCCATCACTTCCAGCATGCTGGTGAGGTAAAGGTTAGGTTGAGTCTTGCAACACAGCCTGTTCTTTTCTTGGTCAAAATGGCACTTTTTTGGCACTGTCTACAGTCCCTCAGCTTGTTCTTATGTTTTGCTGCAGCTAGGTGGCATTTTCCCTGAAAGCCTGGGGTCCTTGGCCACAACACATTTCCAGTGTTGCTCTTTCCAATACCACTGTGGTTCCTGCTGGGTGGGTTTCTTATTATCGTACCATCTCATATTGCATGAAGTAGGGCTTGGTGAAACATCTGGAACAGTCTGCCCTGAGCTATTGGTGCAGCAGCAGCCACAGCGTTAAACACTAGCAGAAGTTGCTTATTTCCCCTAAAGGGGGATCTTTATAGCTCTGCTCTTATTTTCTAGTGTAGTCCCAGAAATACTGTAATGACGGCAGGGGTTAGAAATTTGATTTGTTAAGACATTGCAATGGCATTATGTCTTGGGCTTTTTCAGAGTTTCCTGGATGTTACTGAAACAGGATAATCACTTACTCATGTACAACCAATGACCACATGGAAGCTGCTCACAAAAGAAGCAGCAGTTTCTTTGCTAACAAAAGAATTCCTTAATGCTTTATTTTTCCAACAAAATCCCCCAAATATAGTAATTCAATTTATCCCTTTGTCCTGGTTTTTGTGTTTATTCTCACTTACAGGCAAGCCCAGTGAGGGGATGGAAGATAGGGTTCTTTGGTATTATAATAAGAGCCTTGGTCTGAAGTTTTTTCTGTGGGTAATTATTCTTAGCCCAAAAAATGCCAGAATGGTGAAGATTTTTCTTCTTTGGACTCTTTTGTCTAGTGTGTTCACATTACCATAGATGGAATACTTTAGAGAAGCTATAATATTTCAGTCTAATCAGGTCCAGGCACAAATATTGGACCACAAGCTGTCTCTTCTTTGCACACAGATACAAGACGACTCAAGAGCTAACCAGGCATTTTATGATAGAAAGATTTGCTTATACAAGAACCATCTCCCCGTTTCTCTTCTTCAGTTTTCCTCTTGTTCCCCCAAATGCAAATCAGTAACTTTTATTAACACCAGGTCTGAAAAAGATTTCTATGTTTGAATGTGAAGACAGATGGGTGTTTGGTTTGGGAGATATTGGTTAACCAGGAATGCATAATCAGCAATTACCCAACAGCACCCCTGGGTCAGGATTCCTAGGGCTGAGACCTAAGAAGGAGTAGTCCCAGGAGGAGTCAGCTTCCCGAGGGGAATGAAGTTAGGGTGAGCTGGAGTAGAGCTGTTTGCCCATGGGCATGGCTGGAACTGAGGAGACGTGGCAGGAAGAAATGCTGGTGCATAGAGACATTACATGGTAGCTAAGCAGGTCTGGAGAATGGGTGGAGGGGCTGGGCTGGGTCTCTGTCTCCAGGTGGGTCTGGTGCATGAGCTGGACCTGTGGTGGAGTGCAGGCATGGAGAGCGCTGCCCAGGGATGGTTCAGCTTGGGTCACACCAACAGGAGACACCCCAAAGTGAAGGGCCAGACCCTCCTGGGGCCAGACTGCTTTCCTCCTACCATCATTCTGAAAATGGAGCAGAAAAACGCATGTGGGGCTTCACCCAGAGTCACCTCTGCCCATCTCCTGTGTTTTCAGGCAGGACACAGCACCTCCAGAAGCCAATGGGAAGTGGCGAGAGTGGGCGCAGAGGCAAGATTCATTCAGTCTTCCCTAAAGGCTGCATGTGAGGTTAACTGTATTGAGAAGTGACCAGTCACAGCCTCAACCCCTGGAGTGATGTTTATGTGGCCTTTTCTTTCTCCCTGCACCCTCACATTTTCAGATGATTCACGGGGCCCTTTCGAGAGGGGCCAAATCAATTAGGTGTTAATGATTCACCTGCAGGCTGGACTTCTGCAGCCGCTGTGAACTAATTTTCTTTCTTGGTCACATCCCCAAAAGGTGAAATGTTGCCATCTGACAACAGCTGTCGTCCCACTTTTGCCTCTCTGGGGAAGGCAACAGGCTAAATCATGAGACCCTCTCTCCTGGTAGAATTGCTGTGGCTGGTACCTTCAGCAGCCACCAGAGAACAGTCACTCTGTAGGACTGTTAGTCCTGCATCTTTGTAGTGTTCAAGACTTAAGCTGGGACATCACAGAATCATAGAATGGTTTGAGTTGGAAGCAAATCAGTCCTGCCGCCCCTCCCCCTATCCCAGCCCCGCCTAGGCAGGAACATCTTCCACTGCACCCGGTTGCTCAGAGCTCCATCCAGTCTGACCCTGAACACTTCCAGGACTGGGGCATCCACAGACTTTCCAGGTCTCTTGTAGCCCCTTTAGGTACTGGAAGACTGCTACAAGGTCATGTCAGAACTTTCTCCTCTTCAGCCACAATACTCCAACTCACTCAGACTATCTTCATAGCAGAGGCATCCCTCTGATCATCTTGGTGGCCTGCTCTGGAGTCAGTTCAACAGCTCCATGTCCTTTTTATGTTGGGGTTCCTTGAGCATACAGGGACAGCACTAAGATGTGAGGCCACAAAGCACTGTGTGCCCATTGGGAAGGAGTCTTGGGGCGGGGAGGCATCTGTGACTCAGACTGCATGGGGAAGTAGCAAGGAAACTCAGTACTGGAGTCTGATGGGGCTGGAGCTGAAACAGTAAAAGCTCTTATTGAAGTTGAGACCAGCCTCGTTTGCCCTGTTGCTGTGCCTGCCCACAGATGGCTGGTAGGAGAAACGGTGGCAAGGACAGGGCTTTCTCACTGTCTCCCACAGGCAGCAGTGCCAGGGTGAGTCTCTCCCTGCAGTTTCAGCTGCTCCTAGTGGGTTGGAACTGTGCCTTCCAGTCAGGAGTTCGGCCCACAGCTGACTTTTACCCTGGGTTTTAAGGGCTTGGTTTGCAAAGGGAGTATGATGGCATTTCAGGCATGATGACTGTGGTTTCCATAGCAGCCTGCAGGCCTGAGTCAGCATCTCCCTGCTCTCCTGGATGGGAGATCTGTTCCGGGCATGGCACACGAAAACACAACACTGGGACAGGGAAGAGTAGTGTCTATAAAGTCTGAGCTACCCTGAGGGCAGGAAATATATCAAAGAGAGGATCAAATCAGTTTTTCTCACAGTTAAATGTGGGGATCCCTTTTGAAGAATGGGGGTTGCCCATGCCCTCCTGAAGGATGAGTGCTCTCCTTAGCATGAAGCTCCTTTCACCTTTTTCTAAGCATATCTGCTTGTGCTCTTGTCATGTTCTGGCTGGGGCTGTGCAAGTGTGCAAAATGCTCTGTCCAGATACACACTGGCTCGAACTTCTTGGCTGGCAGGAAAGCTGAAGCATGCTTCTCCCTTAGGCACAAAGATAACTGTGTTTGTCTTTGCAGCTGCAATTTGAGACCTAACACAGTGAGAAGAAGAGATTTGGTGTCTCTGCTCAGGATGGCCAAAACCAAGCCAATTAGAAATGAAGAGGCAATTTCTCCTCCCTGGACTGACACAAGACATAACTAGTCATTTCAGCACTGTCAACTTTTCTGGCTTTCAAGATAAGGTTCAATCTTATGTGTGCAGCAAAATATGTTTTCTTCTGATGGGGCATTCTTATCATGAATGTATGAACAGATTCAAATTACCAGCTCACTGTGTCCCCCTGTACAACACGACCAGTGTCAAATGGTACTGTAAGGATGTGGGAAAGCCCCCCAGTGTTTCTCTAAGTGCTCTGTTTTGAGACCAGTAAGCGCTGCCTAAATAGTGGTGTGCTGGGAGCAAGCTGTGCTTGAAACATGAAACTCCTCTGAGAAAGGTCATTTGCTTCCTCTGGATGCATCACAGGATTGCTAGCAGGAACCAGCTCAAATTAAGCACAATGTGGAAAAACCTGTCTCATGTCCATCCCTCAGGGCTTATGTCCATCCCCAAACCCCTGCCGCCCTTCTTGTGTGTGTGTATGCATTGACGCACAGGACTGACCCTCCTGTAATGGGGTTTTCACCTCCAAAATTTACCAGATTTGCCTGAAGCCAGGGTACCTCCCTAGCCCAGCAGTCTTATTCTTTGTCCTGCATTTCAGTGCAAGATGTCTCCGCTGCCTTTTTATGTACAAGGACCTTGCAGAACTGCATGTATGAACAGAGACACACAAGATCCTCAGGATGATGTTTTGCCGGGTGCGGTAGGCCCAGGGTAAGATACACAGAGATGTCGCTCGACACACAGTGTGGACCCACAGCACAATGCAGTGTTTGGGCAAGTGAGAGAGAGTGTGGGCATGGCCAAAGGTTTTCAGCCTCTGATCCATCTCCATGCTGTCTGGCCTTCTGGGTGGTCTGCAGGCTGTTTCCCATCTCTTTTTGCTCACCCTTTTGGGTCAGTCTGCAGTTCAAAGGACTTGCTCTCTTACTTTAAGGATCTTCCATGTGGTTGAAGTGCCTCTTTCTGGCAGCAGTACAGCTTTGTAGTAGGCAGATTTTGCGGGTCCCGACAGCAGTGCCTCCAGGCAATCTGGCCTGTAGACATCTGCATGGTCTTTGCTGGCATGAGGCGTGCACTCAGCAACAGATCTGGGTGTCCCTCCTTCAGCCAGTCCAGGGTCTCAGAGGTGGGGATGAGTTCTGTATGTGCTGCAGTGTGGCTCTGTCCTGTGCATCAGCGCATTCTGTGTCTTCTGCTCCTCAGAAACATGTCAGACTGATCTATGACACTGATCTGCTTTCCAATCATGTAAGCAATTGCTGGCATCAGGCTATGGTTAAGAACACATCTGCTCGGTTCCGTGCCAAAATCCCTTTTCCTTATTGAGTCCTACTTGGGTCAGGATGTTCCCTGTGTACTTCGTTTGCAATTGTCTCTTGAGGGGACCAGGACACCAAGCAGCTGTCTGGGATACAACTATGCCACAGCCCCTTTCCCTCCCTATTTGACTTCACAGAACGCAGTTTTCAGCCCAAAGACTATTCTTCCTGGCACCGTATTCAAACACAGGCCAGGAGCCCCCCTCATCACTGGCTATTTTCCAAAACACCCGTGCTCACCTGTGATTGCATGTCTCCTCTCAACCAGTACAGACAGGAATATTTTAGTGGGCAAAACGTGAAATACCATATGGTGGCCACCAGAGAGAGCAAAACATGCCAAAGGGCTTGGCAGCACTACTGCCAGATCCCTTCTGCTGAGCTGCAGTACTTTGGAGATAGTTTCTCCTTTGGTTTGCACAGTCCTGAAGCCAAGGCAGAGGTTGGGAGTTGAAGCAGCAGGGTTGGAAGGAGGGAGCTGCTTTGCTGTGCCACCACTGCTGTGCAGCAAGCTGCTGAATCACAGAGGGTCTATGAGTAATGGGACAACAAAAACAAAACTGACATCCTCAGCAGCTGCCAGACTGGAGCATTGCTTCCCCCAGGGACCCCCGTGGGTTTACATGGGCAGGGCAGCCTGTCACACAGATCCAGGGCAAGTGCAACTTCTGACACCAGACTGCTCCTGCATCCTCAAAGATTTCCAGCCTGAAACTGCTGGGGAGAGGAATTTCCAAAACAAGTACTGCTATTCCAGGAATGCAGCAGGCGGAGGAAATAATCACAACAGAGATAAGGAGAAGTTGGTTGATTTGACAACTGTGCAAGTTCCTCTGGCTCCTGGCTTGTTTAGGATGAGACTTCAGCCCATCTCCCTCTGCCCCAGGTCACACAGTGCTGCCTTAACATCAGCTCTGCTGGTGGGGCTGGGGAGGCAGCTCTGAGACAGATGCAAGGGAAGATGAAATACAGCGAGAGGGGTCAGGGCAGTAGAGGGGCATCTGTTCCCACTCTCCTCTGCAAATGAGCCAGACGAGCTCCTGTGCTTTGGAGCTATCCACTGGGTTTCCTCTGGCTTTTTGGTCACAAGGCTCTTTCACTAAGAGCATGTGCAGGTCCCAGGTGTTTCTGTGGAAAACCAGGTAGCTGGTTTGCAGGTATTTGGGGAGCTTGTCTGCTTTTCTCCCTGTCCTGGGCTCTGTTGCTCTCAGCTGTCAAGATTCCCCATTTCATCACCAATCCCCTCAGGAATCAGCTCTGTTAAACATGTATGTGGCCACGTGGCACTCCTCTGGCAGACTACTGAAGGCTTTGTATAAGTGTTCTGCTGGAAAACATCTTAGGTCCAGGGTCTTGTTCCCTCCTCCTAGGGACAAAGAAAAAGCTGCATTGCTCTTGACTTGGAATTCAGAAAGAATTTGTTTGCTAAAACCAGATGTCTGCATCCACTTTTGCTGACCCCACACTGGGGCTTTTGCACCTGACACTTGCAGAGAGGCTGTTCTTTCATTGACAGAGAGCAAGGGATTTGTCAGAGCCAAGGTTGATATGCCAGGACTGTGCACATCTGTAGCTTGGAAAATAAGTGATATGAAAAAATAGGTTCACTGGCTGGACAACCTGCGGAGGGAAAGATGGACAGACAGTGCTTGGGCAGGTGGATGCAAGGCACTCACCTGGCTATCCCCAACACACTCATGTGATGGGGCTCATACTGTGCACACAGAAACTAAGGAAATGCTTGGGGTATTGAAACAAGGCTAGGAGTAAATAATTTCAGCCCTTTAAAGTGAAATTATCCACCTAAAGGAATGGCTTCAGATCTGCAGTTTCATCTTGGCTCATAGGTATGCTCAGCTTTGCATGTCCACCCTGTGCCATTCAAGCATACTGCTCACATTGGTCATTTTAACTCACTGCTTTTTGCTCAGCACTTTCATCTCTGACAAAACACTTGTGAGGATCTAAAATATAAAATGCAGTTGGTCAGGAGTCATTCTTCCTGACTCCTTCTAGAGTCCAGCTCTGTATCCTGAATACTGGTTTGTAGTCTTATTGCAACATAGAGACACCAAAGTTTCCTGCAGAGTTGTCAATGCTTCCTCCCCAGAGACATACCCAGTGTGAGGGAGGAACACAGCAGAGACTGTGAGGGAGGAACACAGCAGAGACTTTATTGACCTAGGCTAGAGGGGACTGTTATGGCTTTCTCCCTTTTGCTGTGCTGTACCTTTGAATAGGGCTCAGAGACACTCTTTGCCTCTTGCATGTGCAGCACAAGGTTAATTTTTGTAGTGCTCCTTGCTCATTTCTGCAGTTCTTTCAATATGCATGTGTCCTTGTTACTCTGGAAATACAGACAGCAACCAAGTGCTTTTCCTACCGGGGCTGTGCACAGAAACAAAAGCTGTCTGTTTCTAATGCTGTTACCCACTTTCTTACAGCTGGAGGTTGCATTATCCTTATTAACTGCACCACAAAGAGCTCATGGTGTTACCCACAGATACATTTCAGTCTCTCTTCAACACTGCTTTCCAAGGCATTTCTCACATCTGACATTATTTGTCTCCAAGTTTGTTTCTGTAATTTATTGAAGTTTATTTCACCAAACTGTAATGATTTGGTTAGATCCAGAGCCTCCTGGAACAGAGAGACATTATTTGCCATGTCACCATGTTTCTGCCATCTGCAAACTTCTTAAAGGTTTTGTAACAGCTGCTTTTTGAAAGGTCACCAGACCATTTTTAAACTCTTGTTTCTTTTGTATAAGACATGGATCTTACTGAAGCATCATGTGATATTAAGTGAAAAAATGCTTTGAGGAAATCCGGTTTTATAACAGAAACACCATTCCCTTTATTGGATTGAAGCAGTAATCCTGTACTGCTTGCTTTTTATTCCTTTGTTGCTTTTTTGTTCTGTTTTGGTTTTTTGGGTCTTTTTCTTTGTTTTAAGGACGAGAAATAGAAGAAAACAAGTTTATTTGACAGTACTGTGCCTCATGGGTGACTGTGGTAGCAATCTTCAGCCTCTTTGTTGATTCTGAGTATCAAACTGACATTTGTATAAGGGGCCAACTGTTCCCTTGCCCTTACTTCTTTTATCTTCATGGAAATCCTATGCTGGTTTTCTTTATTCTTCAAGGAAAACACTGACTGGTGTGAATGGAGAGTATGTGGGTGCAGGAGAACCTGCAGGAACAAGTGGCAGGAGCACTTGTTCCTGCAGGTGCAGGAGCAGCCACAGGGTAGGCAGTCATGGATGGCATCTGCATTAACTGACAACAGGTTCCAACTGCTTTCCAGACCCCTCCAAAAACAGGGATGGTCTCAAATATATGACAGCCTAAAGCAGGATATACTGAGACCATTAAAAATAGTGTTTGGAAGACGAGACATAAAAAAACCTGATAAGGAGACAAAGAACAGTGAGTATTTCTTAATGGTTCCCAGAAGAGGAGCAGATATGAAGAAAATGGAAACACAAGAGACCACAGTCACCATCAGCTCCTAATAGGTACCAAAAGTCAAGACTCAAAAGCAGCACACATTTCCTTGGGTAACAGGAGCCATCATAAGACCTCAGTAGTGAGTGTCCCTTTTACTCTCCATCACCATTCAGTGTCCTTGGACAGGCTGCTTACATTTTGGTGCTTGCATCCTGGATAGACCGCTCAGATACTCTCACCTTGAATATCCTTGTGAGTAAGAGGAAGCTGGCTTAGTTTCAAAATAAGTATGCCCTCTTCCTGTAGGGTCCAAAATGAGCTTCACTGTGTTGTTGCAAGATGAGCTTTTGCTCTGAGATTTCTGGTTTACATTTTTGCCATCTGGTGCTGTCACTTGGGGCTCCATGAGGAAGGACATTGCTGCTGCTGGTAACAATCCCAGCCTTTACACTAAAACAGTGGATGCTCAGCATACCAAGACCCTGTTGTGGCCTGTTATACATGTTGCCAGCTCCTCATGAGTGCCTGGTGTGTGAACTGGCCTCTGGTGCCAGGTGTCTCTTGTTATTAATGTGTGATGTTAGCACAATAGCAGCAGGGGCCTTGAGAGTTTTGGAACAGGCCAGAAGCAGAGACTCCAGGACTATAAATAATTCACTGGCAGCAGGTTAGGTGTGCAGCCTCAAAAGCTGGGCAAAGCCTGTGTTAAGTGTTCCAAATAAAAGCAGCAGCAGCTGAGCAATGAGAAACACATCTGAGCAACAGGGTTAGGCACCTGCTGCGGTGTGGGAAAGCAACACCCGCCAGTGCTGTGCAGGAAAGAGGGTGGAGGACAAGGGCTAAGAGCTGTCTAGAATCTCAGACACCTTGAAGAAGTGCCAGGATGCCAAATGTGGTGTGATTCTGGGGGGGTTCTGTGCCACAGCTGTGGGCTGCGAGCACCTCTGCTTAACACAGCTCTGTTCTTCTGGGGACCACATGCAGCTGAGGTTGGAAGGGAAGTTTGGAAGGCATCTGGTGTGAGCCCTCTGCTCAAGCAAGGCCACACAGAGCCAATCACCCAGGACATGTCCAGATGGCACTTGAATATCTCTAAGGATGACTATTCTCATCATCTACCTGGTTGCAAAAGCCTTTTGAGCTTGCAGTAGCAGGTGCGTGGTGCCATGAGTGTGTCTGAGCATGGCTTTTTGAGCCCATCTAATGCTCATCCAGTTCTCAATAAAGCTTTAATATGTATGTGTCAATGTGTTTAATCATGATTTTGTGTAGTATTATAATTAGAGCACATGGGACAAAGCACTCCCTAGCAAAATGCTTCAAAAGTGGGCCAGTGGCAGTGGTTTAGACATGCTGATTTAAAAAGCAGCAGTTTTGAGGAGAGCGGACTCAGGCAGAGCCACTTCAGCCGAAACAGCCCTGCTGCTTGCAATAGCCAACAATGACTCAGATACCCAGCAGCCCTTTACATGTTAAAGACCCTTACCACCTCTGCTATTAGATGGCATCTTGTCCACCAGAAACTCTAATTGCAGTGAGATCACAACTTCGAGGATTGCTAAGTAGGTCTCTCTGAGAAATCCTAGTTTCCACTCCTGTTCTTTATGTTGTCTGGGCAATCCTTGTTATGTCAACAAGGTGTGCTGAGACCTTTTTTTTTACAGGATTCTTGCTGGGAAGTACCACAATGTTGATGTAAGTTACAGGTAACCAAAACACAGTCAATTGCTGCCTCTGTAATTGTGTTTTCTATGGGTATGATGGTGGTTTAGAATGNTAGAATGATTATGGCAGGGAAGGATCTCTCAAGGGCTCTTGCTCAATCCCTTTACTCAAAAGCTAGTGTAAATCTGAATTCACACTATCATCACTCAGGTATTTGCACAGTTGAAGTGGAAGCTGTAGTCTTCCTCCTCCTATTGCTTCAGGGACATCCAACTCATCCCCTTAGCTTTGTGCTCCCTTGTAAGACTCCTGCTTAGACCAAAGTTTGGAAAACCACCCAGGCCTGGTAAATATGTGAGGCAAATTTTTAGCAGCTGGGTGAGAAAGCAAGTTTTAGAGACATAGGCAGAAAGTCAGTGTTTTCCAACTGCAATGAGCAAAATTTGGTTCTTCTGCAGAGCATCAGATATTATCTACCTGAACTTGAGCAAAGAGTTTAACACGGTTTCACATGATGTCTCTAAAAACTGGAGATGCATGGATGCCCCAGTCTTGGAAGTGTTCACAGTCAGGCTGGATGGGGCTTTGAGCTATATGGTCTAGGGGAAGGTGTCCCTGCCCATGGCAGGGAAGTTAGAACTAGGTGGTCTTTCAAAGTCCCATTCAACCCCAGCGGTTCTATGTTTCTGTGACATTCTGAGGCTGCATCTGTGGACTTATTTCACCAACACACCCCACTCACCTGTGCCATTGATGTCCTTACAGAGGACTTTGTGCTTCCTTGTGTCAAATACATCCCCAGGCATTGAGGATTAGTGAGTGGTTGCATTAAATTCATAAAGACCCCAGTGCCAGGGCTGACCATACCACTGCCTCCTCTGTAAGAATGCATCAGCCCTGGCTGTACTCTAGTCAAAAAGACAAAGAAATCTGGACCATGAACAGAAGAATAATCTCTTTTCCTTTTGTCCTAGGTTACAATGTAAGATGTACCCAAAAGAATGTATTCTATTGCCATCTTCATGAGTTGTTGAAACCAGGTGGGTCAATGCTCCCTGCCTCCTCCCTCAGCACTATCTCCTGCTAATGGCCCATCAGTGCCTTATCTCAGAACTCACCATCCCATTGTGAGATGCTCCACCTAGAGGGAGGAACCAAGCATTCTATCCTGGATATAATCCAAGATTTCAAACACCAGAGACAGCCTTTCCCCCTGGAATTCCCAGAGGACAAGAGCTACATAGCTACCACTGGACCTTCCAAGGAAGACCAGACCATTCTACAGGATCACTGCTTCAGCAGAACCACATCCATCACTTCAGGGGAACTGCAGCCACCACTTAATCAGACTGCTACTGCTCCCCTGACTAACAGGGTGTCAGGTCGTGTCTGTCAGTTTACGCCAATGTTTTTTCTGACTTGTTATATATATATATAAATATATAAGTAAACAACTGTTATTCCTATTCCCTATATCTTTGCCTGAAAGCCCCTAATTTCAAAATTATAATAATTCGGAGGGAATGGGGGATGCATCTTCCATTCCAAGGGAGCCTCCTGCCTTCCTTAGCAGACACCTGTCTTTCAAATCAAGACACCCTTCAATGCAGATTTTTTCCAGTCCTGGTCTCGTCTCCAGCACATCTCACTCTTCCTTGTGCCCATGTATCTCTGACAGTACTTCTGGAAGTGGGGAGAACAGTTACATTGCAGAGACATCTTCTCCCACATTGCTGGAACACATGCTGCTCTGGAGTGCTGTGACCTCAGACCCGAGACCCCCTTCAACAGCACTGCTCTTCTCTGTGAAGACTTGTCAGCACATTTCCCTTAAAGTGGTCACTAAATCCCATGGGAAAGAGGAATGGTGGCTATGCTTTTTTCTTTTTTTTTTTTTCCAATTTTGTTTCTGTTCCAGATTGTGGTTTGGTAAAAGAAAACTGAGGTACTTGCTGGGTGGGGTGCTGCTGGAGAGACTTTTTAGCCTCTTCTTCACATAGGAGTCTATCAATCCTTTGCATTTTTTGACTAGCTTGTTTCTCTCCCTCTTGAGAGGAAATTGGAGGATGTAAAAAAAAAAACAAACGGTCAGTGAGCTCCTAATGTGATGTCCTACATGCCACAGTCAGCAGCACCTCCACATGCTCCTAGACATGGGCTTAGCATCTGTTTGCCAGCTCTGGATGAGTTGGACACAACCTTGGAAAGCTTCACAGCTCCTCCCTGTCTCTCTTGCAGCATGGCAGATGGTCACAGTGTAAACACCATGCCAAGTTCTGGTTATTAAAATGTAGTGTCAAGCAGGTTTGGAAAGCACAGGCAACCATGTGACTCCCTGTTCTTTCCCTGGAAATGCCCTGCAGGCTTCCCCAGGCTTGTTGGCATTGTCCATGACCCTAGTGCAGCAGTGTGCCTTCAGGGACTGCACTCCTGCTGCTCCATGGCTCTGGCTCGGAGCTCCTGAGGGGCTGGTTTATTGCTGTGTCAGTCACACAGCCCGGGAACCACTGATCAACCCTTGAAACCTCCCAAGGTGTTGAGACCCCCAGCACATCAGTATGCTGTCCCAGGGCTGCATCACCCTCCTTGGGAATTCATCCTGAATATCCCAAGCCTTCCCTTCTGCAAGAAAATTGGGAATTTCACTAGAAGTCCTGCTTGACTAAAAAGGGCACTTCTTGCAGCAAAATAATAAAAAAAAACCCCTGAAACCAAACCCCCCAAAAAACACCACCAAAAAAAAAAAAAGCAGTGTGTAAGAATGGGGAACACAACAGAAAGCAAAAGAATGTAGTAAACATTGCTTGCTTAGGTGCTTAGAGGTGGTACTGAGGATGCCCAAGTTCCACCTACAACTCAGACTAGAAAGGATCATCAAAGATAGTACAATCTGACCCTGCAGACGCTCTAGAAGTTGGGGAAAACACACATCCACTGACAGATGAAGGAAACACGGTGATACTGGACAATATGGAAAAAAATACAATGATCACTGGATTTTTGGAGCATCTTCAGAGGCAAAGCCTGCTCCCAGACCACTGCATTCACCAGCTTGGTTTTGGAAGTAGGTGGGAAGACCAAATGTAGGGTTTAAGGACTGCTTAATGACTAACCCAGATGAGTTATCAGTTCATGTCAGTAAAGCTGCTATCAGCCATGGTGGAATATCATGGCAACTGGGAAAAGGCTGAATGAAAAACCTAATATATGATGCCCACTTTTAGGGAGGGCAAGGAGAAAGATATGTGAAACAGCAGTAGTACCTCTGTCCTTGTATAGTAATTACAAAATTATTATAAGCAATTCCTCCATCCTTGGAAAAATCACGGAGCAGGAATTCTTGGAAATAATTTTCATGCATGAGAAAGGCAGGAAGGTAGTCAGGAAAAAGTCCACTGGTCCAGCCTTTGGACTTAACCTAAACCTCTTATTGTCCCCACTTAGCTCATCACTGCAAGATCTAGTGCAGGCTTGGGAAGTCAGTCACCTCTGACTCTACAAATCTTGGTGTACTCATCTGCATTGCTGGTAGTTACATTTAGAGCAGTGGATGGAAAAGGAAAATGGGCTCCAGGAGTGGGATTGCTGCCTTGGGTAGATAGAAAACAGAGGTCTCACGTGAGTGCATTGTCCCTGAGTATACAGACATCCTGCACATGGGATGTAGTCAAATAAGAACAGATCCAGCATCAACACTGCTGTGCTAAGACACAAAATAGGAACAAAGGACAAGCACACTCACTTCAGACTCCTTCCAAGAGGGCGAAAAGGTTTAGCAAACTCCAGCTTAGAACTTTTCTTCCTTCTAACAATAGCTTTTTTGTTGTGGGTTTTTGGCTCTTTTTTTCCCCCTGTGGGCTGGAGAACAGGAAAGCGTAGCAGGGTAAACATGTGGGATAAATGTAAGAAACCTCTGCTCCCCCACCCTGGTTCTTGGCAGGCAGGTGGAGCACGAGGAGGAAAAAGCACTGCTAGAGCAAATATGGTCTCACAGCAAGAGTCAAGGGATCCTTTACCAGCCACGTGCTGATCTGGTCCAGGGAAGCCTTGGTAACAAGTGGGGAGAAAGGTGAAATCCTGCTGATGCTTCTCAGCTGCTGCTTTCAGCAAGGGGCAAAATTTCCACACACAGTTTCTTCCAGCCACTGAGCACTCCTCACCCACTCAGGCAGTAGAGGGGAGGAATAGCTCAATACTCTGGGGGCAGACTACTCCTCCTCTCTGCAGGAGGAAGTGGGAAGGTTGCTTTCAGACCAGTTTTCTGCCTGTAGATGTCAAACTTGGAAGCATGAGAAGGTAACACCCATGATTCCTGTGCCACATTTCAGGAGTTGAGAATCAACAGAAGATGCAACAAGGACCATGAAGGCTGCTGCAGCACCCCAGTTTGCTGTTAATTTACATTCATTGATGGTCCTGCATTGTCCCCAAAGCCCTTGGAAGCAGTTGTGAAGGGACAAAGCAGGCAGAGGTCACTGCCCTCTTCCAGAGCCCTCTGTCAATAGTCTCTTCAGAGCATGCCTGCAAGCAACTGCAGGGGCTTGGCAATTTCCTGCCCATTGTGCCAGCCTGGGCCCAGAGGCTGGTAGTTGGTCTCAGCTGGAAACAAGCCCACCTTTCCCTGGAGAGCACTGGGGAGCTCATGCCTAGCCTTAGCCACAGTCTGGCAGAAAGATCTCTTCCACAGAAACTTTTTGTGAGAAATTGCCAAGGAACACAGGCAAATGTTTACATCAGTTTCCCAGGAATTACTTCTCTATTTCCACACTCTAGCCAAACCCACAAGCACTCAGAGAGCAAGCAGTGGCCTGTTCCCCCAAGCAGTCACAGTGTGAGTGAGAGTTTGCATCCCCTGCCTGGTTTCAGGATAGATTGCATGCTGTCCCCCAACCAAAAGGTAAAGGAACCACCCTGCAGTTTTCTGGTGTCATCTGGGGACTCTTAGGTCTGTTTCTCTAATGGAAAAAAATTTTGCAGCACAGAGAAATTAATTCAGGGATCAGCCAGAGGGAGGAAAAGCTGGAGAAAGTTAATGCAAGGAGGTTAAGGCACGGCCTAGTCCACCCCATGAGCCAGAGACCCACCCAGACAGAGGGTAATCCAGAGCAATGCTGCCAGATGTAACTGAAAATACTTTTATTTGACACCAATAGTAAAGAATGGATTGGATTACACATCCTTTGATATATAAATGATAAGAATGCAAAAGCAAATCCATCTACAGGAAACCCAGAAGCAGTCCAATACAGAAGTAGCATCCTGGGGAAAAGCAGCATATCAGGACCCTCCCCCTCATGCCAAGAAGGAGATACTCAACCCAAAGAACCCAAGCATCAGTGTTTCCTTTGCAGCTGTGTTTTCTGGGTTTTGACCCTTAGTTACAACAGTATCACTTTGAGTGTTTTCACCAGTAGGGGAGAGGAAAAAACACTACCCACCATAGGACACAGTCAGAACTGGCTTTTGTGCAACGTGAGTGTTTGTAGATGGGGCCCCTGAAAATCCCATGGAGAGAAATTTCATGGCCAGGTGGAGTCAAGAGCATTTAATGAGTTTGACTGATACAGTTTACACAAAGACAATGAGATCTAGAAATCACAGGTCAGCACCAAAGGGCAACATGAGCTACAGAAGGTGGCTTCAGTTCTTTACATGGCTTGTGGATTTAGCAGTGGAAGAGAAACTACACAGCAGCTTCTTGCACTGCTAGTATCTCTCTGCTGAAAAGGGTTTTCAGGTTTCCTGATTTTCCAGTTTCCATTTCTTCGCTCTTTCAAGGCACATGTTGTAGAAACCTTTGATTGCAGCAGCCAGAAGCAAGGTGCTCATCCCACCTCTGTAACATTGAATAATTTCGGAATACAGCCAAACGACGAGTTGTTGCACTAACTTTTTCCTAACCATCAAAGAATCCCACTGCAAGGAATGCTCCCAGTGTCTCCCCCACCCACCTAGTAGCAGGCAGACACCACTACAGCTCAAGGTCCCAACTCTCTGACTTACAAAAGGCTCAGCACAAAATTCACGTGCTCTTGGCAAAGACCTGGCATTTTCAAGTGCAGCCTCAATAAATTTTTGGTGGTGATCTGTGGAAGTGGGGCCCTCCTTCGAAGGCAGCTTTGGAAAAAAAAAATTAGTCCTCTCCTGTGTTTCCATTACCGATACAGACTACACCCGTGGCATTGTTTTACAGGTAGACCTAATTTCTGTAATTCTGTAAAATTTCTGTAAATTTCCGTAAAACAGAATATTCAGCTAATTTCTGTAAAACACATTTTGTACTCCCTTGCATCTTTAAGACCTGGAGCTTGATCTGCCAAAAGGACTATTCTATGGTTTTGGGGTTTTTTTTTTAATGCAATGATAAGCACAAAAGATAGGCTCTTAACCACAAGCCTCCTTCCTTGGGCTTTGCTCCTGCTCTCTGCAAGCCCATCTTTGCTCAGCTCCCAGCATGACTGGAGCAGCAAGGTGAAGACTTTTCCAAAGTGAGACAGAAAAGGCATCTAGTATTTAAAGTCTCTGCATCCTGTGATCCACTGCTGTCCTAAGAAGAAATGCACTGTTCCCTGGTCCCTGCAGGATCCCACCCCTGCAGTACAAGGGTTCAGCAAAACCATCAGGTCTCAAAAAATGCAACGAAAAACCAAACTAAACCAAACAAAGGGGAAAAAAAAAAAAAAAAGGCAGTGCTGAAGATGATCCCCAATACAACAAGTGTCCCTGATTTTAACAGCCTTCAGCACAGGCTAAAGAAGTGCAAATTGCTGTGGTCAGAGCTGGTGGCAAAGTACTCACCAGAAGGAATTCAGTTCTCAGTTCTGGCTAAGAGCTTTGAATCATTTAAACCAGCTCCCTGGGTGTCAGCGCCTGAGGCTTTCATACACAGTCAAGGGGAGGAAAAGCAGGGTCTGTACAGGTGGTGCCCTGGTGCACTGACAGAAAATAGTACTGCAGAATGTGCATGCCCCTCGAGCCTGAGACAATTAGAAGGGAGGTTCCACATAGAGGACACACACTGCAAACAGGCTTTAGGCAAAGAAAAATCATTTGGATGTCAGCCCTGCAGTGAATATCTCAGCACCGCAGGAGATTTAATAGACAAATACGCAGAGCAAACAAAATACATGGCTTATATAAAATGACGCACATAAAAAGCTTACTAGTCTAAAGATCAAGGAGGCTTTGAACCATATCCTATTACTGCACCCTAGTTTAATCTGGTATTAAATATACTGCTTATGATATACAAATTACTTTTAAAAGTTATTAAAATGTTACAACAACAACAAGTAATAAAAGATTTCAAGTTTTATGCACAACCTTTCAAGAGAAAATTTTGGTTTTAGGAAGCTTCAGACAATGCTTAAATAGCGTGATAACTTTCTACTACTGCTAACAAGTGTTAGCAAATTTTAAGGCCATAATTTAACTGTGCAATTCTATTAATCTTTATTTCAGGAAAAAAAAAAAAACCCAACACCACAAACCCACCCCTCTCTAAACTCCCCCACCTTCCCAGAAAAATCCCAGGTGGTGTTTTGCTGAAGCAAATAATCTCTATCATATCCAGAAGTAAGGTTATCTGAAGCCAGTGGTTTTTAGAGAGGCCATCTGTATAGCTCCCACCCTATGCAGGGAGCTCACCCACAAATTCTGGCAAACTGTCTCAACTCCCTCAAAGCCTCCTTTGAGACTAAAAGAAATAATGACATTCATTGAATCCAGACTTGATTGTTCAACACCTGCTCTGCACATAGAGGAGATGTTTGTTTTGGTCACTATGAGAAAAAAGTTGTATTATGCTGTCTCCATTAAAAAAATCTAATGCCAAGCATAAACTTGGACAATTTTAGCAGCATTTTACAGTCCTTCATAAAGTAAAACCAGGAATGAATTAAAAGAATGCTTGCACACACCTCATTCAAAATACCAAATGTCATGGGCAGTAGATACATCACAGTCATAATCAGTAAAATTTGAGTCCAGCAATTAACTCAACATGGGGAGTACTGCAGCAAAGATCAGATTCAGCATTTTCTGGCAAAGTAACTATTTACAACTCGTATGTACAGCTTCTGGACTTAAAAACAACGGAGAGCTAGAAAGTTGCGTAAAGTCAAGTTCGAAATTTAAAAAAAATATTAAAAAGCACTTGTCCAACCAATTTGGAGACACTTTGGCATGCCAAAAGAGGCCTTTTTTTTTTTTTTTTTTTGGTTCATTGCAACTGTTATAAAACCAACAGATATAATGCATCAGTGAAGCCAGATATCCTGGGCAATATAGGCAAGTCTCTGTTGTGTCTCTGATGTTAGCTATTAGGGGAGCCAATATCCACTGTGATCTTTGTATACAGAGGGTACTTGTCAGTTCTTAACACCTTGTACGATAGTGAATTTAAGCCATCAGAATTCATCGTCTCTCTTGTGTGAGCGATTCTGTCAAACCTGCAGGAGGGGAAGAAAAAAAAGTGGGGGAGAGAGTGGAAACAACAAAGAAAGAAAGGAAAAAATGTTTAAACAATTTGATCTTTGCCTGCCTGTCAGGCGGCATCGCAGGTCTTTCAAGAACAACCTGAGTATCAGGCCCATAAACATCCCAAGATGTGATCAGCCCGAGCAGTGGGCCAAGGCATACCTATGGGGTCAAATTTTAGCTAGGAAGAAGCAGCCAAGCTTTTAAATCACACAAGCTGCCTTTTCCAGCTCTGCACTAGAACAGAGGGTTATACCCCAAAGACAAGTTGGAAACGATTGCTCAGAATCTAATTTCCTGTGTTTAAGGGAAAAAGAAAAAAAAAAAACAAGAGGAGAGGCCTTCATGCCATATTGCAATGTCGGGGAAAAGGTCTATAATCAGATAAGAAACTGGCAAGAGGAAGGTGGCAGCTTAGGGAGCAGGAGCAGAGAGCTCTGTCAGGGAGGAGATGGCTGCAGCCTTTCTACATTCCACCTTGGTGCACTGCAAAGAAAAAGCCAAGCAGTCGGAGCAGCAAAGGCACCCCTAAACCTGCAGTGGGACAGGGTGACACACACCTCTCAGGATTGGGTTCATTCTTCCTGTCCCGGGAATGCCGGATCATTCTGCACTTCCCAATGACCGCATCCGGACGGGATATGCCCATGCCTTTAAACACCAGCCTGTAAGAGCAAGTATATTAAACACCCAACGGATGTGGGATGCTCTGCCGCACCTTCCACAAATAACCATTGNTTTTTTTTGAGGGGGCACGTTACTCATGCACTTCCAGGCGTGCCAACACAAGGAAGGAAAGCCAGTTCTTTTCCACACAGACACTTTATCTATCGTGGGGAGTAGAGACCTCCCCCTGCCAACACCAAGATAATTCACCACACCCTCACTTACACCTCCATCTTCTCCAACCAACACCCAACACCCACGTTAACCCTGCTCCAGACTGCAGACTCGAATTTGAGTAGGAGTCATCTACTTTTTAACCCATTGGGATAGGAGCCAGAGGGAGCACTTATTTTTTGTGACATGAAAGCTGCAGCACTGGGGGAAATCAAGGTGAATGGTGGTGAAGCAGCATAAAGGAGAGATATGGTCAGAGCCACAGTGGTCCCAGCTGGGACCTACTAGGCGAGGGGCAGCCCATCTGTGTTTGCATGTTCTCCACAAAGCACCTGCAGAGTTATTTCACAGATGCCTGTGACGGAAAAGTACTTGATTTCTTCTTATTTGCCTCTCCTTTTTTACTTCTGTGTAGGATCTTCTGTTCCTCAAAACCCAAGTGCCCCAAAAAGAAAGGGCTGCCACCTTGCTCTCAATGCTGAAAGGCTACCCCTCTCTTGGCTTTTTAACAGAAGTGCAAAATCTCAGGAAGGTACAACTTTTTTCTGGAAGAGCCTTCCTGAAGCCCAGAAGAGCTCAGAAACCCCGGAGAAAAGATCACAGAGTGGTTTTGTCACTGAGAAACATGAAGGCGGCTTCCAAATACAGACCCCTCACGATGATTTCTCTTAGTGAATGCCGTGGATATGTGAAGCTGTAAGGTAGCTCAACCCCATGTTCATCCTTCGCCCTGGTTTTCCCAGCCTGCTCTGTGAGAACAACTTCCTCCTCTCCTGCAGTTCTGAGCCTTGCTCAGCTTCCTTCCGGTCAAGCTTACATTGCTCACAGCATTATACAGAGCTGCTTACAGCTCCTCAGAACAAAAGGATCAGCTACAAGGCTGCAGAGCCAAACAAATCTTGGGCTGCATTGGGTATGATGGGTCAAGGTCTCATCCATCCTCCTGAATCCCCTTCTTTGAGCCAGTGCTGGGAGACCCAGAAGCACAGTGCTCCAGCCCATGCACTGATGTGGATGCTTGTGAGGCTACAGGGAGAATGAACAATGGCAGGGGGAGGGGACAGGTGTGGGACTTTTCCAACCAAACCCCACTCCCCACCACACCTTGGGAGCTGAGAAATGGGGTGTCAGCACCCAGCAGGAACATGCTCTCATTGAGCCAGCAGGTTACCCACACGCCACCTTCACCTCCTGCCTGGAGACACCCCATGTCCCCCCATACCCTGGTGAGAGCAGCAGGTCTGTGTTTACCCCCACCCTGAATGCACTCCAGGGTGCCAAGGAGGAAAATTTATTTACCTGTTATAAATGTCATCATCTTCACCACCCCAGCCCCAGTAATTGTTTGGGAACCCATTGATCTTTGTGAACTGCTCTTTGCTCAAGGCAGACACACCTCCAAAATACTGATTGTAAGGCAACCTGGAAGCAGAGAAAAGAACACATTAGAGGAGAGAGGTGCTAGCCAAGGGGCAGCCTGCCTGCCTGAAAAGGGCTTGCTGCTGCCCTTCACCCAGCCCACACAGAGCCAGCACCCACTGCAAGGCACCTTCCTGCCACAGGAAGCAGCACGTGTTGTGGTACCCTGAACTCAGCCGAGGGAGAGGGAACTGGTGGGCTCAGTCCCAAATACATCTGAGAAGCATTTTGCAACTGCAAGTAGCTGCAGCCTTTCACTAAGGACAGCACACTGTCCTCAAAGGACAGACTGAGATGCCTATTACCTCACCGAAGGCAACATGAATGCCACAGGAGTGGCAAGAACTCAGACAGACATCGGATGTGCCAAAGAGCCTTCTCCTTCTGCAGCTCTATCACTCACCTCCACACTCCTCAGTGCCCCAGAAGGAAGCCTGCAGCCCAAAACTGAGCTGGCAGTGTGACCTTGCATACCGAAAGCCAACCATCTCCCACTTGATATGGAACAATTCACCAGGGGACTGGGGACAGGTGAAGTTCAGACCCAGAGCATAAGGAAAGAGTCCACACAGGGAACACCAGGACGTAATACAGACTTGCCTCTGCCTTAACAGGCAGAGGAATCTCTTGTTTTAAGTTTCACCTCAGTGAAAGAAAGAACTGCAGCTGCCCCAGTGCCAGTGGCAGTCCTGCTCCAAGCAGGGCTTGGGTCTGGAGTGGAGATATGTAGGGACCCTGCCAACACCACCACTGCTATAGCTTTAGCACTACTGGCCACCACAGGGTCACAACCAGTTTTCAGTTTCTAGATGAGATTTTAAACGCTCCCTTAGGGATTTGAGACAGTGGAAAAAAAAAATTACCAAACCAAAAACCAGAAAGGAAAAGCAAGACACGTTTTTGTTCAGAACAGCTTGCTGAACCTAAATGTATGCTGCAAGAAATTTCGGTTTGTGCTGCTCTCACATACCAGGGCAGGTCTCTCAGTGGCATGAAATCGAACAGCCAAAATAATTTTGTCTTTCTCTTAAAATAGTGTCTGATGCAGTCTTTTTAAAGCTGCACTGTGTGAGGGTGTCTCACTTTTCAGACAGGGTGGAAACACTAGCTGTCTTCCAGCTTCCAGACTGAAACACAAGAAGGGATATGTGAGCATCTGCAAAATGAAGGGTGCTTAGCTCTTCCTCACCCTACGTTTCACTTCCCAGAAGCTGTGAATTTTAATAAACTGCTCAGCTGCATTTCTCTGCCTTCCTCCCCTGCAGCCACCCGCTCCCTGCAGGGACCTGCATGTTAAGACAGGCTTTTGGGAGAGATGCCTTCCCATGCCTTCAGTGGTGGGCGGGGATGTGTAACACTGCGCCTGCCCTGCTAGGCTAGCAGTGATATTAGGAAAAAGATGCCACTCCAAAAGGTGTCTCACCGAAATCCAAATTTATCCATGGATACAGAGAGGTGCCGTGGCTGGCTGTAACATTTGTAGGTGTTCCTGTCATCCATTGGGATGAGGTCTACATCACTAAACACAAAGCAGTCATAGTCATACTCCTTCAGGGCCTCTGCAAATCCAATATTCAGCAGTTTAGCACGGTTAAATTCTTCTTCTCCATCCTAATTTAAAAACAAATAAAAACAGTTAAGTGATTTGATTTTGACAGTTGTCATCAGCAGTTTCTTACCTGTTGCCAGATGCTGGTGTTGCTGCAGAGGGCTGACATGCCTGTAATGGACTGAGCTTGAGCCTCAGCACCACCCTTGCAGCACCCATGGCATGTTTGCAGCAGACCTCCCCTGACCCCAAATGCTGCCTGCAGGACAATGACACCTGGGACAGCTGCAAACCATGGGGGCAGGAAAAACAGCTGAGGAAAGGCTGGACCCAGCTCAGCTCCCATCTCTTGGTGGGACTACCCAATAAGGCAGGTTTGATACAATACTGAGCGGTCCCTGTGTCCCATTCCACGCACAGGCATTTAAGGATTGAATCTTCTGATATATGGGGAAAGCAGGTGGGACTTCCTGGAGCAGCAGAGAAAAGCAAAAAGAGGTGAGTTCCTCTGGAAGAAGAGACTCTTGCTGCAGAGAGAAACACTGGCAGTGCTTTAGCTTACAGCCCTGACAAAGGACCATGGGCCAAAACCTTTCTGTGGCCAGAATTCAGCACCCTCCTCCTAAGCCCTGCCACAACATGGCCATAAGACTGTGGCGCAGCCACTGCAGAGCAACGTGTGAGCACACACCAGACCTGTTCTGCAAAGCACAAGACGGCACCAGGAGCCAAGATCTGATGCTCTGCTGCTCACCTCTGACCCTCTGCCAATCCCTGGGCAGCCAACCATGCACGTGCAGGAGCAGGATGCTCCCTGGGCCTCAGGAAGCAGGTTCAGCACGTGGCTGTGACACACAGCCTTGGTTACTGGATGGCAGGCCAGCACGAGCTGCTTCCTGCAAGGGCTACAGCTTGAGAGATGGATGCTGCCACTGCTACAGTGGCACATCCAATTCTTTGATGCTCTTCCACCCTGTTCATCTGTCCTGCAGGCCCTGATAGAAAATTGAAATCAGGAAGGCTCTCAGCATGATAGGAAGGACCTGAAAAGGGTTGATACTACAGCAGGTCATAGCTAACGAAGGGACTGGCAGGGCAGGAAAATCTCCACTTTCCTCCCCAAGCAATGAAGCACTCGAGGAGAACCCATTTGGCCTTTTTCAGGCAGAAACATTTCAAAAGCACCTATGGATTTGAGCACAAGTACAGGCTCACAAATTGGTGCGCACTTTTGAAAAACTAAAAGATCATACCCACAAACTCAAGAATACTGGTGGTTCGAGAGTAAGGATTTTCAACTCAAGACCTCAGTCTGTGGCAGCAGCTTCAAACCCAAACCCTGAACAAGGGAACAGAGCAGGCAGAAAGAAACTCATAGGGCTTCACTCAAAGACACTGAAGGTTTTTGCCAGCCTGGAAACCAAGACTGCCAAATCCATTCTACCTTTAGTCCTCTGCACTCTCTGAGCAGTGTCAAAGACTCCCCCACTGTGTAAGCTGTCTCCCCCACCCTGCACTACCCACACCTAACATGGCAAGCAAATCAAGGATGGATAAAATACTGTGCAGAAGGAGCAGCAGCTTAAAACATCACATCCTCTGTAAAAGCTTTACCTGGTTAATAAACAATCATTTTGGTAACTGTTTAATCCAGACTGGTTAATGGATCTGCTGCTGAAGAGCCAATGCAGGTTCTTGAAACAACCCCAAGTATATTCCAAATGAAGGTTTTAAAATGCAAGTGTCAAACCAAAGTTTTCAAAAGCATTCATCACCTGCCTTGGGCATAAATGACTTCACAGGGAGGAGTAAGCTTTCATGGAAGAGGATCTGAGCAAATTCTCAGCTTCCTCACCCAAAACAAAAGGGTTCACACAATAATAAGGTGGTGGGTGGATGATCACCACCATGCATAAAGCAAGAGCAATGAAAACCCGAGTACAGAAAATGAAGGCAAGTGGAACAAAGGGGCTGGGGTGAGGAAGAAGCTGAGGTCATGAGATTGGAGGGTTTTCTTTCCCCAGCAAAGGGAGCTGCCCAGCCCTAGCTGCCCAGCACTTCTCAGGTCTCATGGCACTAAACCCAAACTTGGCTCCAAGGTTCTGAGGGAGACTGGTCCTGGTGCTGGTGCAAAGTGCAATGTGCTCAGACCTCAAAGCAACTGCTGGGCCAGTCTAGGAGATTGGCGTCATTTCATACCCTTTGGCTGCTCTTTTCCTAATGAAATTCAAGGCAAAGGGCACTTCACACCGATTTCGTTACCAGCAGAGGCTCAGCTTCAGGTAGCCTCTAACTCTTCTGGGTGACACATGGGGATTAACAGTGTGATGCCTTAGGTTTTAACTTTTATATTTTTCAAATCCTGTACTGCTAGTGTAACTCTGAAGTTTCCTGTAGCTTAAGTGCTGTTCTCTCATGCTAAGATAGACATAACAAAGCCTCTCTAGCTTGCTCTCCAAGGACACCCAGACCATCCTAGGCCCAAGAACTATAAAGCATCATCTTGGGGAGGGGGGGGAAAAGCTTGGGGAAATTCCATCATTGGCTGGGTTCTGGTTGGTGAATTGATGCTGATATAAAAATGTGAAGAACTCGAGACCTGTCATCCATTTTGGGATCCACTGAGGCAGGACCTCTGGAGCCAAAGGTGTACATCTGAAGGCCTTTCAAATAAATACCTCCTTTATTCCTTTATTCCTGTCTAGACTCTGTTTCTAGGTAGCCATTTAAGGCATCAAGTGCTATGACAAGCTGTGTTTTCAAACCTCTCCCCAAAAAACTTCAAAGCACAGAGACTTTTTGCACCCAGAGCATGTGGGACCCCTCCTGCCACTTCACCCATGGGACCTTGGCAGAGTTCACACAGGAGCCCTGTGCATGGAGAGGGAGGGGACACAGGGCAAACACTTCACATGGGCATTGCCACTCTACTCCCAAATGGCAGCTTCACACTCTGGCATCCAAAAGACTTGGAAGAAGGGAATCACAACTAATACAATAAAACAAAGAACCTCTCCAAGCCATTTCTTAGTAACTTTACAGTGAGCATGTAGCTCATGCAGCAAACTTTGCAAGGCTGTTAACAACTCTGACTGCTTTGAGGGCAGGAGGGTGGTTTTGTGTCCAAGGAAGTACGTGGGGCTTTACCACGTGTATTGGAACACAAAAAGACAGACAAGAGGTTTTCATTTTTGCAGAAGCTCTGTTTCTTTACCTAAGGCAATGTGGAAGCACTGGCGTGCTTGTGGTATCTGAGATGCAGATCTTTCAAAACTCACAAGCATGCTGCAGGCTGACTGATCCCCAACATTTTGGAAAAAAAAAAACCAAACAACAAACCAGAGCTGTGAAAACTTTCTGTGCTGACATTCCTTCCAAGTCAGCACAGAGTACAGTACCCACAGGTGACCCTCGAGAAAGCAGACAAAGCAGAACTGAAGAAACCTCCATCCCTCACCTCTGCCTGGCAGCTTGTCATCTCATAGATGCTGTTATTTGTCACTAAGAAATTGATTCGTTTGGACTTGCTTGGACAGAGGAGCATTATCCTGAAGAGCGAGGCGGTGCACAGGGGAGTGCTGGTTTGACAATGCAGTCAAGCACTAGACACAGCCTCCATGCTTTCCTAGGCTTTCAGCCAGGAAAGTTGTAGTCCAAGCACATTTTTGCTATTTTCTTTTTCCTGACAATTTTTTCCCAATGTTCTCTTGTCCTGAAAGTTAACTCATGTCTGAGTTCAGTGCTGGCACCCAGCACCTGCCTCTGGCTCCTGAATTAGCTCTCTCTGTCACTCCCAGAACTAACTGCTGCCTCAGTCCTGCAAGATCTGACACTGACTCCTGCTTGTACCTGGAGGTGAATGATCAGCCTGAGCAGAACAACATCCAGACTCTTTTACTTTCCCATCCCTTACATCAGCTGAATCTGGGTTGTTCCGCCAGACCTACCAAAGGAGGGTTCCTTATTTTTTTAATGTTAGACAGGAAAAATCCAGGGTTTTGAAACAGTTACTCAAACTAAAGGGGTTGCAAATCAGCAAGAAGCCACATGTCCTGACTTTGTTCTGCCTCCCATGTCCATGTAGGAGGCAGCTCTGTGATCCCTCCTGCAGACAGCACAAATGACCTCTGGCTGCATCTCCTTCACCTGGATCCTACACTCATCAAGTCTCAGGAAGGTGTTGGTGAGGATATATATTTTCAGGACAAGGAGGAGAGAGCCATCACCTCCAGTGGGAGCTTGCTCGCTAAGTCAGGGATACACTGAGACAGGCTAAACCAAACACACAATGTCCATGGGAAAGTCCTTCCTCCAGGGGACTTGACCAGGCAGAACCAGATTTCCAGAGCCATAGAGAGGTATCAGGAGATACTTTGGTGTTTCTCTGTCAAAGGGTGTTTTGAGGCCTCAGCAGATTACACTGGGCAGTGGGAGAGCGCAGCCACAGTGGAAACTTGCCCCTCCCACCATTGCAAGGGCAAGCAGGGGCTGAGCACCATTCCCTCCTTTGCCCACAAACCTGATACCCCCTGCAAAGTAGCATGAATAAGAGTGATGCCCCAACCACTCCGCACTCACACGCACACACACGCCTCTCTGGAAAACTGCTACCAAGACACTGCAAATAGCACCAGGGGCCAGTGGAAAATGGTTGAACAACTGCCCAGTTTTCAGGAAATTGGCTGTCTCCCCTTTCCAAACCTGGCTGCATGGGCATTTGCATGGGCTGAAATGCAGAGAGAATATTAATTTCTAGACCTGAGCATCTGTGTGGCAATGGCCACAGGTGCAGGAGAGCACATGGATAATGGTGGGAGTGAGCCAGGCTGAGGGAGGCGGTGCAAATTCATCACACGTGTGGCACCAATGGGCGCTGGGCAGAGCGTGCCCAGCTGTGTGTCCTCATCTCAGGTTTACCTGAAAAATCCTATAGTGGCTACGCCACGCACCAGGTTTGAGTTTTTTCAGGGGTTGGGCGTGCAAGGTGAAACATAATACACGTTTTCCACTGGCTCCTGTTACATGCCAGACATTTTACAAACATCATCCCCTTGACTTTAGCCAAGTCCTACTCAGAGGCATTCAGGCACGCAAGAACAGCATGGTGGAGACACAATGGACTCGTGACAGACACACATTGCACTGAAAGGAAGAAGTTTGACATTACCAGTGCAGCGGTAGCAGGGCTCAGCGCTCCTCTTTCTTTCTATGAGATGTGGAGCACAGAAGAGCATGTAGGCAGCGTGTAAGAACCAGATCACACAGCAATTCTCCTTGCTTCAGTGATTGCTTTGATATAGACAGGATTAACAAGTAAAGGTAATATTTCCCCACTAGAAGGAAAAATAAAAAAAAAAAAAGGAGGGCAGATGCAAAGGGAAGGACAGACAAGAAAAAGAGAAAAGCAATTGTCAAGACAGCAGAGAAATAAGACTGTTTTCCTACTGTACTTCTGGAAGAATTAATACATTTTCTGCATCTCTGTCTATTCAGTGTTCCCACTCACCCTTGGGAGATGCATCCAGAGAGTTTACTACCACTGACCATTCCACTCCTTCTAGACAGAGCTTATTAGAGGCATGCAGAAGGAGAATGTTTATTTCACAAATCAAGTAGTCTTACTTGCTAACCGAGATCTGCTGGATGTGGCCCAGGTATATATACCCTGTGTACTGCATTTCATTCTCACTCCAACTATGCTCAAGGGATGCACCTGAGAAAAACCATTTGCTTCAAAAACTGTGAGAGTTTTTGAACTGTGAGAGTTAAGCGTAAAGCACACAGCCCTAGTGCTGGAGAACAGGACCACAGAAGAGGAGTAGCCAGCAACACAGGGCATTGCAAGCCAGCATGCACCATCACAGCAGCAGCGGGGACTCCAACCGGGCTTCAGACACTGCCTGCCTTCATGGGCACCGGCACTCCTCTCCTCACCCTGGAACACCACCGATGGGGAAACACCACCCCCAGCTGCACTGCCAGCTCTTCACAACGGAGATGGCTGCTCTCCCACAGGCGATGCCCAGACCACGGGCAGGCAGCTCTCACAGCCGGTGGGTGAGCTACACCCACCTGGGAAAGCAGCGGCCCCCACCGCAGGACCACTGCTGGAAGCCACACCACACCCTCACTTCCGAGCCGCGCTCAGAGCCAGGAGGCACCGTCCTGCACGCCCCTGACCAGCGGGGACGCGGCTTGGCCAGCCCCGCGGCACCGCCACTCGCGGGGGCAAACGCTGCGCGGGCCAGGAAACGCAGCCCGAAGGACTGCGGCACCAGCTGCTCCCTGCATGACACAGGAAGGGTTGGCATGACAGAGCTCAGCTCTAGGCCACAGGGTGCCAGCCCGCATGCTGCAGAAATGCCTCGTGTCCTCACCACTGTGGCTGCCAGGCCACAGGCACAGTCAAGATGCAGACACCAAACCATCTTGGCTGCTGTGCTTGGAACTATTGCTAATTCCCCAGAAATCTCTTTTGTGCCAGTCTCTGGCACCCTGGAAATGAGCAAAGTAACAGAAGTTGTAGTAATGGTGTATCGGTTTTGTCTCTCGGGATAGGTCTCCCCCTACTTTCAAGTCTGTGACAAAATTCCATCGCTTGGATGACCATTTTAAATATTCATGGTGTTTGATATGCCCAAACACACCAGCTGATCCAAGCATTAGTTTAAGGAGTTAACACTTAAAGAAGCATGGTATTTCACCTCAGTTCTTTCTGAGCTGAGAAAACAGGACATAAATACATATCCAAGAGAGATACTGCAGTGGGATTGTCCAGAAGGTGCTCTCTGCTGGGGCTCTCAGAACTGCATCTGCCCTTTCACCCTGCAGCCTGTACAAATGCCTGCACATTTCAAACCTTTCCAAGGGTGAATGACACTTACTTATTTAAACACCATAATGCTATAAATTAAGCTTGTCTTGAAATGTGCATTTTTATACCATTTTTTTAAAGGCAGGTTGAAGGCCACCAGATATTAAGGGAAAAAAACCCCAAAACCAAAACCTCCAAGAACTTCCCCTTGACTGCTTGTTTGTTTTCTGTTCTTTTCACCTCAAAACCACTTACCTTCCCCACTGCCACAGCTTTGCTTTCTCCATCCTGGCTTTGTGCACTAAGATGAATGGAACATGCTTAATAAAGTGAAATCCTACACAATTATGGCACATCCACTACCAAACTAGGCATTAATGCCAACTTATTACCTTAAAAAACTCTGCATGCCATTTCTGCAGCAGCTGGGAACAAAGGACAATTGGAAAGAGATATTAAATTGCCTTGTGCTATTAGGAATTGTTTTTCCTTCTCATCAAGGGTTTTTTTTAAGCAGAAGCTCTTAAGAGTGAATTGTACCTGAGCAGACAAGGGGATCTCACGTTTTCCATCAAAAGCACTGAAGCAAAATTTTTCTTTTTTTTTGTTTTTAAATTTTTTTTTAAGCAACCATATCCCTGCCTGCAAGCCTACTGCTGTTCAAAGTAAAACAACCACTCCTCTATTTTAAGGAGCATGGGCACTGTTGTGACAGCTGTATCTACTAGCTGCTTGTCTCTAGCATCTTACCTGGTTGATAACGTATACTCCATAGTCTAGTTGCTGCCTTTGGAGAATTGGGTGCAGGTAATAGAGCCAGTACTTCAGGTGTTCCTCTCGGTTCCTGAACGGTATGATGATTGCTACTTTCTGAAGTGCTATACAGTCCTTTGGAGCAAAACGACCTCCTGCTTTGACCTCTGGGTTTATTCTTGCCACTTCTTCCAGGTTTACAGTCTGGGAAAACTCCACACGTAGTGCACCAACTGGAACAGAGGCATAATAAAAAACAAATTAACACACACAATCTATTTCTCTGAGCATACATCCTTTACACTCATTTGGGTTTCGCTTGGGTTTGGTTTTTAAGAAAAAGAGCTTTTGGTCCCAACACAATCCCAGCAGTGCATGGAGGTGTTGAAGCTTGGACCATCCACACCTGGAGCAACCTCACACCACCATTCAGAGCAAACCCACGAACACTGTGACCTCAGAATCCCTCAGACTGCAAATCCTGCAGTCTGTGTGGCCAACCAAGAGCTGTGCTCCCACACACACCACAAAACCAGCCTCAAGTGTGGCCTTCTGGGCTCTCACCCACCTCAGGCAGCCCAAAAGTCAAGTACTTCAAAAATAGTTCTGCTCTCCAGCCAACAAAATCACCTATGGCTAGTCACATGCAAAGTGAGTAAAATCCCCTTCCTGTTTTTTTATTCTTAGAGATATTTTCAGTGTTCTGTAGACATGCTCCTTATTTATTAAAAGTTCTGTAGTAGAAATACTAAAAAACCCATACCCAGATTTGCATTCAGGTTGGCAGTTCCTGCAGATGGTTTCAAAAGTGGCGGGTTTTGAAACCACTGAAACAATCTGTGCCAAAACCTGTGTTTAAAACTGAGAAGCCCAGGTGGCATCAGAGAGAACCCTCTCAGAATATCCAGGCTGGCCCTTCTATTTGCTTCCAGCTGCTCCAGGACCGATGGAGCGACTCGCCACAAAAGGCTAAGGAAGGGCCTCTCCTGCTGCCTCATGCTGCCCCCAGCCCCCGCCAGTTAACCAGCTGCACTTGGCACAGGCACTCATCTCCCACTAAAGCCTCTGCAGCAGGGAGGCAGTAGCTGAGGACTCCCTGTGTAAGGCAAAAAGTACTGACCCTAAGTACCAGTCTGGGGATCACTCCTCAAGGATTTGGCTGCCGTACCCTCCCCCTCTCCTCCATCTGGGTGTGCTTGGGTATCCTACAGCTACTGCCTCACGTTTGTTGCAGAGACCCCCAGAGCCCCAAGGTGGGGGGGTACAGTGCCCCCTTTAGAAGAGGCACAAGTGATTTATGGAGCTCAGAAAGGCAGTGGCTGTCACAATCAGCCTTGCGCATTCTGCAAAGCGTGACTGCTAAAAAAACCAGAAATAATGCTCCAGACTCATGGCTCATTCCCTGGTTATTTAGAAGAAGCAACTTTAGTTTGGTTGTGCTGCTTCTCTCTGTGCTCACTCATGCTGGAGAGGACAAGGAGGAGACTGGCCCAGCTGGCAGCAGGGCTCAGGGTACTTCCAGAGGCAGCAGGGAAGCTTTGCTGCATGGTGCCTGCATAGTGGCAGAATGCAAAGGGATCTCCTCATCTCTGCATTTTGCACTGGCAGGTTTCCCTCTCACATGAGGAGAAGGCAGTGATTTCTCAGACTCCACGGGCAGTGGGATCAGTCTGCCCATGCTCCCAGCACTCCAGCAATTCCCAGCATGTCTGCCTGGTTCTGCATCTTCTCTGCCCCACTGCACAAGCTGGGCCCTGTGGATGCCTTGCCTGCAGCTGCAGGGCCAGGGCTAAAGCCTCTCTGCTCTAAAGTCTAAATGTGGCTTGCAGGGAAAGTTCAGAAGGTGCTCTGCAGCAGGAGGAAGAGGCAAAAATTGGAGGAACTGGGGCAGGAAGGAACACGCAGTGGAATGACTGGGACTGGGGCTCGGTGGTGACAGGATCAGGGGCCAGGCACAGCCACCCTCGTGCCTGTGGACAGGCATTGTATCAATGAGACCAGAGGTGGCAGGAGGGGGAGATGGTTCACTGCTTCTTCTGAATTTGGGGACTGCTTCCACAACATGGTGGTGAGCATTTTCCCAAAACAGCCTCTGGCCCCAACCCACTTCCATGCCCACTTCCCCCACCCGTCCCTGTGCCCATCAGTGTCACCTCCATTAGGAGACTGGCACTCAGAGTTAGGATAATGCTGCATTTTTGTGATTTTAAAACAGCAGAGGGCATTGCATTAGACATGGTTCACCTAACCAGTCACGGCCAGCAAATGGGATTATGCTGGGCACCTGTGCCCAGGGACTTTATTTTCCTATCCTGCTCGCACCTGGTTGCCAGCAGCAGGGCCAACCCAGTGGGATGCTGCAGGAAGCAGAGGGACAGAACCAACACATCCCCTTGGGTGGCCCTGCCAGCCTGGTCCACTGCCAGGCACTGGGTGGCTACTATCTCACCAAGCAAGCCCCTTCCTGTGGAGACAGGCTGTGCTCTGTGTTCCCAGTTACTGGACTCTTCTCCCAGTTGCTGCTCCCAAGAAGCAACTGTGAGTGCTATCAGACCAGAGAATGCTTTCTGATTTAACAAACAAAGGTTCTTTTTATGCCTGGAACCCACTCAGTGTAAGGCGGGAGGAAATGAAAGTCTGCCATTTAGGTGAATTTACAGAGGAAATCTCCCACTGGTGACTTGTGAGCTCCAGCTGGGCAAGGACGGCCACAAGCATTTGGAATTGCAAATGGCATTTTGCAGGCTGGCATCCAGCAGCCCCCCAAGGCGAAACATGGACCACTTATCCTGCCAGCACTCACTCTTGCTTGCCTTACAGAGACTGGAACATTGGCAAGGAAAAGATGGGAGTAGAAAATATATTCATTGTAAAAAACAGCTGCAGAAGGCAGAGCTTTAACAGTTTTGTAGTCTTGAAGGGCACTGGTAGATCACAGAGAAATCATCTATTTGGGATCATAGAGAAATTATCTCTACTGCTCCAACCTCCTGCGTAAGTCAGTTTTAAGGGCAGCACACCTCGCAAATACTGCCCTAAGGGATGCAGCCAACACCAACGTCACCGAGAAGCCCCCAGGCACCAGTGCCATCCAGGAGGCAGCCGCTTCTGAGACAGGCTGGACACAAATCACTCAGTTAATACATTCACCAAAAACAGAACCAGAAAAAAAGCTGAATAGGCTGTTTTGAAATACAGAATGACTAAAACAAACTAGACTTCGTAAAGCCATGTGGCTGACACAAAGAGCAGCAACATACCACCCACTGCAAATTGACACTTTCAGTTCACTTCCCAAGCAGGACAAAGCTAAAGCCAAATCCACAAACACACAGGCTTTCCAACTCGTGAACAGTCATGGTTCCAGTTACTAATTTTAAATCATTTTCACTGGAATTTGACTACCTGGATAGCAAGCAGCCCTAGGGCTGTTGTTTCCCAAGGATGCTGACTCAGGATGTAATCTGCGATGCCAAAAAAATGTGCAAAGTCTGCTGCAAGTGCTGTCCTGCCTGTCAAAACTGTGTCCCTATCTATGTTTACTAGGTAAACTTTCCAGCTCGATTCACTCCATCTGAATCTTTTCTGCTTCTGTTCAAGCTGACTGCCTGACATAGGAGTCGCTGTCTATGGAGTCCCTTCTAAAAACAGACAGGCATGACAGCGCTGTGTGGACTTGAAACTCTGGTCACCCATACAGCCTGGCATCTGTAGGCAGATGCCTGTTGGGTTCAGCATCACAAAGCTCCAACAGAGCAGCTTCACGAGCCTCCACTGTGTATTCTTAGCAAAATAAAACCTCAAAAACATAAATAAGCAACGGTAGGAAGCTTGCAAAAGAACACAAAAGCACAGCATCGCATCAAAACATTTCAGAGTTTGTAAAAGGAGGCTTTAGCTGGCAGTGCCAGGGTAAAAGAGAGAAACATACACCAAAAAACGCCAGCCCACTCTTGCCCCTCACTTCTGACACTCAGAAGCATTTCTGCTCACAGGGAAGGTGCACAGGAAAAGCCAGGGGACATTATGCTGCTCACAAACAGGAAGCAGCTTCTCAGACAAAGCAAAAAGTGAGGCTTGCAAAAAGCCAGAGGCAGTGCAGTCCTGGAGCCCCAGGAGCCTGTCCCATAGCACTGGTGATTTTCCCATCCCCACTTCCCAAGGGCCATGCCTGCCACAACACCTAAATCTCCTGCCATCTGAGGCTGCCAGCACACATCCTTCCTGCTGCTCATCCTGCTTACCCAAACGAGAGGACCCTCACACAAGCAGCCCAGAATCCACTCAGCCTGATGCTATAATCAACCTAGAAACTGCTCTAGCCTCCCTAGACCAAAGGGAGTGATCTAGGGAGGCTCCAGGGAACATTTCCCCAATACTAGAAATGTTGGGAAAACCCAGGCAGCAACGCCTCGCTGAGCCAGAAGCGTACTCATGCACCCCTACAGGGGCTGCCAACACCACACTCCATCCAAGAAGGTGGAAGCAGGTGATACAACACAAAGGGCAGCCCTGGGGGACTCAGGTAGGACAGCATGGGGGAATCCTTTTCTTCAGGAGGGCAGTGCGGCCACAGGAGAAGGAAAGAGGAAGGAGGGAAAATGGTCTCAGGGACAGGCTGGAAGAGTGATCCAGGCGTCTGAATCATCCTCCTGAGAGCCTCACTGGGAAAACAACCAAAATCTACCTGCATGCTTTAAGCCAGGAATCAGTCTCAGACATTTAATTTAGTGAAAATGAAAGCAAAAACATGTATCAGTGGTTGTGAAAAGGCTCTCCCCAAACAAAGCCAAAAAGGACATTTCCATCGCCCTGGTTGAGAGCTGGGCACCGCTCTCCTTCTGCTGAGCTGTGTGCACACCCACACTGCCACACTCAAACAATCCTCACACGAAGGAAAAGCTGAAAAAGAGAAGCAGAGTTCGTAAGAGAGGCAAAAAAACCAAACAACCCTCTCTTTGCAGGGGCCCAACAGAAAAGGGAAGGAAGGGCCTGTCAGCCACACCAAGCCCGACTTGGCTGGGATAAACAGTATCAGCTCCACCCCAGAAAATGTGAGAGCAAGTTCTCCCACCCCAGGCTGTGAAGCAGAGCTGGACCCCAGCCCCACATTGCAGCTCCAGGGCAGGCAGGCAGCTGCATCCCACAGTTCAGCAAAGCAGTTATTTCCTCTTAAGGTCATTAAAATATTTTCCCATCAGCTAAACTTCAAAGCTGTGCCAGCACCTTTTCAGACGGCACCAGCCAGACTCAAATCATGGCTCAGGCCCATGGTGGGGGGACAGGGCAGCCTCCTTGCCCATCTGGGTCTCCCAGGCAGAAATGTCCTGGCAACCCAGGGGCTAAAATGGCCAACTGGCTGGCAGCTGCTGCCTCTTGCTGCCTGCAGCCATCACTCCCCTACAAGAGTTTAAAGAGAAAACTCCTTGGGTCTTTCTAGAAATATCCCAGTCACAAAAATACCCGCCCTCCCAAGAGCCAGGATACATTTCATTTGGCTGATCTACACTTGTGAAGTTGCATACTCCCACAGATGGCAGCTATGCCAAGCCAAGGGAAGCCTGCTACACAGGCTCGCTCATCTCCTGTCCTGGGCAGGCTCACACAGCACCTGGCCTCTGCAAGGGTGGACCCCAAGGAAACAGGCTGAAAAAAGATGAGGATGCATCACATGCGCTGCCATCATTGGATCTGCATGATTAACTCAGCAATTACAGCCAGAGAAAAAAATTTCTTAACCCAATCCCCTGCACTGCCTGTTCTAACATAAGGTGTCACACTAGCACGTGGCATCCTTAGATTAAAAAAAAGGGAGACAGTCCTGTTGATGGAGGGTACTTCTGGGAGAGAAGCAAAGTCCTCCTTGGTGGCTGAAATCCAGTGCACGCTCACTGAGGCAGCTTTGAACTGTCTCCTTCTGAGCCAGGCAATCTGCATGTGATTAGCTCTTCCCACCCACCGCAAAATTAAATTCCAGGCTCTCTAACAGCAAACTACAAACAAACAAACAGGCATGGATCAGAAAAAGGCTGAGCAGCCATCAGCCAAAAACCCCACACTGTGCAGCAGGATGGGATGTGGGACAGGAGCTCTCCTAGGCTGAGTGGCATCCCAGGCCCATGTCTCTGACAGTCGCAGCCCCAAATCACAAGGCAATCCCCCCGGCCTCTCTCCCTTTCCCCATCCCATCCTGCCTGTGGCATGTGCACCTGGATTCCAGTACTGCCCTGGGGCTGGGGTGCGCTCCCCAGATAGGTGGGGGAGTGCCAGGTGCCAGGTGGGGTGGAGGTGTGTCTGTCTGGCTGAAACTCTGCCAGGGCTTGTGCACCCCAAAAGCACGAGTTGCTGCCGGTGTCAGAGAGAGCAGGAGGTGAGGATAGCAGCAGGGCCTTGCATGCCTGGAGACACGGCTGCTGCTTCATGCGCTGCCCCGGAGCACACAGGTTTGTGGAAACCCATCCCAAAAGGCATTTACAGGGCCATTTCCAGACTCAGCAAGACAGGTTTGCAGGTAACTTGTCTCTTTGCCCTCAAAGCAAGTCCAGTGGCTTCCCAGTCTGGGGAGGTGACAAAAGCAACCCTCTTTCAAGACAAACATCTGCAGAAGCTTGGGGACTGCCCCGAGCTCCCTGCAGCTGAAAGACTGCTGTGAAGGCTGTTTGCCATGCCCCTGGGCATGGCCACTGCTCAGTGAAATCAGCACCTGCAATGCAAATCCAATCCACACCTGGCTCACCAGGTGCTTGCCCTTGCAGGCAGGGGCTCCGGGCACTGATTTGCACAAAAGAAAGCACGGTCCCAGTGGGGACAGGCTGTGCAGCAAGACCTTCTTCAACCCAGAGAAACAGGAGCAAGCTGGACATTGACACCACTCCATCACATCCCTCAACACCCCAAACCTTTGGCCCCATTACTGCAGTATTGCTGTGGACTGGTTGGTGTTGTCCCCAAAACCAAACCCCCCTTCCACCCTGCAGAGAAGGGTGCGCAGGAGGGAGCGGAGCAGGACGCTGGCTGGAGAGCAGTGTCCACTGGCGAGGAAGGGAGGCAAGCAGTGCAGCCCAGCTGCCCAGTGCTTGCTTGTGGGGCCATCAGACCTAGAGCACCTCCCTACTGAGGACTGTCCACCCCCAGCACCCTGCCTGCTGGGGAGAGGACAGCCCTCAGGACAGAGACAAAGTTCCCTATCTGCTGAATGTAGTCAGATTAAGATGCCAGAGGAGGAAAGTTAAAGAGCTTAACTGAATTCTGCATCCAAGTGCAGTTTTGGAAGCCGCAAGTTATCCGTCTCTTTCCAAACACAAACTTGGCCTAATTTCCAAAGAAGCTAGCTAGCTATTGCTTCAGATCAATGCTGGCAGAGAAACAAGCATGTTATAAAACACTACATGCATGAGACAGAGAACCTTCCTCTTCTCCTCCGTCTGTTGCGCTATGTCCCTGAAACAGCTGCTCTCCAGCACGGCACAGTACCTTTCCAAGTTACTTTGCGAGCCTCATTAACACTCCTTGACCTCCACTTTGACCAGATAAGAGGATGCTAGGATATTCTCCTCACAGAAGCTGCTCTCTTGCTTACCAAGAAAGCCTGTGCTTCAGAGGTATGATGTGCTACCAGCCACTCCGAAAGATAGCTGTGGAGCTGTGGGTGGCGTTGCCAGGATCACACATCTGCTTCCTGCCAAACATCTTAAGCATATTCTTTGGAGAGGTTTAACAGTTTCTCAAACCTTCTTTTGAAGCCAAGAAAGCTTAAATTTGAACAAACTGATTCACGTATTAGCTCCCCCTCCCCCTGCCCTCTCCATGCTCTCCTCCAAGTTTCTGTTTTTCAAAAAAAAGGCAGCAGAGGGACACAGCACAACCCCAGCTTGTGTCTGTGAGCAAAGCAATGCCTCCAGCACCAAAGCAGACCGGAAGGAGCAGAGCCTGGCTATATGAAAAAGGTCAAAAAAAGGCAGATCCAGATAAGAGAGGAAAGGGAAATTACTACATGTAAAGCAAATGTTGTCTCCAGTGGCTGCTATTGCAAATAACCCCACAGATGCAGAGGCCTCCAGTTCCTGGGGTAGAAACTCCCCACAGTACAATGCAAGGCTGTGACTGCAGGTGGGCAGTGTGACAGGATGAACAGACCCCAGGCATGCCAAAACTACCGAATCCCCCTGCACTGTCACTACTAGAAGTCTTCCTAAAAAATGGTGGGTTTAGCATCTCTTAGGTTTTCACTCTCTTGCTCCAGTTTTGCCCTGCTAAGATTCTGCCATCTTCTACCTCTGCCCACACAATGTCCACATATACAGGCGCCTCAAACTACATTATTTATGCATTCAATCTCAGGCAGCACATAACCTCTAAACACTTCTGTAATGCAGACACTATGCATCACCACTGATTTTACAGACTACCTCAAAACATCAGAAGACCCTCATCACTTAATCTTCAGCATCAACAGTTTAGAGCACCTGCTTGTACTGACTACACAGGCATCAGAAGCAGTACACTGAAGAAACAGCCTGTGCCATAGGTCCTCCCCTCCCTGAGTGACAGAGGACTTTTTTGTTTCAATCCTTGTTTTTTTAAACATGCCTCACTAACATGGAAGTGGGAAGTTTACATCCAGAACTCTGACATCTCAGAGAAACAGTTCTTTTTCTTGTATGCCCAAGATCCCTGAGCAGGACTTAGGGGTGCTGGCTGACAAGAGGCTGGACATGACCTGGCCATGGGCACTCCCAGCCCAGAGAGCCAAACGTGTCCTGGGCTGCATCCAAAGCAGCATGGGCAGCAGGGCAGGGAGGGGATTCTGCCCCTCTGCTCTGCTCTGGTGAGAGCCCACCTGGAACTGCATCCAACCCTGGGATCCCAGCACAGGAAGGACAGGGACCTGTTGGACCAAGTCCAGAGGAGGCCACCAAGATGGTCAGAGGAGTGGAGCTTTATGAAGACAAACTGAGTGTTTGGACTGTTCAGCTTGGAGAGGACAAGGCTCTATGGAGAAAACAAAGCTGGAGAGGGACTTTTGACAAGACAATGACAGGAAAAGGGGCAATGGCTTTTAAGTGGAGCAGGTTTAGATTAGATGGTAGGAAAAAATTATTTACTGTGAGAGTGGTGAGGTACTGGAACATGTTGCACAGGGAAGTTCTGGATGCCCTGTTCCTGAAAGTGTTTGTTCAAGGCCAAGTCGGATGGGGCTGTGAAAAACCTGGTCTAGGTAAAGGTGTGCATGCCCATGCCAGGGGGTTGGGATTAGATAATCTTTAGGGTCCATTCCAAACCACACTATTCCATGACATGCCAGGAAACAGCCATTTTTAAACCTTAGTGAAAATCCTTTGGACATTTCACTGCTTCATATGTTAACCTACATTTTTGCTTTGCCAGTATCCTTTAATTATTAGTGTTCAGGGTTATTGGTTTCTAAACTTAAATCTGGACATGAAAAGCTATTAAGACAGAGACCTGACTGGAATATTTAGCACACTTGAATGAACTTTCCTAGAAGATACCCATGGCAAAAAGTGCATGAGCGCATCTTCTATGTTTGTCATCCCAGTCACACCTGGTGTCTACATGGGGGTCAAAAATGGCTAAGGAGACAGCTATACTCTAAAATAACCTCCACAAACACATGCATTCAGCCAGGCAGGACTTGAAAGTGACATACCAGAAATACAGATAAGCCTGTCCATGAAATTCTGCTTTGCAGACTTCTGGCTGCTTTAATATGATAAATAATCCTCTTTGGGAAAGGGATCTTACAGCCAAATAATCTGGCTCCTTGTGCACACCCTCCTTAAACCAGCAGGCATGTAACCACCCCACCACCAAAGTACGAAAACCACATGGAAATGGTAGAAGAAACACATCTGACTGTTTTGAAAGCACTTAGGCCAACACACATACTACTTCTACAGAGCAATTTTTTATTAGAAAGAAACCCCAACCAAAACCAACACCGCGATACTGTTCTGCAGCTCCTAAAGAATGCAACGATTTGGGGAATGGACACCTGCAGGAAATACCTGGATTTACTTGCTTTTAGGCTTCTCAGAGAAGCCAGAATTTCTCGGAATTCTTGAAATTTTTCTGCAGCAAGCAGGCTCTGCTTCTTGACACCCTGTTTAAGATACTTACTGGCATGCAGCTGTAAACTGGAGCATAAATCCAAAATGCTTATATTACCTTCTATTAGAGAATTTCATAGCTGTTAAGGACTTTCAACTAAAAGCTGCATTATAGTATTAACCCAGTCCTGATTTATTCTTTTAAATTATAAATAATGGCAAGTGAACCATAAAAGCACATTTAAAATTTGGCAGCTTCTTGTAAGAGATTAAACCTCATTCAGCTAATGCATTTGTTGCAGAGCCAGACAGCAGGGATTGTAAACTGCTCTCTAAAGACTGCTAGGAAGACTGTGGGCCTCTGAAATGAGTACCTGGCTATTTTACCATTCAAAAAGCCTGAGCAGTTCAGTCACACATATCCTGTGTGAGTCATCACATGCTTCCCAACAACGATGGGGGAGGGGCAGGCAGGAAAGAAATAAAAAGATAGAATTATGTATGTTTCCATAACTTTCAGCTTGTGCTGAGGAAATTGAGCTGTTGGAGCTACTTGTTCCCATCAAAGCACTTCCCCGTGGCTTTGGGAATACAGGAGTCACAGGATGGTTCCCGCTTTATGTGTTCATATTGTTAAGTGAGTTTTGAGCTCAAAAAGGAGGATTTCTGAGTTCTGGGTGGGGAAATTAAATGCCAGAAATGCCCAAAAAGTACACAACACTCTACTCCTCAAAGTGGCCTTAGAGACACATGAGATGCTGATCAGGGCAGACTCAGCTCTGACCAACATGTGAGGCATGACACAATTGTTTTATAAATGATGTTTGCTACCAAAATCTGAAAAGAACAGGGCAAAAAAAGAACAAACAGTTTCTCACCTACGGGCTGGCTATAAATCTTGATGCTGTGACGGTGCCAGGTGGCATGTGACTGCACCACCCCATAAGTACTGAAGGTAACACAGCTAGAAAACATTTGCCGACTCTATTGTAAAGAACTACTTTTTATAAATGGCTCTGTAGCTCTCGACCATCTGTAACCACTACCAGTAGCTTCATAGGGCCTTTGGAAAATTCAGTGAACTGCAATGCACTGCACTGAAGATGTTACAAAGATGATTTAAAATATCTTAAATGATCCTTCTAACTCCAATAACACTTTGAATATTGGGGTCGCTAAGAGCTTTTTTCTAAACTCCAGGCATTTCCAAAGCACATGACTCACTCCTGACAGGATCAGACTAGTGGAAACCATTCAAAGCAAAGCCATATTCACATCCACTTTCTGAGGACAGGCTTGCAACAGCCACTTTCAACTTAAGCGATGTAGGGAAAAAAGTGAAAGATACGAATCAAAAACAACAACACAAAACACAGCACAGTTTCCTTTAGCGACCTCAAAACCACCTTCCTAAAATAACAAACCAGTCATTTGTAATTCAGATGCATTGATCCATAAACAGCTGACCAGCAAGCGCGGAGAGAAACGATGAATTTTTGTGTCGGTTTCGTAAACTGAAAACCACAGGTAGCTTCTCGGAAGTTTCTTCCCTGTTGTGATCTCTGGTAACAGAGGCACCCATGCTAAAATGGCACACTTGGTGGATGAGGGAGATCATTCCCAACCTCAAGGGCCCAAGGTGTGGCCAGGCTACTGTCAGCTGGGATGCCAGCAGGTCATGGTAACAAACCCTACCTAGACTACAGGAGCGTCTGTTCAAGGAGCAGCAGGTACAAGCAGCGAGTTGGGTGAGAGGGCCTTTTAAAGGGATGAAAAAACTCAAATTCCCTTTGTCCCCTACTCTGCCTTGTGACAATGCCAGCAGATCAAAGTAGGTCCAGGTCATCATGTAGTAAAAATGAGACCACCAGCAGGCTGATCCTGCCAAGATCCTGCCAGCATGCTAGCACCCAAGCGGTTCTTGAAAAGGCCGATGGGGAGCACAGCTCCAGTGTAGATAAAACACATGCCAGGCTGCCACGTATCACGGTACTGCCTCACAGGACCAAATACGTGGAAAGCACCGCTGGGATGCTAACAGCTGTACTCACGACCCTGCCTCACATCCCATTTTAAACTCTGCCATTCAGCAGGTCCTCGGACACAGAAACGCTGCGAAAAAGCCTGCACAGCGCAAACAGTCCTCCTGAGCCTTCCCGTGGCATTGCGCAAGAGCAGCATTTTGGGTAGAGTTCCCAGAGGAAATTACCCAACCTCGACGACAACCAGAAAGAAACCTAGCCGGGCGGGGTGGGAGCGC